>OY041624.1:10657500-10675000 GCA_955876795.1 Eupithecia tripunctaria
GTGGGGTGTGCAAGCGTAAGCGATGACTCTTTCTACCTCCCCGTCTCCTGGTGCTAATCGGGACACTCCTCTCTTTGCCTCATACAGGGCAGCTGCCTCTTGAATTCTGAGGTCAAGAGGAAGTATTCCGGTCAGCACCAGTACCGAGTTCAGGGAGGCAGTCCGATATGATTTGCAGATCTTTTGAGCGAAGCCCCTTTGAACTGCATTTAACACCTTTTGCACACAGATCTTTTTGGTGGAATTTGCCCAGACACCTGCGGCATACATAACGACCGGTTCAACTACTGCCGTGTATATTGTTTTGATGACCTCAGGATGGAGACCCCAGCTGATCCTGGCGGCTCTTGATAGCTGTCTGTGCAGGTTTAACGCCTTCTTGCACACGTTTGCTACGTGGCTATTAAACGTCAGCTTCTGGTCTATTGTGAGCCCCAAGATCTTTAGTTCCTTTGACATGCCAATGTCGATCCCGCCCATGCTCAGGATTGGGGTGTCGTACTTGAGCTTCCGCGTGAAAAGCATGGCGTTTGTCTTATGCGGCGCGAACTTAAGCTTGTTTCTGACACCCCACTCATGGACATAGGCTAGAGCGGCATTTGCACGTCGTTGGATTTCAGTCGCTGTGTCTCCATCGAATATCATGACGACGTCATCTGCGAAGGCCTGGCAGTAGTCACCTCGCCGATCCATATCCTGGAGCAGTGGATCGATCAAGAGGTTCCACAGTATTGGTCCACCAATCGATCCTTGGACACATCCTTTGCTGGTGACTCTCTTGATCTCTTCGCCTGCGTAACGGACCTTTACTTGTCTGCTCTGTAGGTAGCTATCGATAACTCTTCTTAAATTGATCGGACACTTTTCCTCCGCCAGTCTGGTCCTTATTGCGGGCCACCATGCGCTGTCGAAGGCTCCCTCGATGTCTAAGGATATTAAGGTAACAAGTTTTTTCTGCTCCATTTTGTTACGTATTTGATTGATTAAGACATAGAGGGAGTCCTCGGTGCTCCGTTGGGGCATAAAACCAAACTGGCGTGTACTCATCCTCGGGAGTATGTGCCATCTAATTCTACCTACGAGCATCTTTTCCAGGATTTTTCCCATCACTGGCAACAGTCCAATCGGCCTGTGTGATTTGGGTTCAGTGTATGTAGGCTTTCCCGGCTTCCGAAGAATCACCACCGTTGCTTCCTTCCAGATTTTCGGGAAGTAGCCCAGTTCCAGGCATTTGTTGGCCAGTGATAGGAAGATTTCCGGATCATGGTCAATTGCGTGCTCGCAGATGTCCGCTGTCAGGCCGTCTGATCCTGGGGCTTTCTTAGAGCTGAAGCTACTTGCTGCGGACTTTAGTTCCTCAGTGGTAAATGGCGGGTCATGGTTTTCATCATGGCCCGGGTCATTTATTTGTTCGGCTAATTCTCTGGTCCGCGCATGTTCTTCACTATCATCTTCTCGCTTGTCCTCAGGGTAGAAGATCTCCGCAAGCAGTCCCGCAGATTCCTTCGTGCTCAGTACCTGCCCCTCTTTTGTGAGTGGTACATCCTCCTGTCTTTTGGTTGTTCTGTTTAATACCCTGTAGATCCCTTCCCAGAGACCCTCTTTATCCTGTTTTGTACAGAAACCCTTCCAACTTTCAGTTTGAGCTGTTTGTGCTAACGATTCATATTCTTTCTTTGCTTTCAGGTACTCATCGACGACTTTGAACCTTCGGACTGGCGCTGCGCATCGGATTCTCCGCTTCTTAGTGGTGACATCTTTCTTCAGGTTGGCGAGTTCCTCGGACCACCACGGTAAGGTAAGTTTTTCATTATGTTTCTTTTTAGGTATAATCTCGTTGCATGTTTCTATTATTGTGTGTATGTATGCTTCTGTTTTTTGTTCTAATTCCAGTTTGCTGTTGATTTTGTTAATTTCTATTGTTTTTAAATTGCTTTCATCTAGTAACTGGGCCAGTTTCTCATGAAATTGGATCCAGTTGGCTTTTCTGCTATTGTAAATTCTTGTTGTCCGTTTTATGCTTATCCCTTTGGATCTAGTTAGTCTTATCTTGAGTGATATCGCGTTGTGGTCCGAGGATGTTATGCCGCCGTCTACCTTCCAGTCTTCCACCAGGCACAGCAGCTCCGTGGCGCAGGCCGTAAGGTCAATATGACTGCTGTATTGTCTGTTTCCCCGGATGGTTTCAAATGTTGGGGTGTCGCCGTCGTTGAGTATCTGTAGCTCTAGTTCATGAAGAGTTCCTGCCATTTCATCTCCTCTACGGTCTATTTTCGTGCTGCCCCACCATGCGCTTTTTGCATTGGCGTCCCCTCCTATCAGGAGATTTCGGCCATACTTTTGCTTAATTTTTTGCAGCTGCTCCAGGTATGGCTCTATTGGTGTTGGGTCGGGTTCAAAGTAGAAAGAGGCTACCACAATTTCCCAGGCGTCAGTTCTGATTCTCACCACAGCGATGTTTTTTGTGGTGAGTTCCGGACACTGTTGAACATCAAGGTCGTTGTCGAAGACAGCTATCGCTGCTTTCGTTGGTTGGTCTTTTTCACCGGCACATTGGTAAATTCTAGCGCCTGGGTAATCCTTCAGTCTACCAATGCCCCCGACATAGGGCTCCTGGAGCAGTGCAAAGGCCGCTTTCCTTTTATTTGCTTCCAGCATGAGTTCTTGGGTAGCAAGAGATTTCCGTTGGAGGTTGGTTTGTAACACCAAGTATGGTTTAGTGCTTCTGAGCATCAAGTTTCCCCTTTCGACCATCTTAGCAGTAGGAGACAGTGGCTCGTGCTAGAGCTTCCCACTTTCTACGTATTGGGCAGTCCCGGCTGAACGCACTGTGGTCTGTTCTGTCCATCTTTGCGTGGACACAATTACAGCAAGACGGAAGTGAGTCTGCCATCCAATCACTACAGTCAGCCCTCATATGAGGTCCCCCACAGTGGCTGCACTTCTCGATTTTCTCCTTGCAGAAACGCCGGCCATGTCCGTAGCCTAGACAGAGCGAGCACTGGACCAATGGAGATTGGTCCAGTACTCGCACTCTCTGGAGGTCTATTGCAACCGTCTCCGCTTCGGTCAGTCGCTGCCACACCTTGGGGGATACTCTCATCACGATGTGAGCTGCGTGTGGGTTCCGGGCTTTCCTCTTGTAAGCAATTTCCATTTTTATATCTTTATCTTCTAAATCTTTCAGGATGTTTTTATTTTGGTTATGTAGGGCTTTAAGGACATCGTCATCTGTGTTATACGAGAAGACATCTCTGAGTATAACAAGAGGGTCCCTATTCTTCATTTCTTGAACATTAAGGTGGTTTTCTGCTTTCTTAAGTCGTTCTTTTATTATTTCTCTTTCCTGTTCTGTTCTGCACCCTACTATAACCTTCCTGTCTTTTGCCTTCCTTATCTTTTCTATCATTACTCCTCCTTCCCTTGCATTTACCACACTTCTGATTCTCTTTAGTACATCTTCTCCTGTCTCAGTTTCGTCTTTTGCTGTGATCACTACAGAGTGCAACGCTGTCTGCCCTGGGCCTTGTTTCCTAGTGGTCGCTGCTGCTACACTCGCGTATGTCATTGCTTCTTGTACCTCTTGGTGTTTTTCAAGTGATTCTTTCAGTCTTTTCATGTTCTCATTACTTTCCTGAATGAGTAGGGCATGCTCCTCCATTCGCGTCAGCAGCTCTTCCTTCTCTCGTTCTTTCTCTAGTTGTCTTTCCATGTTCTGTCCTTGCTCCTTGTCCTTTTCCGGTTCCTTTAGTTGCTTCTTCCCTTTGACTGATTCCGCCTCTTTCACTAGTTGAAAGAGCCGGTCCACGGCCTGAAGGACCCCTTCTTTTATTTCTGTCTTTAGGTTCCTGGAGTTCCCCAAGTTCAGCTTCGCTTTCGTAACGCAGGCTCTCGCTTCCGCAAGTCTGTCCGCGTATTTGGTGTTTTCCTGTCTCTTTGGGCTGCTTGAGGACTCCACCGATGCTCTGCGTGGTGGAACCTTATTTTCCTGTGGTAGGGGAGGTTTCGGCTTGGGTTTATGCACTTCTCTATTTTCTGTTTTCTTAGGAGAACTCTGGTGCCTGGGAGGGGCTTTGTCCTGTTGCCCGGACTCCCATTCTCCAATGCTCTTCCTGACCTTGGAGATTTTGCTGCTCTCTCCTATCTCCTGTCCCACCATTGTCATTTTTGTTCCCTCGTCCGTAGTTGTTCCCCCCTTTACCGGTGTCCGGAACATATGGAGAAGCGTTAGGGGGCTGCGTCAATATAATTTATCAAATAACGTAAATTTAAAAGTTTGTAAAAGTTTTAAAAATATGTATATGTTTATATTATTATATGTATTGTATATAATGTCGTCTGGTATCTTAAACTAAGTAGTTAAGTATTATTTTGTATTTCTGTTCTTGTAATGTGTTGATTAATATTTTATTTATTTATTTTTGTTTCAGGTTCTGCGTGTTCCAGGTGCCGGGCGTGTGGAAGTGTACAAGGGTAAGTCAAATTCACTTTAAATATAAATAATTTAGGACGAAAGTAGTTTTCCGATACTCAATGTAGAGTCTTGCTCTATGTCTATGTCGCTTAATTCCCTCAAATACAATTACAAATATGTAGAGGTGTACAAAAGTGAGTCAATTTTAATTAAAATACAAAAAACTGTTTTCGCCGATGCTCTAGGTAGAGTCTAACTCTATGTCAATGTCATCTATGTAGTTCCCTCTAGTACAACAACACAATCACACGGTTTTCGGTTGCTCGCCAACGAAAGCTACCAATAATTTGTGCAAAGAGCTTGCTTTGACTCTATGTAGAGTCAGTCATGATATATTTATAAAACTGTAAGATTTTTCTCTGTCCTTTGGTGAAAAAGCGCCTAAATCAAAGCACTAGTTACGAAGATATGAGACAAACAAATTTTGAGGGGGAGAGGGGGGGGGACAAATTGGGAAATTTTTAATAAAGCCAAACAGTCAATCAAACTTAATATTTAATGTAATTAAATATTAAACTTCAATCAGAATTGAGCTATCTTGCTTAGTTTTCGAGATATTAGCGTTTTAAAATTATAATTGCATTTAAAATTAAGGGGTTGTAGTAAGGGGTGATTTGAAAATTTAATCTAAATAAATAAATTGCGTTACGTTAATGTAGATTTTTGCAGCTTTATGAGTCGACCAGATAATTATTTAAATAAATAAACTTAAAGAGGGGGTAGGAGGGGGTGGGGGTTGGTAACTTAGGACAATTGAGTTTTTTAAGTAGTTATGAAAACAAATAAAACAACTCCTATTTTAAGACTTAAGTAGAACAAGTTTCGAGTTTAAAGATTTTTACTTAAGGGTGGGGGGAAAAGTTAGGGGGGGTGAGGGAATCTATAAGTAAAATTAAACTTTTCTAATATTTGACCTATGGTCAAATATGTAGGGTCCTCTCAAAAATCGCCTATCTCTTACCGTTTTGGAGAAACAAGGGTTTGATTCTTTTTGCGGTTGGTAATATGACTCTAAATATTCGCGCTCGGAAGCGGCTGGTCTTAAAAATCTAATTTTTTTACAGAAATGTGAAACAACATAGGGACAACAAACACATAAAAAATAAAAATATGTTGTCGCTGAAGAATTAAATTTAAAACACTTACAGTATAAAACAGAACAGCACAAAAACTTTTGAGTCTCTATCTCCGTTGAAAATAGTCCAATTTCGAATCCAAAGGTGCCTCCCGGCTGCTCTCACCGATGTCCTGGGGGCCGCGTCCTTGAAGATGGTCTGGTGGCACGGGGTCACTGACCACGCCGCCACGTGGTTTTTGTTTTTTTTGCCGATATTTCCGCACTCCTGCGCGGAAAAAATCGGCAAACGGTGTCAATTTGAAGAACTCCAAGGGGCCTTTCGCAAGGCACAATAAAAACGGTAGGTCGTCGCTGAAAATCCAGAGATACGCCACTTTTAAGATTTAAAACTTGTCACTTTACCACTTTTTTGTAAATAACTTCACGAACTGTCAATGTAGCACTGCGCGGATTTCACTAATAGGTGCGCCTAGTGATTTCGCATCTTTTGATATATAGCACTTGTGTAAAACGCGTAAAAGACTATTTTTCGTGAATTTTTTAGCGTGGAGGGACCGTTTTTCGTGGCGCTCTCGAGTGCGGTTCGAGCGCGAATGGTTAGGTTAGGTTAGGTTAGGTTAGGTTAGGTTAGGTTAGGTTAGGTTAGGTTAGGTTAGGTTAGGTTAGGTTAGGTTAGGTTAGGTTAGGTTAGGTTAGGTTAGGTTAGGTTAGGTTAGGTTAGGTTAGGTTAGGTTAGGTTAGGTTAGGTTAGGTTAGGTTAGGTTAGGTTAGGTTAGGTTAGGTTAGGTTAGGTTAGGTTAGGTTAGGTTAGGTTAGGTTAGGTTAGGTTAGGTTAGGTTAGGTTAGGTTAGGTTAGGTTAGGTTAGGTTAGGTTAGGTTAGGTTAGGTTAGGTTAGGTTAGGTTAGGTTAGGTTAGGTTAGGTTAGGTTAGGTTAGGTTAGGTTAGGTTAGGTTAGGTTAGGTTAGGTTAGGTTAGGTTAGGTTAGGTTAGGTTAGGTTAGGTTAGGTTAGGTTAGGTTAGGTTAGGTTAGGTTAGGTTAGGTTAGGTTAGGTTAGGTTAGGTTAGGTTAGGTTAGGTTAGGTTAGGTTAGGTTAGGTTAGGTTAGGTTAGGTTAGGTTAGGTTAGGTTAGGTTAGGTTAGGTTAGGTTAGGTTAGGTTAGGTTAGGTTAGGTTAGGTTAGGTTAGGTTAGGTTAGGTTAGGTTAGGTTAGGTTAGGTTAGGTTAGGTTAGGTTAGGTTAGGTTAGGTTAGGTTAGGTTAGGTTAGGTTAGGTTAGGTTAGGTTAGGTTAGGTTAGGTTAGGTTAGGTTAGGTTAGGTTAGGTTAGGTTAGGTTAGGTTAGGTTAGGTTAGGTTAGGTTAGGTTAGGTTAGGTTAGGTTAGGTTAGGTTAGGTTAGGTTAGGTTAGGTTAGGTTAGGTTAGGTTAGGTTAGGTTAGGTTAGGTTAGGTTAGGTTAGGTTAGGTTAGGTTAGGTTAGGTTAGGTTAGGTTAGGTTAGGTTAGGTTAGGTTAGGTTAGGTTAGGTTAGGTTAGGTTAGGTTAGGTTAGGTTAGGTTAGGTTAGGTTAGGTTAGGTTAGGTTAGGTTAGGTTAGGTTAGGTTAGGTTAGGTTAGGTTAGGTTAGGTTAGGTTAGGTTAGGTTAGGTTAGGTTAGGTTAGGTTAGGTTAGGTTAGGTTAGGTTAGGTTAGGTTAGGTTAGGTTAGGTTAGGTTAGGTTAGGTTAGGTTAGGTTAGGTTAGGTTAGGTTAGGTTAGGTTAGGTTAGGTTAGGTTAGGTTAGGTTAGGTTAGGTTAGGTTAGGTTAGGTTAGGTTAGGTTAGGTTAGGTTAGGTTAGGTTAGGTTAGGTTAGGTTAGGTTAGGTTAGGTTAGGTTAGGTTAGGTTAGGTTAGGTTAGGTTAGGTTAGGTTAGGTTAGGTTAGGTTAGGTTAGGTTAGGTTAGGTTAGGTTAGGTTAGGTTAGGTTAGGTTAGGTTAGGTTAGGTTAGGTTAGGTTAGGTTAGGTTAGGTTAGGTTAGGTTAGGTTAGGTTAGGTTAGGTTAGGTTAGGTTAGGTTAGGTTAGGTTAGGTTAGGTTAGGTTAGGTTAGGTTAGGTTAGGTTAGGTTAGGTTAGGTTAGGTTAGGTTAGGTTAGGTTAGGTTAGGTTAGGTTAGGTTAGGTTAGGTTAGGTTAGGTTAGGTTAGGTTAGGTTAGGTTAGGTTAGGTTAGGTTAGGTTAGGTTAGGTTAGGTTAGGTTAGGTTAGGTTAGGTTAGGTTAGGTTAGGTTAGGTTAGGTTAGGTTAGGTTAGGTTAGGTTAGGTTAGGTTAGGTTAGGTTTTTTTTTTTTTTTTTTTTTTTTTTTTTTTTTTTTTTTTTTTTTTTTTTGTACTTTATTTACGAAATAATAATTTGTCAGAGGTTCGGCGCTAATGGGATACACCTTACCTCTGACTTTTAACATTTATTAGGATAACAAATTAATTTATTACATTTTTGGTGGTCGTCAGTTATTACTGCTTGTCGTCCTTAGTCAGATTGTTCGGAGATTGTTCCTTACAATGATTTGAGTTTTCTCTATACATGATTATACAAATCGACGGTATTCTTAGCGTTCCGCTCAGACCCAACACACCATTTTGGTCTATGTTTGCCATCTGCGCGGGACTCGGAGAGCTATATATAAGTTCAATTATTGCTGTACACGACTGACTATGCACAGGGTTCAATTTTCTTATTCTATTTTTGTACAATTTGTCCAAACCGCACACTTTATGTGTCAGTCAGTAAAGCCGACTGCACGTTTCTGAGATCTAAAGTATGTGTGCATTTTGTGCGGTCTGCGCAGTCTGCAAAACCTTTGTATTTTGCAAAGTTATTTGTAAATTACATGTTATTTGCTACATCAAGTAATTCTATTAGAATGTTTACGTTTTGTACAGTTTGTACAAACTGTACAGTTTGTACAAACTGTACAGTTCGTACAAAATTATTTTAGTTTGCTTTTTATTATTTACATAGCAAAATCATACGGTTCTTAAAATTATTTGTTTGTTAACATTATGTTTACTTAATTGAGTACAATTCATACAGTCCGCACAGTATTTACTCTACACAGCTTGTACAGTCCGCACCGCCCGCACAGTCTGCACGGTACAATCAACTTCATGTTTTTCAGGTGATTTTATTAGAATGTTCACATTTTGTACTGTTTGTACAAACTGTACAGTTCGTACAAAATTATTTTAGGTTTGCTTTTTATTATTTGCATAGCAAAATCATACGGTTCATAAAATTATTTGTTTGTTCACATTATATTTACTTAATTGAGTACAATTCATACAGTCCGCACAGTATTTACTCTACACAGCTTGTACAGTCCGCACCGCCCGCACAGTCTGCACGGTACAATCATCTTCATGTTTTTCAGGTGATTTTATTAGAATGTTCACATTTTGTACTGTTTGTACAAACTGTACAGTTCGTACAAAATTATTTTAGGTTTGCTTTTTATTATTATTAGCAAAATCATACGGTTCATAAAATTTATTTGTTTGTTCACATTATATTTACTTAACTAAGTACAATTCATGCAGTCCGCACAATGTTTACGTTTTGTGCAGTTTGTACAAACTATACAGCTTGTACAAACAAGATTACATTCGCTCAGATATAACTATAGTTCACACTTTTTTTTTTTTTTTTTTTTTTTTTTTTTTTTTTTTTTTTAAATTATTTACATAGCAAAATCATACGGTTCATAAAATTATTTGTTTGTTCACATTATATTTACTAAACTAAGTACAATTCATGCAGTCCGCACAATGTTTACATTTTGTGCAGTTTGTACTAACTATACAGTTTGTACAAATATTATTTGTTTGTTCACACATTATATTTACTTAACTAAGTACAATTCTTGCAGTCTGCACAGTGTGATTACTCTATAGTGTGCTCAGTCTGCACGGTACAATTTTTCCCAAGTCATATTTACAATACTTATTAATAATTACAATATTTACAAACATTGGTGGAATTTACATATATTTTTTTTTTTTTTTTTTTATTTATTATTATTATTATTTTTTTTTTTTTTATATTATTATTATTATTATTATTATTTTTTTTTTTATTTATTTATTTATTTATTTATTTTTTTTTTTTTTAATGACAAGTCCTATTTACAATACAAAAGAAAATAAAAATTACAATACTTACAAATAATTACAAAATTTACAAACATTGGTGGAATTTTTATTGGAATTATTCTGACGAGTCGGAGGAGGTATTGGGAGGAGGAGTGATTGGAATAAGTCTGCCTTGTGATGTTACTTTTAAGCCCAAAAACCGGGGATCGATGTTGTTAACTCCCTGGAGCATTGATATAGGGGGTCGGTTCACCTCAGGGCACGTACGCTGTTGAGCCACAGTTTTGAAATAGAAAAAATTTGGGTAGTCAGGGTGGCCGCGTGTGCGTCCTCCCTGATAGTTAGGGTGTTTTTTCCTAATGTGCCGTAGGATGGCAGTGCTGGTGTAAAATACTCCACATAATACGCACTGCTGACCCCCCTTGCCTCCGGATCCAATACCCAGTCTTGTTCCCGCGGAGCCCCATTTTGATGGATTTGCGATCCTGCTCTGCCTAGAGCCTGATGGGTCACGCGATATGATTATTCTCGGTAGCGAGCCCGCTGAAATAATGGGGGAAGGCGATCGCGGATTGGTAGTCCCGAGGGTAGTGACAGCGCTATGTATGCTGTGAGATGCGTCCGAAATTGGTGAATATTGTGGAAGTCGGTGATGCTGTTGTAGTAATTCATTGAAATCTGGTATGACGGGTGGTGGTGGCGGTGTTTGTAAATGAGGCGATGGTGGCAATGTTGGGGTTGGTGCCAGTTCTGTCAGTCGTTGGTGAGGCCTTTGCGGGGTTGAAAATATGAGGCGGATCGATTGCGAGCGGGATTCAGAGCGATGATGGGGTGTTGATGAGTGAGAGGGGTTGGGGAAGGTGGTCATTGCGGGAGTTGCTGGAGTGCGGGGGGGAGGAGGAGGGCGACTGATACCTCGCGTGTATGAAAATGGTTGAAGTGGTGAGAATTCAACAGGTAAAGTCGGAGGTGGAGGTTGTCCTACAAAATGCGTTGTGAGGCTGCTGACAGTGTCCATGATGCCAAAAGATCTTCTGTTGGCATCCGCAATCTGGTTCCTGCTTTCTCTAACAAGGAGGTTGTATTTTATTTCCAGATCCGCCAAAGCCCGCCGGAGTGCTGCATTTTCCCGCTCTAGTGTAGCACAGCCCTCGCAAGGTGCTGTATTTCCAATTCTGGGGTTGTTTATGTAAGAAGGGGATGGGCGTCTGTTTTCCATGTTATTTCCAATAGAACTCAATACTGTCGAACTCTTCACACGTGTGCGGATAGTAGAATCAGCAAATACGCAACAAGTACAATCTGTACAATCTGTACAATCCGTACAATCCGTACAATCAGTACAATCAGCACAATCAGCACAATCCGTACAAATCGTATCAGCCGCTCAGTCCAGTCTGTACAACCCTGTACCAACTGTACCAAACGTACCAACCGTACAGCTGCACAGGTTGGAAGAAAGACGTTTTTGTGCAAGATTTATTTATATTTTTGTGCTTTCAGGCAGAGGATGTAGGGTTGTTGAAGTTCTTGAGTTGTGCTATGATGTAGTTGACGTGTGCCATAAATGAAGTTGTAGTTGCTTCCTTCAACACTGCTTCCCTGGGGTCGAAGGGATCGTTTAGTGTTGATGAAGTTTGGCGGTGGTTGTGTCGGGATGATTCAAATCTTGGGCAGTCTTTGATGAGGTGGGAGAGACTCTGGGTTGTTACCCCGTCACAAGGACATTTATCGTCTTCTGATATCTTGAATCGGTGCAGATACTCCTTATGGTATCCGTGGTTGGTAAGGAACTGTGTGATTGCAAATTGAGGTTCAATGGATGATAAGAACTGTGTTAAGTCAGTGAAAGTCGGGAAAAGAGTTTTAGTGTGCGTAGATTTGTCGTAGAGTTCGGAAGCTGAGTTCATGGAGAGAACCTTGTTTTGGTGCTTAATGTAGCTTACTGGGATGGTTAGATAATCTGCTTGTTTATGCAGTTTTGCAGCTGCTTTTGCTGCTTGATCTGCCCATTCGTTCCCTCCTATTCCTGTGTGTCCTCTAACCCAAACGAAGCCAATGTTGATGTTAGCGAGTTTTGCAGCATGGATATGATTATGGATGTTTACTGCGAAATGATTATGACTATTGGGGTTAGAAAGTTCGTCAAGGCCAGATCGACAATCCGTGAGGATGAATACAGAACTAATGTTGTTTGTAATTATCCAGATGCAGGCTTTTTCGATGGCGAGCAGTTCAGCCTGAAAGACTGAACAGCAATCATGTAATTTAAGTTTCTTCTCAGTGATTTGTGTACCGGTTGGGTCAATTGTGACAAAAGCTGCCCCTACTTTCCCGTCACATTTGCTACCATCAGTGTAAACCTGCCATGCCCCGTCTAGTTCCTCAGCCAAATCATCAAATTCTTGTGGTGTAGCTGCTTCATGGTATGTTACTCCTACTCTGTGGGCCGGGTGCAAGAGGGAGCATGGAGGGGCTGGTAGCTCTAAGGGTATGTCGTTAGGTAGGAAGCTTGTGTATCCTGCTATTTTGCTTTCCTCAATGTTTGAGAATTCTAGGATCTTACTGGGCAGTGGCGTTATTTGTGCAATAGAGATAGATGCAGCTGTGCTGTTGGTTCGAAAGCCCTGAATAATTCTAATAGCAAAGAGGCGTTGGAGAGACAGAAGTTTATGATTGATGTGTTTGTATCTAAGTGCACCTGACCAAATGCATGCGGCGTAACATATGATTGGTTGAATAACCTGGAGGTAAATTATTTTGACGTTTTGTGGGTAGACTCCCCAAGTAGGTCGGGTAAAGGTGATAAGTTTATTAAACAGTTTTTTGGATTTTTCTATGGTATATTCTACATGTTTTGTGTATTTCAGCTTGTTGTCTATGATTACTCCCAGGTACCTGATTTGATGTACAAAGGTTATCATTTGACCTTTCATTTGTACGTTACAATTGGAAGCTTTTTTGCTAAACGCCATTGCCTGTGTTTTTTCAGGTCCAAACGTGAGCTTGTTCTCAATCCCCCAATCATAGATTATTTCAAGGGATCTATTGATGTTTGTTTCGATTGATTTGATGTCCTTGGAGTGTGTGATGAGTAAGATGTCGTCTGCGTATGATTGTATGTGACATCCCAGGGGAAGTTCTGTAACTAGTAGATCATCTAAGATCAGATTCCAGAGGATTGGTCCGCAGACGGATCCCTGTATGCATCCTCGAGTCATGATTTTAGAGACACTACAATCTGAGAAGCTTAATGTTACTCGACGATTGGTGATGTAGCTGTGTAGGATGTTGTATATGTTATTGGGACAGTTGATGTTCCTCAGTCGATTAAATATGGCAGGCCACCATGCATGGTCAAAGGCAGATTTTATATCAAGGGAGACAATAATAGAGTGTTCTCCTTTGTTTTTGGCTTTGTTGATGATTTCAATGGCGGAATGTATTGCGTTAATGGTAGAAGTTTGTTGTTTGAAGCCGTACTGATTGGTGCAGTTGTGCCGATGTTTATTTATGTGGTAGGTAAGTCTGTTGGTGATGAGTTTTTCAAGAAGCTTGCCAAACACATTGATTAGGCCAATTGGGCGATAAGCGGATATTTGTTGATAATCGCTTTTGTTGGGTTTTGGGATTATTTTTGAGTGTGCTGTCTTCCAAATGTTAGGAAAATATCCAAGTTCAATACATCTATTCATAATATTGGTGATGATGTGAGGATAGTGCTTCGAAAATCGATAGCAGATATCTGCAGTTAGATTGTCAGGTCCAGGTGCTTTTTTATGGTTCATGTATTTAAGACATTCTAAAATTTCCTGTGAAGTGAATGGGGGTTCATTAGGTGTGTTTAGTGGTTGTGTGAGTTGGGTGCGAAGTCTATTTTGTCGGGGGGTTTGATCCACAGAGTCGTTGGGGTGAAATTTGTCAATGAGGGCTTGGGCGGTTTCAATGGCATTCGATGTGTATGTGCCGTCCTCCAGTTTGAGAGTGGAAGGTGGTTGAGTGATGGGTTTGGTTTGGATGATTCTGTTAGTAATTGACCAGACGTCTTCTTTTCTTTGTCTATCGCAGAAATCTCTGAAATGTTTGGTGGAGGCAGTTTGAATGGCTGCGGAGTATCGCTTCTTGAGCGCGCTGCTCTCGCTAAGCAGTTGTTCCAGAGGTCGATTTTGGCGGACGTGTTTGCGTAGTTTATGGTGTATGCTTATGACTTTAAGTTTCAGTTCCTCTAAGTCTTGGTCCCACCATGGAGCGGTCGAGGGAGGGCCACGTGATCGCGGTAGTATCTTGTCGCAGGCTTGTTGGATAATATAGGTAACCTTGGCGATGTGGGTTTCGAGCTCAGATGCAGTGAACTGTTGAATTGGTGTTTCTGTCGCTAAATGAGGGTCGATTTCAGCGATGAGACGCTCCTCTACAAGCTCCCATTTTACGTGAAGCGTATTATATCTGAATGTTGAGAGTTTTTTGTTTCTAGTGAGCTTAATACGGCCGAGGTCTAAGTTGAATAATATAGCATTATGGTCTGAAGAAGGACTTAAATTGATGTCTACTTTCCAGTTATTGATGGCCATGGAGGGGTGATTGCTGATGAGTGTGAGGTCAATAAACGATTCTCTGTGCAAGCTATGTGTGATTGTCTCAAAAGTCGGTGTAGTGCCCGTGTTGCAGATGGAAAGATTATTGACTGTGATAAAATCGTATACAAGGTTGCCACGTCTGTTGTTACGGGTTGATCCCCATGACGTGTGCCATCCATTAAAGTCCCCACACACTATGTGCATTGATCCAGGAGTGCTTTGAATGAAGTATTCTAGTTTTTGAAGGGTATTATTGTTATCAGCTCTAGGAGCGATGTAAATGGATGAAAGATAGATTTTAGTCCCGTTGTGGCAATTAATTTGAACTATGCAGAGATTTGGATCAGAGAGTTCGCTGTTACCTATTGAGCTAAATGTATTCTTTCTGATGGCTATGGCTGACTTGATAGGGTCTGAGGAAGGGGAGGGGAGAGGGAACTGATATACTATGTAACCTGGGATAGATTTAAGAATGCCAGTGCTACCAATATAGGGCTCGTTTATAAAAGCAATGTCATTGTTATGAGTTGATAGATGGACTATTAGTTCTTGGGTGGCATTCCTACTTCGTCCCAGATTGATTTGTACACAAGTATGTTTAGGGCGAACTGGATTGTTAATATCCATAGTCTATTTGTGAGCAGATCTTCTTAGTCATAAATCTTACCCTCGGGCAAGTGTTGGAGGTTGCAGTGTGTGCGATATTTCTTCCGTGAATATTCTTGTCTGTGTTGTAGGTCTTGCAGTTGTGGCAGGCCATCTTCGAGGGATCTTGTTTATTTGGGCAGTTCTTGAAGCTGTGTGTGGTAGACGCGCAGTGCGAGCAGACTGGATTGCTTTGTGTGCACTTGTTTTTAGTGTGACCAAATTTGAGGCAGTTGAAGCATTGTAAGACTGGTGGATAGTCTTCCACATGCACTCGTTGGTGGTTGACATTGATTTTGGAGCAAGCAGTGATTGCTTTCCAAAGGTCAGGGGAGACCATAAAAACGGCGTTGTATAATTTTGAGTTTCTGTTACCTTTGAGGAATTTGAGATTAAGGTCATCCCATCCCTTGTTATTGCTTATGTTGATGCAGTCGTTTTGTCTGCAAATAAGGTCTGTTAGCGCTTCAGGTTTGATGGATCTTGATATGCCCTTTAGAATTATCATTGGTTTGAGGGTTTTAGCGGCTTCAGCATTAACTTCGCTGTGGGGGCATTTCGTCTTCTCAATGACCGCATCTCTCTGAAGCGCATTGTCCATTTCGACGATTATTTTGTTATTTGAGATGTATTTTACTCCAGCAGGCGCGTAATTAGTGTCCTCAAAGGAAACACTTCTGTGCCATGCTTGCATAGTTCCCTCATGGTTGGTAACTGGTTCTTTTGCTGTGATGATCAAGGCAGGTTTGTAATTTGGCGAAGGTCGGGGACTAGGGAAGGCAGTCGGATCAGTTTGTTTTGGGGAGGTGGTTTTGAGTTTAGCCAGCTCGTCTCTGATGACTTCCCTGATGGTGTCAGTGATGGGGATTTGCACTTTGTTTTGTGCGGTGTTTCTGTGGTGGGTGTCTTGCTTAGGGTTAACTCTAGGTTTTTGTTTGGTGCCATGCTGCTTATCAATAAAAGATTGGAACTCTTCAGTCGCTCGAATAATTTCGGTTTTGTTGACCTTAGTGAGGCTTTTACCTTCTTTGATCTTCGTAAGAATAAGTTCAGTGAATTTTTTAGAGCATTCTTTAATATGGTCAAAAAGGTCATCATCTTCTATTGCGGAGGAGTACTCTTCGTCATCTTCAAGTATCAGAGGTGGTAGAATGGAACTACTATTGCTTGATAGGGAGGTCATTCCTTCAGGGGTTAAAGCATCCTCAGTTCCAGATAAATAAATGGCATCAGGAGCCCTTTCAGCCACCTGGTCTGACATGATAGGTACTTTTTTTTTTTTTTTTTTTTTTTTTGTTCACTAACTGTACGGTTTTACCGATTGAACTTACTTAAGCAGAATTGAACCAGGATGTGTAGCTTAAGTCCTTTTGCAACAAATTTGTACGCAGTGGGTTAAACCAAAGTTGCCAAAATGTACACACTGTACAGTTTGTACAATTGTAGCACTTATAATGATTTGGTCTTTTTTGAGAGGCCAATGAGCACAAATCGAACAAACAAAGCACTGTCCATGTGTTGTACACTGTAATCCAATAGAAGACCGGTTGATACAGTTTGGTGAGGTCCGAAGTTACCAAACTGTACAAATTGACCCGTTTGTACGACTTGACTCTAAGTGTTTTTCACACTTTGTACGGAGAGTACAGACTGTACTCGATGAAGTGCCCTGCCGCTCGCGGGAGTGGCTGGCTGGAGACTGTGGTTAGGTTAGGTTAGGTTAGGTTAGGTTAGGTTAGGTTAGGTTAGGTTAGGTTAGGTTAGGTTAGGTTAGGTTAGGTTAGGTTAGGTTAGGTTAGGTTAGGTTAGGTTAGGTTAGGTTAGGTTAGGTTAGGTTAGGTTAGGTTAGGTTAGGTTAGGTTAGGTTAGGTTAGGTTAGGTTAGGTTAGGTTAGGTTAGGTTAGGTTAGGTTAGGTTAGGTTAGGTTAGGTTAGGTTAGGTTAGGTTAGGTTAGGTTAGGTTAGGTTAGGTTAGGTTAGGTTAGGTTAGGTTAGGTTAGGTTAGGTTAGGTTAGGTTAGGTTAGGTTAGGTTAGGTTAGGTTAGGTTAGGTTAGGTTAGGTTAGGTTAGGTTAGGTTAGGTTAGGTTAGGTTAGGTTAGGTTAGGTTAGGTTAGGTTAGGTTAGGTTAGGTTAGGTTAGGTTAGGTTAGGTTAGGTTAGGTTAGGTTAGGTTAGGTTAGGTTAGGTTAGGTTAGGTTAGGTTAGGTTAGGTTAGGTTAGGTTAGGTTAGGTTAGGTTAGGTTAGGTTAGGTTAGGTTAGGTTAGGTTAGGTTAGGTTAGGTTAGGTTAGGTTAGGTTAGGTTAGGTTAGGTTAGGTTAGGTTAGGTTAGGTTAGGTTAGGTTAGGTTAGGTTAGGTTAGGTTAGGTTAGGTTAGGTTAGGTTAGGTTAGGTTAGGTTAGGTTAGGTTAGGTTAGGTTAGGTTAGGTTAGGTTAGGTTAGGTTAGGTTAGGTTAGGTTAGGTTAGGTTAGGTTAGGTTAGGTTAGGTTAGGTTAGGTTAGGTTAGGTTAGGTTAGGTTAGGTTAGGTTAGGTTAGGTTAGGTTAGGTTAGGTTAGGTTAGGTTAGGTTAGGTTAGGTTAGGTTAGGTTAGGTTAGGTTAGGTTAGGTTAG
>OY041624.1:10677500-10692622 GCA_955876795.1 Eupithecia tripunctaria
ACCTTTGTATTTTGCAAAGTTATTTGTAAATTACATGTTATTTGCTTCATCAAGTAATTCTATTAGAATGTTTACGTTTTGTACAGTTTGTACAAACTGTACAGTTTGTACAAACTGTACAGTTCGTACAAAATTATTTTAGTTTGCTTTTTATTATTTACATAGCAAAATCATACGGTTCTTAAAATTATTTGTTTGTTAACATTATGTTTACTTAATTGAGTACAATTCATACAGTCCGCACAGTATTTACTCTACACAGCTTGTACAGTCCGCACCGCCCGCACAGTCTGCACGGTACAATCAACTTCATGTTTTTCAGGTGATTTTATTAGAATGTTCACATTTTGTACTGTTTGTACAAACTGTACAGTTCGTACAAAATTATTTTAGGTTTGCTTTTTATTATTTGCATAGCAAAATCATACGGTTCATAAAATTATTTGTTTGTTCACATTATATTTACTAAACTAAGTACAATTCATGCAGTCCGCACAATGTTTACATTTTGTGCAGTTTGTACTAACTATACAGTTTGTACAAATATTATTTGTTTGTTCACACATTATATTTACTTAACTAAGTACAATTCTTGCAGTCTGCACAGTGTGATTACTCTATAGTGTGCTCAGTCTGCACGGTACAATTTTTCCCAAGTCCTATTTACAATACTTATTAATAATTACAATATTTACAAACATTGGTGGAATTTACATATTTTTTTTTTTTTTTTTTTTTTTTTTTATTTTTTTTTTTTTTTATTTTTTTTTTTTTATTTATTATTATTATTATTATTTTTTTTTTTTTTTTTTTATTTATTTATTTATTTATTTTTTTTTTTTTTTTTTTTTTTTTTTTAATGACAAGTCCTATTTACAATACAAAAGAAAATAAAAATTACAATACTTACAAATAATTACAAAATTTACAAACATTGGTCGAATTTTTATTGGAATTATTCTGACGAGTCGGAGGAGGTATTGGGAGGAGGAGTGATTGGAATAAGTCTGCCTTGTGATGTTACTTTTAAGCCCAAAAACCGGGGATCGATGTTGTTAACTCCCTGGAGCATTGATATAGGGGGTCGGTTCACCTCAGGGCACGTACGCTGTTGAGCCACAGTTTTGAAATAGAAAAAATTTGGGTAGTCAGGGTGGCCGCGTGTGCGTCCTCCCTGATAGTTAGGGTGTTTTTTCCTAATGTGCCGTAGGATGGCAGTGCTGGTGTAAAATACTCCACATAATACGCACTGCTGACCCCCCTTGCCTCCGGATCCAACACCCAGTCTTGTTCCCGCGGAGCCCCATTTTGATGGATTTGCGATCCTGCTCTGCCTAGAGCCTGATGGGTCACGCGATATGATTATTCTCGGTAGCGAGCCCGCTGAAATAATGGGGGAAGGCGATCGCGGATTGGTAGTCCCGAGGGTAGTGACAGCGCTATGTATGCTGTGAGATGCGTCCGAAATTGGTGAATATTGTGGAAGTCGGTGATGCTGTTGTAGTAATTCATTGAAATCTGGTATGACGGGTGGTGGTGGCGGTGTTTGTAAATGAGGCGATGGTGGCAATGTTGGGGTTGGTGCCAGTTCTGTCAGTCGTTGGTGAGGCCTTTGCGGGGTTGAAAATATGAGGCGGATCGATTGCGAGCGGGATTCAGAGCGATGATGGGGTGTTGATGAGTGAGAGGGGTTGGGGAAGGTGGTCATTGCGGGAGTTGCTGGAGTGCGGGGGGGAGGAGGAGGGCGACTGATACCTCGCGTGTATGAAAATGGTTGAAGTGGTGAGAATTCAACAGGTAAAGTCGGAGGTGGAGGTTGTCCTACAAAATGCGTTGTGAGGCTGCTGACAGTGTCCATGATGCCAAAGGATCTTCTGTTGGCATCCGCAATCTGCTGCATTTTCCCGCTCTAGTGTAGCACAGCCCTCGCAAGGTGCTGTATTTCCAATTCTGGGGTTGTTTATGTAAGAAGGGGATGGGCGTCTGTTTTCCATGTTATTTCCAATAGAACTCAATACTGTCGAACTCTTCACACGTGTGCGGATAGTAGAATCAGCAAATACGCAACAAGTACAATCTGTACAATCTGTACAATCCGTACAACCCGTACAATCAGTACAATCAGCACAATCAGCACAATCCGTACAAATCGTATCAGCCGCTCAGTCCAGTCTGTACAACCCTGTACCAACTGTACCAAACGTACCAACCGTACAGCTGCACAGGTTGGAAGAAAGACGTTTTTGTGCAAGATTTATTTATATTTTTGTGCTTTCAGGCAGAGGATGTAGGGTTGTTGAAGTTCTTGAGTTGTGCTATGATGTAGTTGACGTGTGCCATAAATGAAGTTGTAGTTGCTTCCTTCAACACTGCTTCCCTGGGGTCGAAGGGATCGTTTAGTGTTGATGAAGTTTGGCGGTGGTTGTGTCGGGATGATTCAAATCTTGGGCAGTCTTTGATGAGGTGGGAGAGACTCTGGGTTGTTACCCCGTCACAAGGACATTTATCGTCTTCTGATATCTTGAATCGGTGCAGATACTCCTTATGGTATCCGTGGTTGGTAAGGAACTGTGTGATTGCAAATTGAGGTTCAATGGATGATAAGAACTGTGTTAAGTCAGTGAAAGTCGGGAAAAGAGTTTTAGTGTGCGTAGATTTGTCGTAGAGTTCGGAAGCTGAGTTCATGGAGAGAACCTTGTTTTGGTGCTTAATGTAGCTTACTGGGATGGTTAGATAATCTGCTTGTTTATGCAGTTTTGCAGCTGCTTTTGCTGCTTGATCTGCCCATTCGTTCCCTCCTATTCCTGTGTGTCCTCTAACCCAAACGAAGCCAATGTTGATGTTAGCGAGTTTTGCAGCATGGATATGATTATGGATGTTTACTGCGAAATGATTATGACTATTGGGGTTAGAAAGTTCGTCAAGGCCAGATCGACAATCCGTGAGGATGAATACAGAACTAATGTTGTTTGTAATTATCCAGATGCAGGCTTTTTCGATGGCGAGCAGTTCAGCCTGAAAGACTGAACAGCAATCATGTAATTTAAGTTTCTTCTCAGTGATTTGTGTACCGGTTGGGTCAATTGTGACAAAAGCTGCCCCTACTTTCCCGTCACATTTGCTACCATCAGTGTAAACCTGCCATGCCCCGTCTAGTTCCTCAGCCAAATCATCAAATTCTTGTGGTGTAGCTGCTTCATGGTATGTTACTCCTACTCTGTGGGCCGGGTGCAAGAGGGAGCATGGAGGGGCTGGTAGCTCTAAGGGTATGTCGTTAGGTAGGAAGCTTGTGTATCCTGCTATTTTGCTTTCCTCAATGTTTGAGAATTCTAGGATCTTACTGGGCAGTGGCGTTATTTGTGCAATAGAGATAGATGCAGCTGTGCTGTTGGTTCGAAAGCCCTGAATAATTCTAATAGCAAAGAGGCGTTGGAGAGACAGAAGTTTATGATTGATGTGTTTGTATCTAAGTGCACCTGACCAAATGCATGCGGCGTAACATATGATTGGTTGAATAACCTGGAGGTAAATTATTTTGACGTTTTGTGGGTAGACTCCCCAAGTAGGTCGGGTAAAGGTGATAAGTTTATTAAACAGTTTTTTGGATTTTTCTATGGTATATTCTACATGTTTTGTGTATTTCAGCTTGTTGTCTATGATTACTCCCAGGTACCTGATTTGATGTACAAAGGTTATCATTTGACCTTTCATTTGTACGTTACAATTGGAAGCTTTTTTGCTAAACGCCATTGCCTGTGTTTTTTCAGGTCCAAACGTGAGCTTGTTCTCAATCCCCCAATCATAGATTATTTCAAGGGATCTATTGATGTTTGTTTCGATTGATTTGATGTCCTTGGAGTGTGTGATGAGTAAGATGTCGTCTGCGTATGATTGTATGTGACATCCCAGGGGAAGTTCTGTAACTAGTAGATCATCTAAGATCAGATTCCAGAGGATTGGTCCGCAGACGGATCCCTGTATGCATCCTCGAGTCATGATTTTAGAGACACTACAATCTGAGAAGCTTAATGTTACTCGACGATTGGTGATGTAGCTGTGTAGGATGTTGTATATGTTATTGGGACAGTTGATGTTCCTCAGTCGATTAAATATGGCAGGCCACCATGCATGGTCAAAGGCAGATTTTATATCAAGGGAGACAATAATAGAGTGTTCTCCTTTGTTTTTGGCTTTGTTGATGATTTCAATGGCGGAATGTATTGCGTTAATGGTAGAAGTTTGTTGTTTGAAGCCGTACTGATTGGTGCAGTTGTGCCGATGTTTATTTATGTGGTAGGTAAGTCTGTTGGTGATGAGTTTTTCAAGAAGCTTGCCAAACACATTGATTAGGCCAATTGGGCGATAAGCGGATATTTGTTGATAATCGCTTTTGTTGGGTTTTGGGATTATTTTTGAGTGTGCTGTCTTCCAAATGTTAGGAAAATATCCAAGTTCAATACATCTATTCATAATATTGGTGATGATGTGAGGATAGTGCTTCGAAAATCGATAGCAGATATCTGCAGTTAGATTGTCAGGTCCAGGTGCTTTTTTATGGTTCATGTATTTAAGACATTCTAAAATTTCCTGTGAAGTGAATGGGGGTTCATTAGGTGTGTTTAGTGGTTGTGTGAGTTGGGTGCGAAGTCTATTTTGTCGGGGGGTTTGATCCACAGAGTCGTTGGGGTGAAATTTGTCAATGAGGGCTTGGGCGGTTTCAATGGCATTCGATGTGTATGTGCCGTCCTCCAGTTTGAGAGTGGAAGGTGGTTGAGTGATGGGTTTGGTTTGGATGATTCTGTTAGTAATTGACCAGACGTCTTCTTTTCTTTGTCTATCGCAGAAATCTCTGAAATGTTTGGTGGAGGCAGTTTGAATGGCTGCGGAGTATCGCTTCTTGAGCGCGCTGCTCTCGCTAAGCAGTTGTTCCAGAGGTCGATTTTGGCGGACGTGTTTGCGTAGTTTATGGTGTATGCTTATGACTTTAAGTTTCAGTTCCTCTAAGTCTTGGTCCCACCATGGAGCGGTCGAGGGAGGGCCACGTGATCGCGGTAGTATCTTGTCGCAGGCTTGTTGGATAATATAGGTAACCTTGGCGATGTGGGTTTCGAGCTCAGATGCAGTGAACTGTTGAATTGGTGTTTCTGTCGCTAAATGAGGGTCGATTTCAGCGATGAGACGCTCCTCTACAAGCTCCCATTTTACGTGAAGCGTATTATATCTGAATGTTGAGAGTTTTTTGTTTCTAGTGAGCTTAATACGGCCGAGGTCTAAGTTGAATAATATAGCATTATGGTCTGAAGAAGGACTTAAATTGATGTCTACTTTCCAGTTATTGATGGCCATGGAGGGGTGATTGCTGATGAGTGTGAGGTCAATAAACGATTCTCTGTGCAAGCTATGTGTGATTGTCTCAAAAGTCGGTGTAGTGCCCGTGTTGCAGATGGAAAGATTATTGACTGTGATAAAATCGTATACAAGGTTGCCACGTCTGTTGTTACGGGTTGATCCCCATGACGTGTGCCATCCATTAAAGTCCCCACACACTATGTGCATTGATCCAGGAGTGCTTTGAATGAAGTATTCTAGTTTTTGAAGGGTATTATTGTTATCAGCTCTAGGAGCGATGTAAATGGATGAAAGATAGATTTTAGTCCCGTTGTGGCAATTAATTTGAACTATGCAGAGATTTGGATCAGAGAGTTCGCTGTTACCTATTGAGCTAAATGTATTCTTTCTGATGGCTATGGCTGACTTGATAGGGTCTGAGGAAGGGGAGGGGAGAGGGAACTGATATACTATGTAACCTGGGATAGATTTAAGAATGCCAGTGCTACCAATATAGGGCTCGTTTATAAAAGCAATGTCATTGTTATGAGTTGATAGATGGACTATTAGTTCTTGGGTGGCATTCCTACTTCGTCCCAGATTGATTTGTACACAAGTATGTTTAGGGCGAACTGGATTGTTAATATCCATAGTCTATTTGTGAGCAGATCTTCTTAGTCATAAATCTTACCCTCGGGCAAGTGTTGGAGGTTGCAGTGTGTGCGATATTTCTTCCGTGAATATTCTTGTCTGTGTTGTAGGTCTTGCAGTTGTGGCAGGCCATCTTCGAGGGATCTTGTTTATTTGGGCAGTTCTTGAAGCTGTGTGTGGTAGACGCGCAGTGCGAGCAGACTGGATTGCTTTGTGTGCACTTGTTTTTAGTGTGACCAAATTTGAGGCAGTTGAAGCATTGTAAGACTGGTGGATAGTCTTCCACATGCACTCGTTGGTGGTTGACATTGATTTTGGAGCAAGCAGTGATTGCTTTCCAAAGGTCAGGGGAGACCATAAAAACGGCGTTGTATAATTTTGAGTTTCTGTTACCTTTGAGGAATTTGAGATTAAGGTCATCCCATCCCTTGTTATTGCTTATGTTGATGCAGTCGTTTTGTCTGCAAATAAGGTCTGTTAGCGCTTCAGGTTTGATGGATCTTGATATGCCCTTTAGAATTATCATTGGTTTGAGGGTTTTAGCGGCTTCAGCATTAACTTCGCTGTGGGGGCATTTCGTCTTCTCAATGACCGCATCTCTCTGAAGCGCATTGTCCATTTCGACGATTATTTTGTTATTTGAGATGTATTTTACTCCAGCAGGCGCGTAATTAGTGTCCTCAAAGGAAACACTTCTGTGCCATGCTTGCATAGTTCCCTCATGGTTGGTAACTGGTTCTTTTGCTGTGATGATCAAGGCAGGTTTGTAATTTGGCGAAGGTCGGGGACTAGGGAAGGCAGTCGGATCAGTTTGTTTTGGGGAGGTGGTTTTGAGTTTAGCCAGCTCGTCTCTGATGACTTCCCTGATGGTGTCAGTGATGGGGATTTGCACTTTGTTTTGTGCGGTGTTTCTGTGGTGGGTGTCTTGCTTAGGGTTAACTCTAGGTTTTTGTTTGGTGCCATGCTGCTTATCAATAAAAGATTGGAACTCTTCAGTCGCTCGAATAATTTCGGTTTTGTTGACCTTAGTGAGGCTTTTACCTTCTTTGATCTTCGTAAGAATAAGTTCAGTGAATTTTTTAGAGCATTCTTTAATATGGTCAAAAAGGTCATCATCTTCTATTGCGGAGGAGTACTCTTCGTCATCTTCAAGTATCAGAGGTGGTAGAATGGAACTACTATTGCTTGATAGGGAGGTCATTCCTTCAGGGGTTAAAGCATCCTCAGTTCCAGATAAATAAATGGCATCAGGAGCCCTTTCAGCCACCTGGTCTGACATGATAGGTACTTTTTTTTTTTTTTTTTTTTTGTTCACTAACTGTACGGTTTTACCGATTGAACTTACTTAAGCAGAATTGAACCAGGATGTGTAGCTTAAGTCCTTTTGCAACAAATTTGTACGCAGTGGGTTAAACCAAAGTTGCCAAAATGTACACACTGTACAGTTTGTACAATTGTAGCACTTATAATGATTTGGTCTTTTTTGAGAGGCCAATGAGCACAAATCGAACAAACAAAGCACTGTCCATGTGTTGTACACTGTAATCCAATAGAAGACCGGTTGATACAGTTTGGTGAGGTCCGAAGTTACCAAACTGTACAAATTGACCCGTTTGTACGACTTGACTCTAAGTGTTTTTCACACTTTGTACGGAGAGTACAGACTGTACTCGATGAAGTGCCCTGCCGCTCGCGGGAGTGGCTGGCTGGAGACTGTGGTTAGGTTAGGTTAGGTTAGGTTAGGTTAGGTTAGGTTAGGTTAGGTTAGGTTAGGTTAGGTTAGGTTAGGTTAGGTTAGGTTAGGTTAGGTTAGGTTAGGTTAGGTTAGGTTAGGTTAGGTTAGGTTAGGTTAGGTTAGGTTAGGTTAGGTTAGGTTAGGTTAGGTTAGGTTAGGTTAGGTTAGGTTAGGTTAGGTTAGGTTAGGTTAGGTTAGGTTAGGTTAGGTTAGGTTAGGTTAGGTTAGGTTAGGTTAGGTTAGGTTAGGTTAGGTTAGGTTAGGTTAGGTTAGGTTAGGTTAGGTTAGGTTAGGTTAGGTTAGGTTAGGTTAGGTTAGGTTAGGTTAGGTTAGGTTAGGTTAGGTTAGGTTAGGTTAGGTTAGGTTAGGTTAGGTTAGGTTAGGTTAGGTTAGGTTAGGTTAGGTTAGGTTAGGTTAGGTTAGGTTAGGTTAGGTTAGGTTAGGTTAGGTTAGGTTAGGTTAGGTTAGGTTAGGTTAGGTTAGGTTAGGTTAGGTTAGGTTAGGTTAGGTTAGGTTAGGTTAGGTTAGGTTAGGTTAGGTTAGGTTAGGTTAGGTTAGGTTAGGTTAGGTTAGGTTAGGTTAGGTTAGGTTAGGTTAGGTTAGGTTAGGTTAGGTTAGGTTAGGTTAGGTTAGGTTAGGTTAGGTTAGGTTAGGTTAGGTTAGGTTAGGTTAGGTTAGGTTAGGTTAGGTTAGGTTAGGTTAGGTTAGGTTAGGTTAGGTTAGGTTAGGTTAGGTTAGGTTAGGTTAGGTTAGGTTAGGTTAGGTTAGGTTAGGTTAGGTTAGGTTAGGTTAGGTTAGGTTAGGTTAGGTTAGGTTAGGTTAGGTTAGGTTAGGTTAGGTTAGGTTAGGTTAGGTTAGGTTAGGTTAGGTTAGGTTAGGTTAGGTTAGGTTAGGTTAGGTTAGGTTAGGTTAGGTTAGGTTAGGTTAGGTTAGGTTAGGTTAGGTTAGGTTAGGTTAGGTTAGGTTAGGTTAGGTTAGGTTAGGTTAGGTTAGGTTAGGTTAGGTTAGGTTAGGTTAGGTTAGGTTAGGTTAGGTTAGGTTAGGTTAGGTTAGGTTAGGTTAGGTTAGGTTAGGTTAGGTTAGGTTAGGTTAGGTTAGGTTAGGTTAGGTTAGGTTAGGTTAGGTTAGGTTAGGTTAGGTTAGGTTAGGTTAGGTTAGGTTAGGTTAGGTTAGGTTAGGTTAGGTTAGGTTAGGTTAGGTTAGGTTAGGTTAGGTTAGGTTAGGTTAGGTTAGGTTAGGTTAGGTTAGGTTAGGTTAGGTTAGGTTAGGTTAGGTTAGGTTAGGTTAGGTTAGGTTAGGTTAGGTTAGGTTAGGTTAGGTTAGGTTAGGTTAGGTTAGGTTAGGTTAGGTTAGGTTAGGTTAGGTTAGGTTAGGTTAGGTTAGGTTAGGTTAGGTTAGGTTAGGTTAGGTTAGGTTAGGTTAGGTTAGGTTAGGTTAGGTTAGGTTAGGTTAGGTTAGGTTAGGTTAGGTTAGGTTAGGTTAGGTTAGGTTAGGTTAGGTTAGGTTAGGTTAGGTTAGGTTAGGTTAGGTTAGGTTAGGTTAGGTTAGGTTAGGTTAGGTTAGGTTAGGTTAGGTTAGGTTAGGTTAGGTTAGGTTAGGTTAGGTTAGGTTAGGTTAGGTTAGGTTAGGTTAGGTTAGGTTAGGTTAGGTTAGGTTAGGTTAGGTTAGGTTAGGTTAGGTTAGGTTAGGTTAGGTTAGGTTAGGTTAGGTTAGGTTAGGTTAGGTTAGGTTAGGTTAGGTTAGGTTAGGTTAGGTTAGGTTAGGTTAGGTTAGGTTAGGTTAGGTTAGGTTAGGTTAGGTTAGGTTAGGTTAGGTTAGGTTAGGTTAGGTTAGGTTAGGTTAGGTTAGGTTAGGTTAGGTTAGGTTAGGTTAGGTTAGGTTAGGTTAGGTTAGGTTAGGTTAGGTTAGGTTAGGTTAGGTTAGGTTAGGTTAGGTTAGGTTAGGTTAGGTTAGGTTAGGTTAGGTTAGGTTAGGTTAGGTTAGGTTAGGTTAGGTTAGGTTAGGTTAGGTTAGGTTAGGTTAGGTTAGGTTAGGTTAGGTTAGGTTAGGTTAGGTTAGGTTAGGTTAGGTTAGGTTAGGTTAGGTTAGGTTAGGTTAGGTTAGGTTAGGTTAGGTTAGGTTAGGTTAGGTTAGGTTAGGTTAGGTTAGGTTAGGTTAGGTTAGGTTAGGTTAGGTTAGGTTAGGTTAGGTTAGGTTAGGTTAGGTTAGGTTAGGTTAGGTTAGGTTAGGTTAGGTTAGGTTAGGTTAGGTTAGGTTAGGTTAGGTTAGGTTAGGTTAGGTTAGGTTAGGTTAGGTTAGGTTAGGTTAGGTTAGGTTAGGTTAGGTTAGGTTAGGTTAGGTTAGGTTAGGTTAGGTTAGGTTAGGTTAGGTTAGGTTAGGTTAGGTTAGGTTAGGTTAGGTTAGGTTAGGTTAGGTTAGGTTAGGTTAGGTTAGGTTAGGTTAGGTTAGGTTAGGTTAGGTTAGGTTAGGTTAGGTTAGGTTAGGTTAGGTTAGGTTAGGTTAGGTTAGGTTAGGTTAGGTTAGGTTAGGTTAGGTTAGGTTAGGTTAGGTTAGGTTAGGTTAGGTTAGGTTAGGTTAGGTTAGGTTAGGTTAGGTTAGGTTAGGTTAGGTTAGGTTAGGTTAGGTTAGGTTAGGTTAGGTTAGGTTAGGTTAGGTTAGGTTAGGTTAGGTTAGGTTAGGTTAGGTTAGGTTAGGTTAGGTTAGGTTAGGTTAGGTTAGGTTAGGTTAGGTTAGGTTAGGTTAGGTTAGGTTAGGTTAGGTTAGGTTAGGTTAGGTTAGGTTAGGTTAGGTTAGGTTAGGTTAGGTTAGGTTAGGTTAGGTTAGGTTAGGTTAGGTTAGGTTAGGTTAGGTTAGGTTAGGTTAGGTTAGGTTAGGTTAGGTTAGGTTAGGTTAGGTTAGGTTAGGTTAGGTTAGGTTAGGTTAGGTTAGGTTAGGTTAGGTTAGGTTAGGTTAGGTTAGGTTAGGTTAGGTTAGGTTAGGTTAGGTTAGGTTAGGTTAGGTTAGGTTAGGTTAGGTTAGGTTAGGTTAGGTTAGGTTAGGTTAGGTTAGGTTAGGTTAGGTTAGGTTAGGTTAGGTTAGGTTAGGTTAGGTTAGGTTAGGTTAGGTTAGGTTAGGTTAGGTTAGGTTAGGTTAGGTTAGGTTAGGTTAGGTTAGGTTAGGTTAGGTTAGGTTAGGTTAGGTTAGGTTAGGTTAGGTTAGGTTAGGTTAGGTTAGGTTAGGTTAGGTTAGGTTAGGTTAGGTTAGGTTAGGTTAGGTTAGGTTAGGTTAGGTTAGGTTAGGTTAGGTTAGGTTAGGTTAGGTTAGGTTAGGTTAGGTTAGGTTAGGTTAGGTTAGGTTAGGTTAGGTTAGGTTAGGTTAGGTTAGGTTAGGTTAGGTTAGGTTAGGTTAGGTTAGGTTAGGTTAGGTTAGGTTAGGTTAGGTTAGGTTAGGTTAGGTTAGGTTAGGTTAGGTTAGGTTAGGTTAGGTTAGGTTAGGTTAGGTTAGGTTAGGTTAGGTTAGGTTAGGTTAGGTTAGGTTAGGTTAGGTTAGGTTAGGTTAGGTTAGGTTAGGTTAGGTTAGGTTAGGTTAGGTTAGGTTAGGTTAGGTTAGGTTAGGTTAGGTTAGGTTAGGTTAGGTTAGGTTAGGTTAGGTTAGGTTAGGTTAGGTTAGGTTAGGTTAGGTTAGGTTAGGTTAGGTTAGGTTAGGTTAGGTTAGGTTAGGTTAGGTTAGGTTAGGTTAGGTTAGGTTAGGTTAGGTTAGGTTAGGTTAGGTTAGGTTAGGTTAGGTTAGGTTAGGTTAGGTTAGGTTAGGTTAGGTTAGGTTAGGTTAGGTTAGGTTAGGTTAGGTTAGGTTAGGTTAGGTTAGGTTAGGTTAGGTTAGGTTAGGTTAGGTTAGGTTAGGTTAGGTTAGGTTAGGTTAGGTTAGGTTAGGTTAGGTTAGGTTAGGTTAGGTTAGGTTAGGTTAGGTTAGGTTAGGTTAGGTTAGGTTAGGTTAGGTTAGGTTAGGTTAGGTTAGGTTAGGTTAGGTTAGGTTAGGTTAGGTTAGGTTAGGTTAGGTTAGGTTAGGTTAGGTTAGGTTAGGTTAGGTTAGGTTAGGTTAGGTTAGGTTAGGTTAGGTTAGGTTAGGTTAGGTTAGGTTAGGTTAGGTTAGGTTAGGTTAGGTTAGGTTAGGTTAGGTTAGGTTAGGTTAGGTTAGGTTAGGTTAGGTTAGGTTAGGTTAGGTTAGGTTAGGTTAGGTTAGGTTAGGTTAGGTTAGGTTAGGTTAGGTTAGGTTAGGTTAGGTTAGGTTAGGTTAGGTTAGGTTAGGTTAGGTTAGGTTAGGTTAGGTTAGGTTAGGTTAGGTTAGGTTAGGTTAGGTTAGGTTAGGTTAGGTTAGGTTAGGTTAGGTTAGGTTAGGTTAGGTTAGGTTAGGTTAGGTTAGGTTAGGTTAGGTTAGGTTAGGTTAGGTTAGGTTAGGTTAGGTTAGGTTAGGTTAGGTTAGGTTAGGTTAGGTTAGGTTAGGTTAGGTTAGGTTAGGTTAGGTTAGGTTAGGTTAGGTTAGGTTAGGTTAGGTTAGGTTAGGTTAGGTTAGGTTAGGTTAGGTTAGGTTAGGTTAGGTTAGGTTAGGTTAGGTTAGGTTAGGTTAGGTTAGGTTAGGTTAGGTTAGGTTAGGTTAGGTTAGGTTAGGTTAGGTTAGGTTAGGTTAGGTTAGGTTAGGTTAGGTTAGGTTAGGTTAGGTTAGGTTAGGTTAGGTTAGGTTAGGTTAGGTTAGGTTAGGTTAGGTTAGGTTAGGTTAGGTTAGGTTAGGTTAGGTTAGGTTAGGTTAGGTTAGGTTAGGTTAGGTTAGGTTAGGTTAGGTTAGGTTAGGTTAGGTTAGGTTAGGTTAGGTTAGGTTAGGTTAGGTTAGGTTAGGTTAGGTTAGGTTAGGTTAGGTTAGGTTAGGTTAGGTTAGGTTAGGTTAGGTTAGGTTAGGTTAGGTTAGGTTAGGTTAGGTTAGGTTAGGTTAGGTTAGGTTAGGTTAGGTTAGGTTAGGTTAGGTTAGGTTAGGTTAGGTTAGGTTAGGTTAGGTTAGGTTAGGTTAGGTTAGGTTAGGTTAGGTTAGGTTAGGTTAGGTTAGGTTAGGTTAGGTTAGGTTAGGTTAGGTTAGGTTAGGTTAGGTTAGGTTAGGTTAGGTTAGGTTAGGTTAGGTTAGGTTAGGTTAGGTTAGGTTAGGTTAGGTTAGGTTAGGTTAGGTTAGGTTAGGTTAGGTTAGGTTAGGTTAGGTTAGGTTAGGTTAGGTTAGGTTAGGTTAGGTTAGGTTAGGTTAGGTTAGGTTAGGTTAGGTTAGGTTAGGTTAGGTTAGGTTAGGTTAGGTTAGGTTAGGTTAGGTTAGGTTAGGTTAGGTTAGGTTAGGTTAGGTTAGGTTAGGTTAGGTTAGGTTAGGTTAGGTTAGGTTAGGTTAGGTTAGGTTAGGTTAGGTTAGGTTAGGTTAGGTTAGGTTAGGTTAGGTTAGGTTAGGTTAGGTTAGGTTAGGTTAGGTTAGGTTAGGTTAGGTTAGGTTAGGTTAGGTTAGGTTAGGTTAGGTTAGGTTAGGTTAGGTTAGGTTAGGTTAGGTTAGGTTAGGTTAGGTTAGGTTAGGTTAGGTTAGGTTAGGTTAGGTTAGGTTAGGTTAGGTTAGGTTAGGTTAGGTTAGGTTAGGTTAGGTTAGGTTAGGTTAGGTTAGGTTAGGTTAGGTTAGGTTAGGTTAGGTTAGGTTAGGTTAGGTTAGGTTAGGTTAGGTTAGGTTAGGTTAGGTTAGGTTAGGTTAGGTTAGGTTAGGTTAGGTTAGGTTAGGTTAGGTTAGGTTAGGTTAGGTTAGGTTAGGTTAGGTTAGGTTAGGTTAGGTTAGGTTAGGTTAGGTTAGGTTAGGTTAGGTTAGGTTAGGTTAGGTTAGGTTAGGTTAGGTTAGGTTAGGTTAGGTTAGGTTAGGTTAGGTTAGGTTAGGTTAGGTTAGGTTAGGTTAGGTTAGGTTAGGTTAGGTTAGGTTAGGTTAGGTTAGGTTAGGTTAGGTTAGGTTAGGTTAGGTTAGGTTAGGTTAGGTTAGGTTAGGTTAGGTTAGGTTAGGTTAGGTTAGGTTAGGTTAGGTTAGGTTAGGTTAGGTTAGGTTAGGTTAGGTTAGGTTAGGTTAGGTTAGGTTAGGTTAGGTTAGGTTAGGTTAGGTTAGGTTAGGTTAGGTTAGGTTAGGTTAGGTTAGGTTAGGTTAGGTTAGGTTAGGTTAGGTTAGGTTAGGTTAGGTTAGGTTAGGTTAGGTTAGGTTAGGTTAGGTTAGGTTAGGTTAGGTTAGGTTAGGTTAGGTTAGGTTAGGTTAGGTTAGGTTAGGTTAGGTTAGGTTAGGTTAGGTTAGGTTAGGTTAGGTTAGGTTAGGTTAGGTTAGGTTAGGTTAGGTTAGGTTAGGTTAGGTTAGGTTAGGTTAGGTTAGGTTAGGTTAGGTTAGGTTAGGTTAGGTTAGGTTAGGTTAGGTTAGGTTAGGTTAGGTTAGGTTAGGTTAGGTTAGGTTAGGTTAGGTTAGGTTAGGTTAGGTTAGGTTAGGTTAGGTTAGGTTAGGTTAGGTTAGGTTAGGTTAGGTTAGGTTAGGTTAGGTTAGGTTAGGTTAGGTTAGGTTAGGTTAGGTTAGGTTAGGTTAGGTTAGGTTAGGTTAGGTTAGGTTAGGTTAGGTTAGGTTAGGTTAGGTTAGGTTAGGTTAGGTTAGGTTAGGTTAGGTTAGGTTAGGTTAGGTTAGGTTAGGTTAGGTTAGGTTAGGTTAGGTTAGGTTAGGTTAGGTTAGGTTAGGTTAGGTTAGGTTAGGTTAGGTTAGGTTAGGTTAGGTTAGGTTAGGTTAGGTTAGGTTAGGTTAGGTTAGGTTAGGTTAGGTTAGGTTAGGTTAGGTTAGGTTAGGTTAGGTTAGGTTAGGTTAGGTTAGGTTAGGTTAGGTTAGGTTAGGTTAGGTTAGGTTAGGTTAGGTTAGGTTAGGTTAGGTTAGGTTAGGTTAGGTTAGGTTAGGTTAGGTTAGGTTAGGTTAGGTTAGGTTAGGTTAGGTTAGGTTAGGTTAGGTTAGGTTAGGTTAGGTATGGTTAGGTTAGGTTAGGTTAGGTTAGGTTAGGTTAGGTTAGGTTAGGTTAGGTTAGTTAGGTTAGGTTAGGTTAGGTTAGGTTAGGTTAGGTTAGGTTAGGTTAGGTTAGGTTAGGTTAGGTTAGGTTAGGTTAGGTTAGGTTAGGTTAGGTTAGGTTAGGTTAGGTTAGGTTAGGTTAGGTTAGGTTAGGTTAGGTTAGGTTAGGTTAGGTTAGGTTAGGTTAGGTTAGGTTAGGTTAGGTTAGGTTAGGTTAGGTTAGGTTAGGTTAGGTTAGGTTAGGTTAGGTTAGGTTAGGTTAGGTTAGGTTAGGTTAGGTTAGGTTAGGTTAGGTTAGGTTAGGTTAGGTTAGGTTAGGTTAGGTTAGGTTAGGTTAGGTTAGGTTAGG
>OY041625.1:1800000-2193722 GCA_955876795.1 Eupithecia tripunctaria
CGTCCAAGTCGGAATGGGATAAGAATAGAAGATAAGAACGGATTGGTCTGTACGAGATGAGTTATTTCTTTTATTATAAAAACTATCGCAGTTGGACGAACTCTTGTTCTTCCAACACAAATAAGGAACGTAGTTAACCCGCTTACATCCGCAATGAATGAGTTATCTAGCTTGGGTTATCGGTATCTAGTACCCATAACACAAGGTATGATTACCTCGGGGCTAGGTGATGCTGTGTGAATTCTTCAACGTTATTAAATTATTTATTTGTACACTATTGAAGCTTGCGGTTATTGCGCTGACTGTATTTGAATTGACCCTTATCTAGTGAGCGTGTCCCATTGAAACCATTGATTTAAAAAGGGAAGATAGGTTACGTTCTCCCAGCGCTTACTCAAAAAGTGGCATGTGTTACAACTACACGCAAACACATACGCTCACAGTTATATTTCCAGTCCTGTGCAATACAAAGAAGAACAAAGACGGAAAGACGTATCTAGGACCGAAGTGAGACTGAGACAACAATATTTCACGCGAATCACGACCGCCCGTGCCGCCGGTCAGACGGTGACTGGTGTGGGAGAACACAATTTTACACAATTTGAGGTTGCCACTTTCGAGCAACCAGTGCCTCATCTTCGTTTTTAATAAATCAATGATTGAAACTAATATTATGTATTCTCTGTTATTGCAAGGTAGATGTGTTATTGTTAGTAGAAGAGGTATGTTGACATAAGATAAAGAATCACACAAAAATTTTAAATACGTACGTTTGGATGTTTAGGTGATTGAATGGATTTATGTTACTTCTTAACCCCAAAACTACTGAACGTATCACGTTGAAATTTTCCTTAAATAGAGTTCTAAGCCTTGATTAACATATAAGCAAATGTGTAGGCGTGGCGACTAAAAACTTATATATAGTCTGTCAGTTAATATTAAATATTAGTCATCATATATTTTTTCTTTTCATAATCATACAAAATATGACAAAACCGCGTCAAAGTTTGGGAGTGGGGTGCTAGTGACGTCACGGCTAAGTAAAATGTGTAAAACATTTTACTTAGCAGTGACGTTACGCAAAACTTTAAGGCGCATACCCGAGCCAATCTGACAGTGATACCTATTTTATCATATTTTTACGTTTATCATAGGAATTTTTAAAAATGCTACGTTCACTTTGTGGTATCTATTATAAGCTATTTTTTAATACATCTTTAATAATTTTATCTCATATAGTTTAGGAGGAGATGCGAAAATAGAGTTTGGTGGCCAAAAAGCGTAACTTCGTATCTCTGCCCTAAGCTTTACAAAATGAAACTATTACAGAGGCATTAATAAACAGCTTATAATAGATACCACAAACTGAACGTATGATTTTTAAAAATTCCTGCGTTTAACGTAATAATAAGATAAAATAGTTGGGGGCGCCACTTTCGCTGGTGTATGGGCTAAGGCCCATACACCAGCGGTTACATCTTTATGATTGTTTTTTTAATCGACAAAAGGTAATTAATTTTGTTTTAAATAACTATAAACGGACTTATATTTTATAGTTTTTTCATGGATTTTCATGGATTCCAGTGTGAGAACTGAACCAAATGGCCACAACCACACGGGAACCTTCAGCTTTCATATAAAAAAGAATCATGAAAATCGGACTACCCAGTCATAAGTTCTGAGGTAACAAACATAAAAAAATTCAAAAAACAATACAGTCGAATTGAGAACCTTCCCTTTTTTTGAAGTGGGTTAAAACTAGGTGTTCAATAGATTCTGATTATCTAACTGACAGACAGATTAGAATGTTTTATTCGTCATGCCTAAAATCTCCTACATTAATATATGCGAAGACCTTTTAATGAATATTTTGATGAAAACGACTAATTTCACTAAATTTTTTAACTCTCTTAAAATTAGATTAGGCTATTAACCAAAACCTGCGAATGTCATACGCAACAAAAATCTTGCGTCAATCAACGTAAAAATAGAGCAAATAAAATTAATATCGCATTACCGTGCTCATCACCACACGCCGTGAAAACTTAATAACGTAAACGTTAATAACCGTAACGTTAATAAAACGTTAATGAATAGTCCACTAACACTAAAACTGGCGCTTCACACCAACTCGGTCACTGACCTAATTGTGAACGGGAATGGGAATGAATGACGTTTATGACGTAGTGAGACGCTGGAAATATGGGTGAGTTTGATTGTCGCAAGATCAATGTTTGTGTAAATTGTCGATGTTTGTTTATTTATTATTATTTACTAAACAAACAAAAGGATACAATAATAAAAACTACACTGTATCCCCAAATGTGTGTGTATACAGCATGTTCAAAGCCGATCTAGGTATGTAAGCTTACATATTGGAAATTAATATTAACTACAAAAAATGTACACATGCATTATTATTTGAAGATAACAATAATTCTTTATATGTTGTAATTTTTTTGTGTTATCTGTACAACAGCATCGTTTCTTTAAGAAACTGAAATCGTTAAACTGATTTTTTATGAATTTATAATTTATGAATTTGTTTTTCTACAACAATACGTTAACACTTCAATAAATTAAGTATATAAAATTATATTAAGTATAATAAATTAAGTAAGCATCAAGATCTATTATTTTGTTTTCTTACAAAGCCCTCAACCACCGGCCATCTTTGCCCATCCATTAGGAATTTTCGCAATTAGCAACGTAAACGATTAGGACGTAACGTTAGGACGTAAACGAAGGATTAAAACTCCCGGCCGGTTAAACGTAATCTATATGGTGTTACTCGTAATAGTGTAGAAATAGAATGTACCTGTGTTTGCAAGCTGTTAGCTGTGTGTGCTGGTTTAGAATATGCACCACTCCAACTTTTCCCGCGGGTGTCTAAGAGGCGACTAAGGGATATCCACGTCTATTTCTGATAATAATAAAAAAAAAAAAAAGAGTCAATAAGGTGCTTATCAGGGGGAGGCCTGCGTCCAGCAGTGGACCAATACAGGATGTCGAGGTTGAGGTTGAGGTGTCTGCGCGCACACTTGTTCACTATAATAGGCATGGCTCTAAAAAAAAAACAGTATTCAGACTTTATTAGAAGATATTGGACTCGTATCTTTTCTTTTGACGATTAAATAAAAAATAATGAAGATCCCAGTTAAAGATTTTCGTGACGTCACGCCTTACGACAATTTTTGGCGAGGCCTGACGTCCTTAGCCCCCAATCCCAAACGCGCATTTTTGTTATATTCTTTTCATCCCCCATCTCGGAAAGAGTATTTTTGCTCTTCGCTATCTGAGTGCAAAAACCGTTTTAATCCGCTAAATGATAAATTAAATTGAATTTAGAACATCGTGTGCACTAAGATATTACTTGGTGAAACAAAACATCATTAGACCTAATTACTTCTGCCTCCATGGTGCGGAATTTATCATACATACTTTTTTAATTTGTTTAAAACTCAGACTCTGAACCTTCTTGGTGTACAAGTCTCTTGTGATTGTAAATATAATTTTTTGCATTTAGTTATTTCCTTGCTCATGTGAGATCAAAAGTTACGCGCTGCACTCTAGTGCAAAGATTTTTTTATCTCGTGCTGTTTTGATTCCCTCGCTAACGCTTAGGATTCTAACTTTTGAAATACTTTCTGCGCTCGTGATTAAATTTTTCGTTTTTAGTTTTAGTTCAATTCAATATATTTTTTTTTTCAATTTTATCCTGCATTTGCTCGGTCTTCAAAAATTGAGCACGCGGTTTATAATTGATTTTGTTTTCAAAAAAACCTATAAACCGACTTCAATTATATGGAACCCACTGTCAGAACGGGAAGAAATTAAAATGGAACCGGGAAGAAGCGAAGCACCAGCTTTCAAATAAAAAAAGAATCATGAAAATTGGACTACCCAGTCGAAAGTTCTGAGTTAACAAACATACAAAATAATAAAGAAGTCGTAATTGACAACCTCCTCCTTTTTTTGGAGTCGGTTAATAGCAACTTTGCACTCTTTTATAACAAATAACTATATTACTTAGGACACTACCTTGTTGTACATAATTGTGCTTCTATAATATTTAAACGCACGCTTCCGATGCAAAAGATCGTATCGGCTCGCACGCGATCGTGCCTGCTCGTGTCAGTTACGTGCTTATGTTTGGTGTTCCATGGAGTTTTTTAACTATATTTAACATTAAAAAATATTATTTCATTTATTTTGCTTACATGTACAATTCATTTTTATGTCTAAGTGAATGGTTAGTTGTAGGTAATTGTAATTAGTATTGTAATTGGCTGCAAGATTGAGTTCGAATTTACACAATACATAAAGAAAACTTACATAATTAAATCATGACATATTCATAACATTATTTATATTATTATATACATTATTATTATTATATTATGTTGGAAAATTCACACAGCATTATCTACCCCTAAACTAAGCAGAGCTTGTGTTATGGTAACTACTATGGGTATGGGTATAACTGATTTACTTTATACAATACACTAGAGGTAAAGGCACACAAGATATTTTTTATTATACATAGAAATCATCCAGTACGCCCTGGACAAATATCTGCAGATCGTACACACATTTGTCCCGCGGCGGGGATCCATCGTCGGTGAGTTTTAACAGTTTCTTTTTTCAACAAATCGGTTCCCTATTTTTAACCGACTTCAAAAAATTTAGAAATTTCTCAATTTCACTTTTTTATAACCGACTTAAAAAAAAGGAGGAGGTTATCAATTCGTCGTTTGTAACCTCGGAACTTTTGACTGGGTGGTCCGATTTTCATGATTATTTTTTTATATGAAAGCTGGTGCTTCCCGTGTGGTCCCATTATAATTTGGTCAGTTTTGACAAGGGATCCATGAAAAAATCTATAAAAACTGAAGTCGGTTTATAGTTGTTTAAAACAAAATTAATTATTTTATTATCACTTTAAGTTCGTTACCCCATAACTTTTGACTGCGTGATCCGATTTTGATGATTCTTTTTTTATTGGAAAGCTGGTGCTTCCGCTTCGTGTGTTTTCATAATTTAATTTATTTTGGTCCAATTGGTGTCAAGTGGTTTTGACAATTGCATCCATAAGAAAAGTAACATTTTTAGCAAACCCAATTATTGACTCAATATTTTAGGAGCTTACAATAATACAAACGTAAAAATTACAAAAAGGTTTTTACGTATGTGTAAAAAGTATTTTCTGGCAACACCTTTCAAAGCGGAATTCCGGAACACACGTAGCCATAGCTACCTATCATTTCCGTCCGTATCAAGGTGCCGGTTATGACGTCATTCCACGCGTCACGGATGTTACGCCAACGCATGCACTCGGAAACGAGTATTATATTACTTACATGAGAGCTAGTCACTTCATATACGTAAGTTTTGCAAACGGCAAGAGAGCGGTGCCTTAAAAAAACAAAATAAAAATGTTGAATATAGGTACGCCCTGCGGCTTCGCACGCAATTTTGGATGTATGGATATGTTTTTTACCTCTTCACGCGAAAAGTCAGTATGGGATAGAAATCACCTTGAAACGTTTTCATAGGAACAGGAATGAATTCTCCAAAAGTATGTTTGATTCGAGGATGAGCTACCTGGTATGAAAAATTTCAACCCACTTCGTTCAGTACGTACTTTTGGCGTGAAAAGGTCCATCCATACATCCAAACTTTCGTATAAAGTGTGATTTACCGACACACGAAGTAGTTTTGTTTTCTGTACAGATTCTACTATTTACGAAGGCAAACCAGGGTCCTGCCGCGACGCAGGAGTTCGATTACCACCTTGGAAGAAATGTTGGTACGATCAGCAAATATTTGTTCTGGGTATCTCCTAATTATGTTGCTCATGAGGAGTAATGAGGTTATAACTCTCTAATAAAATAGAAAATGAAATCAAATAATAGAAATAAAAAATATCTACCGTTTACAATTAAAACAATTGAGCTAACTGCAGACTGTTGCAAACAATCTACAGGTAGCTCAAATAATCCATATCAATACCAGTCGTCGCGTACCCAAGACGCTGGCTGCATTCCCCCGCTGTATGGCAATGCTGATGCGCTGCGCCAGATACTCACCAGCTCTCGGGTCACGCGACGCTTCGACCAGACGCACAGATAATTATTTTTTAAACCCGAAGTACTCAGGTAGTTAAGGAAGAGAAATTGATAATTTGGTAAAGCAAGGGACAGAAAAAAAGACTTAAGGCCCATAGACCACCGAAAGTGGCGCCCCCAACTATTTTATCTTATTATTACGTTAAAGGCAGGAATATTTAAAAATCCTACGTTCAGTTTGTGGTATCTATTATAAGCTATTTATTAATGTCTCGTTAATAGTTTCATTTTGTAATGCTTAGGCAGAGATACGAAGTTGCGCTTTTTGGCCACCAAACTCTATTTTCGCATCTCCTCCTAAACTATATGTGATAAAATTATTACAGAGGTATTAAAAAATAGCTTATAATAGACTCCACAAACGGAACGTAGGATTTTTAAAAATTCCTATAAAAAACTTAAAAATATGATGAAATAGGTATCGTTGTCAGATTGGCTCGGGTATGCGCCTTAAGCAGCCGAAATTTTCATAAGAAAAAACCTTGCCGTTTGGAATAAAACCCTATAGAATTCTTGCTACGGCGAGGCTAGTTATAGCTCCAAAATTAATAATTAATTGCGTTCAATAACTAATAGCAGCTAATTGCAATAGTTGCAAACTCTAGATTGACTTGATTGCAACATGTCGCGACAACGGGACAGGTTTCCTGCAATCTTAATCACCGCAGACATAGTACAAATTAACGGTAATACAACTTTGTCTTTACCACCTCGAATAATTACGTAGGTTAATACATTGTTTTTTTTGTATAATACTAGCAGCGCCTCGCGGTTTCACCTGCGTAGTTCCCGTTCCCGTGGGAATTTCGGGATAAAACAAAGCCTATTCCTGTAATACATAGCCTTTATAATGTTGAAATATTTTTTAAATCGGTCCTGTAGTCTCGGATCCGATTCAATACAAACATACAAACAATTAAATATTTCCTCTTTATAATATTATTGGTATACCTACTCGTAGAAGTGCTATTGAAAAAGAAAATAACAATCAAATAATTAAAACTCGTATTTACTGTTTACATTATGTAGTATTTTTTTTGGCCTTTAAGCCGCGTAGAAACACACGTACCAGGTAGTTCTTGTTGAGAAACATTAAGCTGAGGAATATCGTATCAATTCTTTGGTTCCCATAGAATAAATACTAATTAATATGTAAGATTTTTTTATTAATATTACTTAATGTAAGTTATTATTTCTAATCTAGTATTCTGAGTGAGCCAAGGTTTTTATTTCGTTGTTAATTATATAGTTTTTTTTATTCTGAATGTCTTACTATTACGCATTAAAATTATAACGTCCAATAAAAAAGCAAACATTCAAATTTGGTTTGGAACAACCGGCTTTAACCAATAAAATGTACATTACCCTTGAGTTCGAAAATGTTCATCTACAGTAGATTCCGAAGATGGAAACTTACCTGTAAAGAAAAAAACATGTTGTTATAAACTGTACAGGATGATATTTAAATCGGTCAGTACGGGAAAGTCTGAAATATAAGACCCATGTGATCGATTTTAGTAGCAAGAACTGCATTAATACTTTAAAAAAAACTTGTATTGAGATCAAAAAAATTAAGTGCACTGTGCACTTGATTTTAAGAATTATGTAAATATTATTCCCGGTCTATAGAAAATATTTTGATTACTAATTCTTACGTTCCTAATACAGTGTCTTCATAAATGTAGTTTCTTGTTATAAAAGAAAAAGCATCATTTTTACGCTTACGCCGTTCCACAAAATGTACCCTATGCCCTGTCCCACTCCTATAAACGCAAAATCCTCTGCCTTTCCCCAAAATGCGGGTCAACATTTTTGGGGACAGTATCGCTCACGTCCGTAGGTGTTGACCCTCTGATACTCTACACGTGTCCTCTGGGTGGTGCTAAGAGCGGTACTCTCTGGTGGTAGGCTTCGGCCGTGGCTTGTCACCACCCTCCGGACTGGGCCAGTCCGTGAAGCAACTCTGTTGTGTTTCGGAATGTGGTCCGGAGTAGCCATCTTCTAGACCTTCGTGATACATCGTCGGTGCATCTTCGCTTTCCATCATGTGAGATTGCGGTCAAACGAAGGTCTATCTCTGATAAAAAAAAAAAAAAAAAAGGCGGGGAATGAGTCAGAGTCAAGAGTCAAATCGTTTATTTCTTTAGACTTACAAAATAAGCACTTAGACAAGTCAAAATTTTACTATATAAACAGCTTGATAAATAGTTATTACTATCAAACAAGAAATAAGGTGCAATTGACTCTAATTCACTTCAATTTTTGTCCACTAGCGGAAGAAGTGAAAAAGAAACCACTAGCAAGTTTATCGCTTATCAACTAATACAATCTTAGCCTCACAAAATCTAACTGTTCTTACATACTATTGTCGGTGTGGAACTGGGCGACTTCCGGCCAAGCATTAACATCATATGGAATGCGCCCTCTTAAATTGTGATACTGTTTTCGATTATACTATGTATTAATTGCCGTGATGTAGTCGTTAATGAGACACGTGCGGAGGGAATGGGAATGGGGTTGGTCCACAGCATTAGGGTAATTAGTTATACATCAAACTTACCTGTGTCTAGTTTTAGATATGTCAAGTTACCGATTGCGTCTCGTGAGAATTCCAGCCATATAGATACAAATACGATTATTAGACGAGTAAGATATATAGGCAGAAAAATTACTAGATACAATAGAGGCTACTTTCTATAAGTTAAAAAAGGGCAACTCTGAACAATGTTGAATTAGAAATAATAATTGATTTAGTTAAAAAAAACTATAAACAAACTTCTTTTTATGGTTTTCTCATTATCATTGAAAGAACGGGACCAAATTAAAATGTGACCACACGGGAAGCACCAGTTTTCAGATAAAAAAAGAATCATCAAAATCACTTTAAACACTTTTTAGCAAGGTATGACGTCACTAGCCCTCACTTTATTCTTGTAAGTTTTTGTTTGATTGAACAAAGAAAGAATACGTGTCTTATATCTGCAGAAATACAGAAACACTTCTGATAATCCTGATGGACTAAATAACATCACATCACACTAATATTATAAATAAGAAAGAAAGTTTGTATGGATGGATGTTTGTTACCTCTTCACGCCAAACTACTGAACAGATCGTACTGAAATTTTGCATACAGGTAATTCTAATTCTCGAATCAAACATAGGCTTTTTATCCCATAAACCAGTTCCCGTGGGATAATAATCACCTTTAAACGTTTCCATGGAAACAACGCGTGTGAAGCCGCGGGGCGCAGCTAGTATAATAATATTATTTTAATCAGGACACCACTCTAATAGTGTCTAAGCTCACAGTCAGAGTTTCTGAGAAATCAAATAATATCCCAAATAAATTAAATAAAGACCTTCATAACATTATACAAAGTAAACTAAATAATCCAATCTTGTAACAAAGTCCCTAAAACCATGGTTTAACCAATTAACTCATAATTTCGTGGCGTGTACACAAAATTCGTTAAAACCGGACATGGCTGTGCCTCAAAGTTTAAACAACATTAAACATTCACAGAGATCTCATTATTAAAAGTGACACGGCCACCCAGGGGACTCAAACCTGCGTTTATATGTTCCAGTATGTACTGTACAGTCAGCGGAGAATAGGTTAAGGACTATTCATTACAAAAAAACACACTTTTAGGACTACATGCAGGTACATGTTACTGTGTGGGCTTAGAATTTGCACCACCCCCCATCTCTTACGGAGGGTGTCGTAACAGCAGCGCCCCCTGCAAAACAATTCTACCACCGAACTGCAATCCCCAACTCGCATGCCCAGCTGGGGATTATGTGCATTAGTAGTTACATATTTTAATTCTCTCATTCTTATTTTCAGAAACTTTTCTCGTTGACTGTACTTATATTCACCTACATTCATACATACATAATGTAACATGTTGTATGACCGCACCTGTACCCGCCGCCGCGGAGTTTTTGTTTATTTATTTTGGGTACACAGCACTTCGTAACAGAATTAGGTTAAAATATTAACAAAACGGTCTCGCTAAAACGAAACAACCAAAATAAAATTAATATGAACTTAACAAGATACAAAATTGAATTGAGTTAAGACTAAAATATGTTTTGAAGAGCGGTGAAATTATAGTAGATTTTACACCTAGGCGAGAAAGTGCTAATTTCCTATCGAATGTGGCATTTGAGGCACGAGGTACTTTATGTTTACCTTATGCCTCTTTTGAAATGGACACTGGCAAAGTTGTGGCACCACAGACACAGCGGGCCATGAAAAAAGAAGTTGAAGTCAGTCAAATCCGTCTTACTTTTATTTACGTATTCTATACTTAAGTACCCTATCAATACAATACCTACTAGACTCTCAAAACCCCTATTATTTTGTTGACATTGTCCCGTGCAATGACAAGCGATTACCTCTCGATTAGCATAATCGAGTTCTATGAATGGATCCGAGATATCATCTCGGCTAATCGTAATCGATTTACTTAATGGTCGTTTTGGGAATATTCATACTTTAGGTGTATTGTGCGTGTTCGCGTACATTTTGAATATAATGGTATGAATTTAGGGACGGATTTATTGTATTAGATAGTAGACAAACTGGACGTTTATATTAATAATTTATTGTTTTAATAAACCTAAAACCCGAGTCATGTTATTTATGCTTCGTGGAATGGCTACTAATTCTTCGGGTTTTTTTAATGGACAATAGTTAGTTTGTCATCCAGACCTCAAGTACCAAGACGACAATTGCAGGTAGAGAGACAACTTTTCAAGTACCAAAACCGCTGAGTTCAATCACGTACGCTTGTTCCCGAGTTCGGAGTTCAGTTATTAATTTCAAAGATTGCAGTCTTAAAGTTTCTAACTGACGTATGTGATACTTCGTTAATTTTCCGCCGCCGAGCTAGTAAAGTTACTGCTTTAATAGGTTCCTTGGTCCAATTTTGAAAGAGTCAGAGTCAAATCGTTTTTTTCTTTAGACTTACAGAATAAGCACTCAGACAAGGAAATGTTTCTTCTATATAAACAGCTTGATAAAAAGTAATTACTATCAAACAAGAAATAAGGTGCAATTGACTCTAATTCACTTCAATTTTTTGTCCACTAGCGGAAGAAGTGAAAAATAATACCACTAGCAAGTTTATCTTATCAACTAATTCAATTTTTGCGTAAGTCTAATTATAATGCGACTTAAGAGTAGATAGTTGTCATAATTGTAAATAAAGTGCAATCTAACACAACTTATTAATGTTCTTACATACCATTGTCGGTGCGGAACTGGGCGACATCCGGCCAGACATAAACATCATTAAAGCGACAACAGATAGAGCCTTAGTTGCGGCGTCATTTTTGTTTTTTATTGATGATGGTCAAGCGTTTGGCCACCAACTCACTTTAAGAAAGTGAAGATGTGGTTTAAAAAAGAGCACCCTTTTCCAGAGGAACTTATTTACCCTGGATTCGAAGACTCCAAGATTGTACTCTTATGGGAAAAAGACGAAGAAAGCTCATTCCACTTTGGCTGTGGATATTATGAATGTAGAGTACATTTTTTTGGTTCGACACTGTGGTATGTCGACCAGGTATGGGTTGTGTTTTTTTGTGCGTCTGCTGGTCCTATGGTGGAAGGGAGAAGATGAAATAATGAGATCGTGCAATGCTTGCGTAAAATTAGAATCAACCCCTGCAACTAAACCCTTGAATGTCTTAGGAGTGGACTAGGGGGCTAGGTTCCCCCTAGTCAACGTCATTTAGTCATTTAGAAATTTATTTTGACATTTATTAGTATGTATGCTAATAAGTAGGCTAATAAGAAGGAATGTATGGAACACATGAAATAGGCAGCACTAGGAATTAGAGGCGTAAATATATATTTCTGGGCCGGGAAAAATACATTTTAGATTCTAGCATCAACGCAAATAAGCTCATTTTAGCTTGTGGCTCTCCGACAAAACTTTAAATGACTAACAACTGTATTTTTTGCGTTTAAATACAAGACATCTCTTTCTTCACTATGGAAACAAAGTGAGACTTTAAACCCAGTTAGTGCATTAACGCGCTAAACGTGTAAAAGCCATCTATACTAATATTATAACGAGGAAAGATTTGATTGTTTGTATTGAATAGGCAAAAAATTATTTCACCATTAAAAAGCTTACTTTCAGGGTTATATTTTATCCCGGAATTTCCACGGGAACGGGAACTACGCGGGTGAAACCGCGAGGCGCTGCTTAGGAGTCAATTTTGTGCCACACGATTCGTAGCACCTCTACGATTTCGTAGCGATTTCTCGTAGCACTGTCTACAATGGTGGTTTACGTAGCAACGTAGAGCCCGCTACGATAACGTAGACCCTCTACGAGGCTTATGAACATCGATTTGTTGAATAACAACCTTGCAGCGGCGGTTAAATTGTCGTAGGTTGAATCCAATCTGCCGTGAATTAGAGTCAATTGCACCTTATTTATTTATAAGTCTAAAGAAATAAACAATTTGACTCTGATTCTGACTTGTGTAAATATAAAACACTGTAACGAGCAACTTATTCTTCCATTTCTCCAATCTTCCAAGCAAAAACCACTAAGAAGTGAAAAGCTTACTTTAAGGTAGCTTTAAAATATTTAATTGAAAAGAAAAATAAATATGAGCAGCACTTTAATTCCTTGTATTTTTTATCAAGGATACGAATTTCTTGTTAATTCCTTGGATTCTTTAAATTTTAAGTAGGTAACTGTTCTCTCTCATATTCTTTTATTCTTATTTTTAAGGGACCCATTGATGACTACTTACAACTAAATTATATGTAAAACTAACCTAAGCAATTAATTGCCGCATCATTCTGTGGAGCGGCCATGCAAAATTATTTGGATAGCAAGCCCCCTTTAGGTTAACATCAGAAAAAGAAACAAAATAATATTTATTTCCCTATATTTATTGGCAGGGACAAGAAGTTCTCATTAATTCCTAGGACTCTTTTTCCATTTTGAGTATTTTTTACTCTCATTTAAGAAACAGTCTAGCAAACGAGTTTGCACGAAAGCGCTAGTTCATAATTAAAGGTTGAGATAAGAAAACGGTTGATTGTCTAAATTCATCCTTATTGTCTTGTTAACAAAGGACTTGTTGTAAAATTTATTTGTTTTGTAAAGTGATAACGGGGGTTTGTGCCGATAACTTAAAATAATCAGATTAAAGGGGTTGCTGCGCGAACTTGCTCAATTTAGGGCATGGGGTCAATGACATTGAGTAGGTGTCTATTGTTTTGAGAACAAATGGTTTGATACAAAATTTTCTTTAATTCAATAAATATTTGAAAAGTCTATCTACAGTTCTACCAATTTTTTTTTTTTTAGTACTGATGCATTAGCGTTTGGCTAACAACTCACTTTAAGAAAGCGAAGATGTAGCTAAGATGGAGCACGCTTTTCCAGAAGGAACTTATTTACCCTATATTTGAAGACTCCAAAATTGTACTCTAGTGGGATGACTGACGCAAGAAGATCATTCCACTCTTTGGCTGTGGATATTATGAAAGTAGAGCAGAATTTTTTGGTTCGACACTGTGGTATGTCGACCAGGAATGGGTGGTATGAATTTGTGCGTATGTTGGTCCTATGATAGAAGGGAGAAGAAGGGATAAGGTCGTGCAATGCTTGCGTACAATCACCAAATTGGTACTTATAGAACACTGACAGTCTGGCAACGCGCCGCCTGTGATCGAGGCTTTGTAGACTCTGTAAGCGAGACATCACCAATATTTATTACTGACCGCGTTTTCGCACGCTCTTTTCCGGGATAAAAATTAGACTAGTTCTATCCCCGGTACCTTCTTCCTACCTTACCAATAAAAAAAAAAATAGATCAATAACAGACAATTTGTGGGAGGGGAGGGAGATTAACGCGAATTGCATTTTTTTGGATCTTATCTGAGAAGGCTTTGCGCGGAATTGTTACAAAATTTTCCTAATATTATCCATGTCAATAATTATTGGAATCAATTCAGCCCTTAGCTGAACTTGAAAACGTAAAGTCAAACCGACAGATTTACTTCCGCTTAAGTAAATCTGACACTGTATCGCTAATTGTATAGGCTTTAGATTTTAAGGAGAAAATACACAATAATGAATTTTCTATTACCAAAATAAGTCTAGGTATTCCAGATATTTTAATTTCTTTCGAACTTAGATCATGTTTTGTTAATATTCAAAGTTGTTTCCTTCTTGCTAAATTTAGTATAAACATTTAAGATACAAAATACTTGCTTAATAGCATCGTAAGAAAGGCAAAACGATCTGTAATAACAAGCCCAAATTTCGGCAGTTTATAAAGTAAAAGAACCAAGAAAAAGAAAGTAAAAACCACAAAATACATTTGTTACATATTCAACGAGGCAACGCAAAATTCTTCTCTTTTCGACTCATTACCTAAAACCGGATCGCAATTTTTAAGATTCCTTCCTTACGTTTTTTTTTTAAGGTTGAACTACATATACTTCGCATTCTTTAATTTTTTTAATTTCCCATTTATTTTAATTTTATTTCTGACATAATAATTATTATAGCACTACTTAATGCTGACAACATAATATGTATTTCTTTTCCTTTGTATCGCAACTATAAAATTACTAACTTTTATACCTACATAAGAACTCTAACCCAGAATGTTGCAACGCCCTTACAGGGTCCAAATAGATTCTACCTATAAAATTGTTAACAACTTTTAATGGACATGTATGCAATAAATAAATAACTTAACATGTTCAAGAGCTTAAGAGCTGTGTGCTGCTGGTTTAGAATTTACACCACCCCCTCTCTTTCCGTGAGCGACTAAGGGATATCCACCGGGGGCGGGCAGCAGCGCCCCCTGACGATAATATTATAAGGTACTCTATTGCATTGGATGTACCCGGATAAGGATAGATGTACATGTTTATAAATAAATATAATAAATAAATATTGTAAACTTTAAAACATTTATTTAACTTACTAACTTATTGACGTTTAATCTGAATTAAACTTAACTACTATTATTATTTTGTTTAATTAATCATGGCATTTCTTTGTTTTTTTTCTTTACTGTCTCATTTATTAAGTACGAGAGATATTGTTTGAAACCTATTTAGTACATTAATTAAGGCATTTGCTTTGATATTCACATGACAGTAATGTGTCGAGCTATGAGACTACTTTTATAACACCACCTGTATAATTACCATGTCTGACATGAATATTAATTTAAGGTACTTATACTATTGTAACTATTATAAAACCAAACTTTTACCTTCTCTAGGTTTTTGTGTAGAGCAACAAGCTGAGTCAAGACCTGTTAAACCTACACACACTTATTATTTCATTTGTTTTATTTAGATATAAGTTATTTTGTTTTTTATGTACAATAAAAGTGTTCATTCATTCATTCACACGCGCTCGTTTGCCTGCAGAGGGGGCAACTTAGTACCAACCCAGGTAGGTACTTAGGTAGGTACCTACCTACTTGTGTTAGTTTTAGCTTTCCAATAATTATTAACTCTGTTTGTTCGTATTACTAAGTAGTCTTTTATTTTATTTTATTTGTAGTGTAGTGTTTGATAAATCATTTTCTTTCTTTCTTTCTTTTACAAAAAAGTACTTCTGTTTGCCAACACATAGGCCTCAACCTATAGCAGTCCCCTTCTTATGACTTCTTTTAGGGGTTCCTATTGTGGTCCGATGGTTGGCTTATGATAATGTCTGAAGCCAAGCCATATTTCTTTTTTAAAGGCAAATTAAGATTTTCATTAGCAGAAAGATATCATCTATTGTGTAGATTACGGAAGGGACATAATTTATTACGAGCGAGTCAGACACTATTTTAAACCGACTTCAAAAAAGGAGGAGGTTCTCATATCGACTGTATTTAATAAATGTTTTAAATTGTTTTAACGTTTTATCCCTCAAAACAGTTTTCATTTATATATCTATTATATATTCTTGGATATATTTCTTTCGAATATATCGGCACAATTTCATGCGCCGCCGTGCCAAAATATTGGAAAGCTCAAAACTCAAATCATAGTAAATATCTCGTTGTAAATAACTCCATTACTTAGATCTAACATGGACGTAGATAAATTTATATAAGAATAACAGTTATAATACATATATAAATACATATATAAATCAAAGCTTTGTAACCATCATGGATTAAAAAGCTAAATCTAAGTAAAATTAATTCCAGCCCGATCGGATCAGTAGGTAATAAACATCCATCCATCCAACCTTTCACATTTATAATCAGTTAGTTTTTCGAGTAATTTTCTAAAACGAAATAAGAGAAATGAAACTAAAGTCAAGTAATGAAGGATTCCCACGAAGAGAAACAAACAAAGTCACCGGGCCTCAAGCGTTTAATTCAGCATTTTCATGCAAAGCACATACATGCATATAACTCGTATAGTAGTATACTAGCTGTAGCCGGCGGGCGCGCTTTCTCCAAGCCTCAATCTAGACTGGCCTTCTTTTGACTTGGCGGTAAACGGGGGGGGTGGGGTGCGAGTGTTGGGTAAGCGTATAAGCGGAGCGGGAAGCGGGCTTGGAGCTTAAGAAATAGCTTTTGACGTTACGAATGTTACTTCATTTCCAGTTTATGAATTGGTGCTATTAGCCATGAAACTTTAATACAAATTCTCTGCCAAAGATCACAGTTTCCAATAAGTTAAACATGTCAAGTAGAGAGCGTATAACGTTTAATTGTACGATCGCCAATTGCACGACAATAACAACACACTAAACACAAATTTATGACATTAGGATTACATGATTTTACCTGTGAGTAGTTGTTTCATTTTATGGTTTAATGTGAGAGCATATCCTTTGATCCCCGCACTAGGCTAGAATTGGCATTACACAGAGAGCGGGACACTAGCAAAATTAATATAAAATGTATCACAAACATAAAAAGGTAACGTGAAAAGCATGCAGTAATTAATAATAAAAGAAACGAAATAATTATATAAAAAATACGATTGTATCAGCTAATGAATTCTAAACAATAACACTTTTAATTCTACTTCTGCAGGATGCTATTACAGTGGGTATGAATGGGCGAGTGAGGTCACGGGAATTTATTTAAATAATAATGATTGTTGTCCAACTAGGAAAAAGCTTATTGATCGCCCGAGACACCTCTAGCTATGCCGACAATATATCAAGAAAATGGTACCAGACCTGGACTAAAGACGCGTCGTCGACTCGACTGAAACAGCATGGGACCAGACAACTTAACTGTTGATAATCGGTGTCAGTGGCTATGACGCTGTGGCACGACACGACTTCGCACCTTTAAAAATAAACCGTAATAACTAGAAAATTGGGCGATTGGAGGTAAGAATACGTTAATCCCGGTTTTCGGTTCTTTATGGTACAATTTTACGACGATTTTATACGTGTACCCTTTAATTCTCGCTTACACTCCAAACGCGCCTCTCTCCATGAAAAATCCACACTCACGTGGCGTCGCTTTGATATCTCAGCCTCTTTGCGCGCACCGAGACGACAGCGTCTTTTATACACACAAACCTATCCTAGTTATCATGGATCTGTTACCTAGCTCTAAATCACTCTGGGCGGTAGGTCATCATCATCAGTCTATGTTAGTCCACTGCTGGACGGCATCTCCTAACGAGCGCCTTGTTTTCTACTCATCTACCAACAGTTTTTCGTAGATCTTCATCCGATCTGTCCACATGGCTTCCAACTATACGATTGCAGAGTCGTGTTTTGAATAACACGATTATCACTGAGTGGTCCTTTTATTATTTCGGCGTTAGTCCACAAATCTGACAGGCCTTAGCTCAGCGGTAGAAAATTATGAGCTCTCGGGATATATTACCCGCTAACACTCTAATCACGCCTCTCTCCATGAAAAATCCACACTCACGTGGCGTCGTCGCTTTGATATCTCAGCCGCTTTGCGCGCACCGAGACGGCAGCGACTTTTATACACAAACCTTCTTGGATTTGTTTCTAAGCTTTGAATAACTCTGGACGGTACATAAAGTATTTTATAGAATTAAAGCTCTCATCATCTATGCTAGTCCATTGCAGGGGCGCAACGGTCGACATATGGTCAGCTGTCTCCCCAAATGTCCACAGTAGAACCTCTTCAGACGCATCCAGTATCTGCCTTTTTTCGCTTAGATCCTTTTAGATCTTTCCTGCCAGTACCCAGAATGCAGCCAATTATCAGCGAAAATAGTATAAGCAAGTCGCAGTCTCTCGCTGAGTGTTATAGATGAGCTGATCGGAAGACATCCTACTCTACGCTTCAGTCGCAGTTTCCACTCAAGAATACGTTACACCGTGTGTTAAAATATAGAAAATTCGGTGCATGTATCCGCTCTCTGCTCTGTACTTCTCACTCGCGAGAAAACCATATCTTGTCATCCCACTCGAGATCGGTCTTGTAGCGGCCTTATTGCACACTTTTAAGACAAGAGAAGTACCTTCTACCTAACCTTTGTTTTACATCGTCGGCCAGACTAACCTTTAAAAATAAAAAAAGTAGGCGTGGTGCGATTACTTATACTGAGGTTTCATTAAGTTGTCGTTATGCAACCTATTGTGTGAAAATTTGTGAAAGTCGGCTAAGTGCGATAGTAGGCATCTCGCTACTAAATCTATCCGTCTGCCACACTGGCCATCAGGTGAGATTGCAGTCAAACGAAATTCTATCGACAATATAAAGAAAATAGTCTAAAGATCAATTTCCACGCCCATAAATCCTTTTAAACAACGCGTTATAAAACTGTAATTCAGGTCATCCATTAGAGACGGTTACGTTTCAGAATTTGAATTGGAAAATGGGGGGAAATTGCCGTGAGACGTGACTTAGGCGCGAATTGCGCTAAGGAGCGTCTGTTTTGCGGCTCATTGCGTAAATGTCTTAGTTTCAGTTCTATTGTAACTTTGGTGAAAAGTTTTGGTCCAAAAACATTGACACATAAACCTTATTCCTTATTTGATATTAGTTTATGGTAAAAAATATCATAAAGCTTATTGATTATAGATTATAGCTAGGTGGGTATATGCAGATAAGAATAAAAATCTTAATGAAATAAAGTTACATATTGAAATCTGATGTACTTACTAGATTGCTTGAAACAGTCCGCAGTTAGCTTAATTGTAAATACTATTTAGTTCTAATTATTTATTTTTATTATTTGATGGTAATTTTCTTTTTAATTCAGTTTTTTCTAAATACGATACTTACTCAAGCAGTAAATGTCTCTCTCTGAATATCATAATTAGATCAGCTGATCGGAAGATGTCTTACACTGCGTTGGCCTGGTCTCGGTCTTCTCTCAGAACACGATTGTCGATTGTCGTGTATCTCTTCGCGCGCATTTGCCATAGCCTCTCTAGTTTTAAGTTTTTAATGTATTTGTTTTATGAGAGCAATAAATAATTAGGAATTTATTCGTGAGATAAGGCCGGCATTTCAATTTTTTTTTAATAGGCCTTTTTCTTTAAGCTATGCGTCTTTCAACCTACACAAATCTACATCGTAACGTTTCAGAATTTGAATTAGAAAATAGCGGGAAATTTGCCGTGAGACGTGACAAAGGCGCGAATTGCGCTAACGAGTATCTGTTTTGCGGCTCAGTGGGTTAATGTCTTCGTTTCAGTTCTATGGTTGTTTTTTTTTATACCCTGCGATAACTTGAACTAGTAGTTAGGGAGACCTAGCTTACTGTAAAGGCCAAGGAAGGATAAAATTAAAACGTAAAAATAAATTTCCTTAGGTTATACTGTTCTAATAAAAAAATGTTACTTAAAAGTCCATACAATAAAATCTAAGCCCACAATTAAAAGACAGTAAATATAGTTTTAGAAACAATATTATACTAAAATTACCCAACGTACGCACGAACTACGGAAAAAAGACTATTCTTGTGGAAGGAACTTGTATCACATATCACCTAATAACATATAATAATTATAAATGCTTAAGTTTGGATGGATGTCTGTTACCTCTTCACGCCAAAACTACTTAATATTTTATTTATTATATAATCATTAATTAATAATAATTTAAACGGAAAATACTTTCACACAGAGTTGGCTTTCCTCGTAAAAATTAAACTAAAAAATCTTTTCCTTACGTTTAAATTCCTCATTCCCCACTTCAGTCATTTATTCCCCCGCAACTTCTACCTAAAAAGCGATAAAAACTGACCCAGTTCGACCAGTATTATTTACACAGTAGCCCGGGTTAATAATTTAAAGTGTCACAGTATCAACAAGTAGTGTTTCACACGGTTTTACCTCTGCACAGTTTATTTTGTGAGTAGGTCAACTTTGTTGGTTTTAGAAAGGTTTAGCTGAGAGGTTTAACTAAATTTAGCTTTTGCAGTTATCACGACATGTGGACACACTTTACATTGAACTTATGCTATATATTATGTTAATATATGCTATGTTTTTTTTTACCTGGTCGGTATTGTGTTTTTTTTTCACTTCTTTCAGAGAGTTTTTCTAGCGGTCTTTTTTATAGCGGTTTTATTTATTTTTTAGTTTTTTTACGTTGGTTCGTCCTACACTGCTCTGTTGGCAGCGGCCGCACCAAAATTTCAAATTGATATTATGTTAGTACCTAAACTAACGTATCAAATTTTATCTTAGGCAAAATTTTCGAAAATTAACTATAAAGCGAGTTAATACGGGTAGTAAAGTTTGTATAGAAAATTATTATTTCTTGGTTTGATAAAACTCAGTATAAATAGCTATAAAGTAAATATAAAATAACTTAAAGTTTATTTTATATTTACAAAACTACCCCTAGGCACGCAGGCGAAGCCGCGGGACGCAGCTAAAGTGAAGAAGCGACGAAGAAACCTTTCGAGCAAACATTAGCTGTTTCCCTACAAAGTAAACCTTCTGCAGCATAAACATATAAACTGTGCCAGAATTCCTTCTCATCTAATATATTACCGGAAATGTCCCCCGTCTACTTCCTTCTCCCAAGCACCTCGGCACCGAAGTACCCAATACCCAAGTACCCACTGGCAGGTATTTAGTAAACCTTTTGTGAGCCGTCAGATTTATTCACATTCTAAGTTACCTGATAAAACGGGAAAAATGGCCTGTGCTGGCAACACTAATGTACCTACTGAGGGTTGGAATTTATATGCTGTTTTTTGTTTGAACGTTCTTTTAGAAATGTTTTCGTTACGCAAATAAACAGGTGCTTACGCTTCCCCATTTAAATGAAAGAACAAAAAATGTTTATCTACTTTAAAAAGTAGGTACCTACTCAACTAAACGAAAACTTTTTGTAATAAATATAACTGGTATGGATAGACTATATGGATCACCTGTATTTTGTTTGCAACATAATTAAATACATACAGAATTATTTATCTATACTAAGATAATAATGAGGAAAGATTTGATTGTTTGTTTCTTTGTATAGAATAGGCTTCGCAACTACTGGACCGATTAAAAAACTTATTTGACCATTAAAAAGCTTAGTTTTCAGGGAGTAACATACGCTATTTTATCCCGGAATTGTCACGGGAACGGGAACTACGCGGGTGAAACCGCGAAGCACTGCTACTCAACAAATAACTTAAAAATATACGGGTTAATGTTACTAACAGGTAAGTATGTTAGTAATGTATTATTATAATATGCTATACCTATTAAGATTGTGTTCGCTGCAAATTAATATATTATTGTTTAAATTATTTTACATCATAAAACCTAACAAAACCCATAGACCACCGACACGCACTTGTCTAGTTTTTCAGCTTTCTTGCTATGATAAAAACTTGCAAGCGCACTGAACAAAGCTTGAAGTATAAATATTTGTAATTATAAAGAAATCTAATTAACAAAGTTCGGTTTTCTTGGTTTCTGCGCCGGTTAACAAAGAAACTTGTAAGGTTCTTTGCTGTTTACAAAATAAATGTATGGAGTATACAATAATAATCATGATTGTTTTGAGTAAACTATTTTATTATTCATCCTCCAACTCAGCCGAGATTTCAACACAACTCTGCTACACAAAATAAATGTATCAGGGCAATGTATACGCTTCTACAACAAAAACTCCTAGTTTTGCAAAAATTATCAATAAATAAACACAAACAAATTGTCAAAACCTTGCTGTGCAAATAGGCGTACCATATTTGTTTTTTATTTCTTAGTCATTTATGTATTTATGGAAATAAAGAATCTTTGATTTTGATTTTGATTTTGACCAAGGAGTGGGTTGCAGATACTACTAGAGTAAAAATAAATAAAATAAGCGTTTTTTCATTTATGTTTATTTTTAATAAAATTTACTGCAAATTCTATAAATCTAAGTTTTGCGGGACTAATTATAATCCCTTAGGAATATTCTTAAAGTGACTATCTTGGGATCATGCTCCATGACATGTATAAAATAACAAAAGAATCATCAAAATCGGTCTATAATTGACAAGTAATCAAGGAACATACGTAAAACATCATATATTACCAACTAGCTGCGCCCTGCGGCTTCGTACGTGTTGTTCCTATGATAACGGAATGTTTATAGGTGATTTCTATCCTATCGGAAACTGATTAATGGGAAAAAAGTAGCGATTCCAGAATTAGAATTACCTTAATGCAAAATTTCAGCCCAATCCGTTCAGTACTTTTGGCGTGTAGAGGTAACAAACAAACATTCATCCATCCATACTTTCGCATTTATAATATTAGTGTGATATGATGAGTCTGGTTTCCATAACATAAATTCTGCTGATATCGATGATATTGTATGAAATAACACCGTTGTTTATTTACACATCAAATGTTTATTCATAGTTAAAGTGATTATTCTATTTAAATGTGTATGATTACAGTGATTATTCACAGTGTAAATGTAAATATAATATATAACGTTGCAAGTATTAGATGTGTCGAGATAATGGGGCGGTGTTGGCATAACAACCTTTTAACGAGGTACATATTTGTGATTTATGAAAGCGAAGTTATTGTAATAGCATATTAACGTTATTTTCAGGACTGCACAGGAAATAAGCGAAAGGAAATAATTAGAGGCAGGAAATCGCCGTAGCTGACCGGATCCCTAAAATAACGTATATCGTTATTTTTGGGGAACCAATTGATATTTTTATCAGTGTACTTACAACAAGTTTCCATAAATAGGTATGTATATTGACATGGTAATGTATTATGAATTTTTTAGAGCCATCCTAGAGAGTTTCTACGTGATAAGATAAATTACAGATTGCACGAACTGCCCTTTAACGCAGCGCAAGCCCTCTTTTGCAGCACAAGGCCTCTCCTTCAGCACAAAGCCTCTCCTTCAGAACAAGGCCTCCCCTTCGGAATCAAGGGTTGGGGGATACTTTTATACCGCAAACACGTGCTGAAACGACTTTAATATACGTTTTAATTCTTATATAGAATCTACCGAAACTCCGTCATCCAAAAATAAATTCCTGAAACTCCAGAAACAATTAATCAAAGCGACGGAGTGAGAGTAACGTAAAACCAATTATACGGCCATCAGTTTAAGGCATCGTTTCGCAAATCATCGTTTAGGTTTTCGCGGAAAACAACTCGTTAGTAAATAAAGGTGATGAAATTTTTAGACGAGCTTCATCCCACGGCTTCGCGCGCATATTTTATATAGATCAGTTCAGCTGTTTAGGCGCGCAAAGTATCGGGCCTCCATACATAAGCGCCATGTCGGGGTAATGCCATGATCCCTACGCTGGGCATGTGGGTAAGATATCACATATCGGTGGTAAAATTGTTCTGCAGGAGGCACTGATGCTCGCCCCCGGTGGATATCCCTTAGTCGCTTCTCACTTCACCCGCGGGAAGAGCAGCCATGGCGCTCACTATGGACTTTGTCTTGCAGTGTACTAAAATAGATTGATAATTATATTGATGATGAAGTTCTAAGCCAGCACCACACGGCCTATTATAAAATAACATGATTGCCTTATGTCTAGGTAATAGATATAAAATTACAAAATTTGGGTTGGGTAATGTCGGGTAGTGACGATGGTGTACTTAGGAAGTTAAGCTTTCTACCAAAAACACTTTAGGTTGTACTTCCCAGATAAGCAGTTTCATAGCTCTACCATCACAGATCGGTTAAAAGGGAATCACACTAAAGCTAACAACCAACCGCGTCCTAATCGTACTACAATGCGCACTTACACCATCGTAATCGGCGGATAGTCAATAAAATTTTATCACATGTAGGCCCTTAGAACTTACCCCATTTGTGGAAAGGTGATAGCCCAATGCGGTGGAACGTACAAGTTACGCACGATTCATAACAGAAGTTTCGAAGCTCTAGAATACAGAATACAGAATAACACTGCAACTCTGTTTCAATCCTGTTGCAGTTAGTTTCAAGACGACATCGAGGTCAAATCTAGGTAGGTACTGTAAACGTGTACTGTCTTTAATACGTTGTAATTGTCAGCTAAACAAAACACTTTCACTGTCTATTTATACGTATAAAGCTAAATATATCATATAAACATTAAAATTTATGTACCTACGCTTGTTACATTTATCAACTTTGACAATGCGAAAACCTCGAGTTTTTATTCTGCAAATCAAGATGACACTCAACTTATATGAAAAGTAAGTGAATCTAGTTACGTATGAAGTTACGTATGAATGAGTCGATCCACACCTCAAAGTGACAAAGGCCAACTTCTGTTCCCGATTCGCAAGCAGATTCCCAAATGGTTACTCGGCACGACACCGACACGTACAAAATAGGTTGTAATCTCATGGGATTCGTGAAAAGGAATAGAATATGTGAGATTGATACGGCGTTAGGCGTGCTCGTAAGGCGTAGTGGGTTGATGGCATAAGAATTGTAGGTTCGATTCATCTGTTTCAGTGTTTTAATTCTAAGAAACATTGGTATGTCGATACGGAACAAATTATAATATATGAACGGGAGACGAACCTTCATGTTATAATTGAACAAATTAAAAGTTGACTTTAATCGAGAAATCAAATTATTTACTCTATAATATAATTTTGAAACTCAACTCAACTCAAACGGACAGCGCACGCTGGAGTAGAATTTTGCTTGTGAGGAATATCTTTTGTATACTTTCTGTAATAGTTAATTTTGTTTAAAAAAAACTATAAACCGACTTAAATGTTCATAGTTTTTTCATGGATTGTCATGGAGCCCAGTGTCAGAACCGGACCAAATTAAAATGGGACCACACGGGAAGCTTCAGCTTGCATATAAAAAAAAGAATCATGAAAATCGGACCACCCAGTCAAAAGTTCTGAGGTAACAAACATAAAAAAAATAAAAAAACTGTAGAATTGAGAACCTCCTCCTTTTTTTGAAGTCGGTTAAACAGCCCGTTTTCGCATAATTTTACTCCAAAGTGAAAAAGCAATAGAGACTGCCAAGTCCCAGCTTACTTTCAATTTTCAAAAGTTATTCCTAAGAAGCAAAAATCTACCCACTCCAACTCCCACTGTCCGCCAAAAACGCATCCTCTTCAACAAAAGGGTCCCACATAGTCACCCCCGCCACAATAAATGGCCAAGAGTGAGTAAGCAGCTGTCGGGCACGCCCGGGGTCAGGTCGATGAATAATTCAACTTCCCCGTTACTGAATCAACAAGTTGGCTAGCTCGTATTTTTACGGAAAAAGTGAAGGTTTGAAAGAAAAGTGACTGCTTGAGACAATCTCGTCTTTTGACTGTTTCTTTACCCAGTTCACGATTTTTTACTCTTTGGTTTATGCACGACTTCCGTTTTCGTTGACAGGTCAGTGAATGAAGACTGAATGACAGAATTAGGTATTTTATAAACATAGTTACTTTTGACAGATAGAGTTCTCAAATTGTCGAACGAAGAATATTCTACACTAGCTGCGCTCCGCGGCTTTGCACGCCTATCCCACGGTAACTTATTTATGGGATAAAGAGTAGCAGAAAGCCTTAAAGGCTCTTTTATGCTACTCTTTTTCCCATGTCAATGGTATCAACAAAAACATATTCAACTCCAAAGTCAAAAGATATCCAAACAACACTACATTTTAACATAAACTTCCAACAAAACCGAGAAGACCTTTAAACTGACCCCTCCAACCTGCCACATGCAGTTAAGATGTCGATTGCATCCGGCTCGAATGACCAAAACTTTGCTACTGAAACTTGGTCGGCTATTTTCTGCTTCGCTTTTGCAACTAGTTACAATACATGTCAACTCGTCTCGCCTTCTGGTCGGTTACCAGTTTAAGTTTAAGTTTGAGTTTATAATCGAAAGTTAAGCTAAGTTGTGTATTTTACTAATTTTTAACTTACTAAAATAGTGTAGGTAAACTATAGTGTTAAATTTTAACCAAAGCTAAGCTAAGAAATAAATTGAAACTAAGTATTTAGCAGTAATGGAAGCAATTGAGCTAACTGCCGACTGTTGCAAACAACCTACAGGTAGCTCAACTGATCCATATCAGTCAAACGATAGTTTCAGTATCTACATAACGCCGAGTTACACTTGTCAAGTTACTAATATAGATACCTACTAACACCAAGTAAATACAAGATTCACCGTTACCAATAAAGCAGTTTAAAAGTAAACTTTATGACATAGTAGTCAAGATTAGTTTTACCATAACCGATAAATGCCTAAGTAAATCTACCTGATTTGCGACGAAGATAACGTTCGAGGGGAAAACTTAAGTTAAATTAGTTATTAGTTAAGATATTTAGTGAAGGGTGTCGCCGAGATATATGGGAATGTTAGTTTGAAACTTGATTGCTTAATTACTGTGCCATAAGGTGCCACGACACGAACTTCCATTTTGTTTAGTAGACTAGGTAATAACTAAATAAATCAAGGTACATTCGCAAGAGATTTTTTATTAAAATAATATAGTTTTATCGTGAAAAGGTAACAAACAGGCGTGTTTTTTTATTGATTGTTTTTTTAGATATTGTGGTATATCCCTGTATTGCTGTAAATAAAATAAACAAAAACTTGACCGAGTTTTAATAAAAAAAAGACTAAGACAAATACTTTCAAGCCCTCGCGTGCATCTCGTATTCACGGTTGTACGTAAGAGTTCGGCCGTCATTTTCAACAAAGGCTAAAACATATATTAGCTTATTTCATAACGATTCTAACAATGTATGATACACATATATAGTTCCCTAAAAAACTTTAGAGATATCGTTATTTTAATCACACGCGCCGCTATTGCTCGGGAAAAGCCAGAATTTCCTTCACAGACTGGAAATATATTATGCGAAAATTGAAGGGATATTAGTGTTCACGAAATAGTACATATTGCTGGACAACTCACACATAATTATCTAGCCCCAAGCTAAGCAGAGCTTGTGTTATGGGTACTAGATAGCTGATATACATACGAGTAATACAATACACTACTTAGATAGATATTTTTTATTATACATAGAAAACATCCAGAACGCCTTGAACAAATATCTGCAGATCGTACAAATATTTGTCCCGAGGCGGGAATCGAACCCGCAACCTCCTGCGTCGCAGGCGGACCTTCGCCCACCGCGCCACAGAGGACGTCAATAATGCGGGAAAAAACTAAATCTCGCGATTATAAACACTGTGTTTGTGTGTTTTCTTAAAGTTCTGTAGTATTGCCTTTCTACAGAACTTTACGTTAACTACACACAACATATAGAACAGTAGGTTACTACCTACTGTTCTGTTATGGAATAGAACAGTAGGTTACTACCTACTGTTCTATTATGAAATAGAACAACAGCTAAATTAATAAAATAATAGATAACATGGCTTCTCTAACATCAAACGCTAGGGCAATTGTTAGAATGCTTCAAATATTACTCCAATTAGCAACCAGAGGCAACGAACGGCAACCAGAGGCAACGAACGGCAACCAGAGGCAACGAACGGCAACCAAAGGCAACCAGCTGTGTGTTGTCAAACTGTTTAATTGAATGCTTGGGAAATTGCGTTTCACGACTTCTGTTGCTCAGTGCAATAAGTAGAACGGTTGCAGCTTCTATTCCCGTAGTAAAACTTTATAGATAGATAGATAGAAGTTTTTATTTAGCACACAAGGACAGCACAGGATACAGATTGAAGATAGGTAGGTATACAAACAAACATATAGGAAAAAAAATAACTAGAAGACTAGAACTAGACTTAAGTTAGAGACAATAAAAGTAATCTTAAAATAAAATATAATAAACTTTTGCCATCTACCTTTTTACTTTTACCTTTTTTGTATTCCTACATAATTAATTACGAGACATTTTGTTCTAGTGTCTTTATATTTTTACTAGCAGCGCCTCGCGGTTTCACCCGCGTAGTTCCCGTTCCCGGGGGAATTTCGGGATAAAATATAGCTTAAGTCACTCCCTGAAAAGTAAGCTTAGCTTTAAATCGTTCTGGTAGTTTCGGAGCCTATTTAATACAAACAAACAAACAAACAAACAATCAATCAAATCTTTCCTCTTTATAATAATAGTATAGAAGTATAGATTATATTCTAATCATACTCATACTCATTTATTCGCCGTAGGAGTAAAAGGCACACTAAGAGACGTCAATTATACAAGATAATGCTCCTTATATTATAATTTAAAATTTAAAGCCATAAAACAGACTAGACAGAAATCAAATTACTTAAGAATTTGTACATATAAATAGGTAATAATTTACGGTCCGTGAAATACCGAGACTTTCGAGGTTTAAAACAAAAATATCCAAGTTTCTGCCTGCGGTTTCGCACGCGTTCTTCTTTCTTCGATGGAAATGTGTAATGATGATTTATATCCCGTAGAAACTGATATAAGGGATAATAATTACAGTTTTTTCATGAATTTTCATGGAACCCATTGTCAGAACTAAACAAAATTAAAATGGGACCACACGGGAAGCACCAGCATAAAAAAATAATCATGCAAATCGGACCAACCAGTCAAAAGTTCTGAGGTAATAAACATTAAAAAAATACAGACGAATTGAGAACCTCCTCGTTTTTTTGAAGTCGGTTAAAACGAGCCTAAATTTATTTGAGGCCGAAAACTACCTGTATCTAATTTCAGCCCGATCCGCGATCCTGTCCATTAGTGTCCATCCAATATTTGTTCTTATGTTCGTGCACTTCATAATAATAATTGTACCTAAGGAATGTCACATTCTGTTCAAAGCCTGACGGTTATAGAGAATGTTAAAATGTAAGATCAGAATAAGTTTTTAAGCTATTGCATAGCTTCTATCGCGGGCCTCGAGCGCGGGGACCGAATCCAGAAATTCCGTAACGAAAAAACCTCACGCTCCCCACTCCGACCGGAACAGCAGTGATACTTTTTAGTTTTGCCATCTATCGATGAATAGAAGAACTTTTAATGACTTTTTGAAATATGACGTTTGTCTCTTTAGTTCAGCAACTCGCCTCTAGATGGCATTGCAATAGCTTTACCGCGGCAGTCCCCGAGTGCCACACGTCTTTTTTTATACATAAATACATAAAAGCAGAGCTTGTGTGATGACTAGATAACTGATATAGTACTTTAAAACATAGATAGATATTTTTTATGACCTTGACCTAGCCTACAAAATAACGCTGGAAAAAACTACACCTCGCGATATAAAACACTTTTGCCTATAAAACTTAAAAAAATGGGGTTACCCATAAAAGGGCGCGTGTGTTAGGGTAAGAGTGGGTAAAAGCGACCGCGTCGCCAAAACAAACATACGTGATCGGAATGGAGTGGAGGAATATCAAAATGTAGTAAAAGAATAGCTAATGGCTATCAGGCGTGCCTTCGGGAGAGCTTGCGAATGTGGGTGTTTATAAAGAGGGGAATTTAGCTACTTTTAGAGGTATTATCCATCCATCCACAGCCTGTATCGGTCCACTGCTGGACGCAGGCCTCCCCCTGATAACTCATGGGGGGGTAATACCCATAATCCCCACGCTGGGCATGCGGGTTGGGGATCGCAGTTTGGTGGAAGATTTGTTCTAGGGGGGGCGCTGCTGCCCGCCCCCAAGAAGATATCCCTTAGTCGCCTTTTACGACACCCACGGGAAGAATTGGGGTGGTGCAAATTCTATGCCGCCGGCACCACACGGCTAGAGGTATTATATACATCTTTAACGGGTATTTATTCTCCTATTTTTCCCGACGTTTTGACGGGTTTACACTGTCATGGTCACGGGATGTCTGATGATATTTATAATAATGTGTTCGGTTTTGTGGTTTACTAGATTATTATAAACTTATACTAAACTTATACTACTAAACTTATACTAAACAAAACAATATAACTACTAATATAACTTTACTAGATGATAAAAGGAACTACATATTTGCAAAGTTTCAGACTGGCCGTTCAGTAGTATTAACGCGAGGAGCTAGAAAAAACTTAAGAAAAAACTTTCGTATTTATAATGGATGGATCGATGGATGTTTGTTACCTCTTCACGCCAAAACAACCAAACGAATCGGGCTGAAATTTTCAATTATATATCTTTATTTCTAACATTACAATTTAAACTTAATCTAGTAACTTAGCTTAGGTACCTATGGTACGTAAAAGAACAACATAAAGACTGCTAAATTACAAGAAAAAAATAAGACTTAAATGTTTCAAAATGGCGTCCGAATCAGCATTTGTTGTGACTAAGTTGTGTTGATTGTTTATCAAAAATGCTTACTCATTTATACTTAGTAACTCAATCACTATGAACAAATATTCCATTCCACATATAGTTTCAAATCTCAAAGAAAAGGTAAAGCACGTGACACACTTTGAACTACGAATCACCTTTTTATTTACTTACCTAAACATCACCCAAAGAAACGATTTCTCTCCCACTGTCAACCGTAATACCTGTGAGAATAAAACCCTCACCACATATACCCCACCTACCCTCGTCACTACATAACTTGCGTTACCCTTTAGATCTTACCCCCGTATCTCTTTTGCCCCAAAGATAGACTTGTTTACGATTCCTACAATTGTTTACCATCCCTGCCTATACAAGGTATGCAATACTAAAGATAATAATTGATTTTGTTTTGACCCAGTCAAAAGTTCGAGTTAACAAACATAAAAAACAAAACAGTCGAATTGAGAACCTCCTTCATTTTAACCGACTTCAAAAAAAGGATGAGGTTCTCAATTCGCCTGCATATTTTTTTTTATATTTGTTACCTCTCTTTTTACTGGGTGGTTCGATTTTTATGATTCTTTTTTTATTTGAAAGCTGGTGCTTTCCTTGTGGTACTATTTTAATTTGGTCCAGTTCTGACAATGGGATCCCTATAATTGAGGTCGGTTTATAGTTTTTGAAAACAAAATCAATTATATGAAGACGGTTAAAAATTAAGACTTCACAAACGTTTTCAGTTTCACGCAGTGTCAGTAAATTATCAATAACCCTGTATATATAAAGCATTTACATAATACCTATTTGCTGAACTTTCTGGAGTCGATTAATTCTAAGAAATCTAAATGGATTTATTATTATGGGAAGGAATAAGAACGTCGAAGCAGCCGAATATAGATTTTGATTTTGAAACCAGTATAGAAACTTATTTGTAATGTGTGGTTTATCATATCGTAGAGTTGTCTCCTCTATCACTACTATTTGATAGTTTTGAAAAATGACTCAATCATGTATGGATTGATTTGGATGGTTTTCTTGCAGTTGTATAAATGATAATCCCGATGTGGAATATATAAATTTTATCCCTGAGGGGTAGGTATTTATTCCGAACTTAATAAACTGTTTAAAACTAATTTCCAAGTCGGTATTTAGATAAAAAAAAACAATCCTATTAAACTACTTAGGTGCGTATTTATCATTCATTGTGGTAGATGCATTGGAGTATATTACCTACATCATTTTTATTGAAAAAGAAAATTAAAATAAAATAATGGAAATAAATCAGAACTAGTAAGTATTTATAATTTAAACAATTGAGCTAACGGCGGACTGTTGCATTGCAAAATCATTTTAGTGCGAATTGTCTATCAAAATATTTTAAAAATAATTTGTAATCCTGAGCTTAATGCAACCGATCCCGAATCACACCATCAAAGCTCGCTCCATAGATCTCGACATTATTGGTTCCTCTATAAATGCTCGAACATCTAGCAAATCCCTTCTAACATAACAAGACACCTTGTTATCGCTTGTCGTGCTGACCGAATCTCGCCCCTAATCCCTGTGACGAGGGTGCAGATTCCACTGTCGATACCTGCCAGACAACCTGATAAAGGGAATACAGGGTGTGCAGATGATATTTTGATTTCATTACTGACTAGTTCTTGTAAGAAATGTTATGTAAAATGCGCGAACATCTTCGGTTACGCTCGGCTGCACTCGGCTATTCTCGGGTATTTAATGAGTATCATTATAAAGTTTTTAAACGTTTGCGATCAGATTACATTATAATAAAATAGCTGCGCCCGCTGCTTTGCACGCGTTGTTCCTATGGAAAGGTTACAAGGTGATTTTCATCCCACGGTAACTGATTTATGGGGTAAAAAGTATTCATTGTTATTTCCAGGATTATAATTACCTGAATGCAAAATTACAGCCAGATCCGTCCAGTAGTTTTGGCGTGAAAAAGTAACAAACATCCATACATCCATACAAACTTTCGCATTTATTATATTAGTGTGATATAAAACGGGTTTATTTACTGATTTTTTAACGGGTCTACACATTGTCGTAGTCACGTTATGACACCTAGACCACCTATCAGACAGAGAAAACCACCAAGCTGTGAAACGTCGGCAAAAATACTTCTATATTATTTTGTTTTTTATTTGTGTTCAAAATACCTCTACAGTCAATCAGCAGCAAAACTAGTAAGCGTGATACACTCGCACACATACCTGAATAGACCAGCAGAGAGCTGACTTCATTATTAACCTTTCTGAACCCATGATTTGAAACCGAAAAAAACCTCTAGCGTTTACCCACGCGTTTTTCTCGTGACAGCAGACGCCTCGGGGGTGCCAATGGGTTTGGGCGATTTTGCTTTGAATTAGAATGAAAACCATAGACTTTTTAGTGTCATTACATTGATGTCCATTACGATGTTGCCACAAATAGACGAACTAATCAGACAGGACTAAAAATGGTGCCATCCTTAATATTTTGATCGTTATGACAGGGACAACGACATTTTCAGTACTATTTTACTATAGAAATTTTCGTAGTTTGACGAATTCATTATGAATGTAACCGGGTTTACTACGAACCTTGTTTGTGTTCCAAGAACACAAACGTTTCATCCCTTAACGAGGGACATCTACAGGGCGAAAGTTTGTCACCATGTCTGTATGTATAGGTATTTGTTGCTCTTTCACGCAAAAACAACCAAACGGATCGGGCTGAAATTTTGCATACAGAATAGAATAGAATAGACATTTATTTAGCACACACATAGAGACACACAATACCGAGGGAAAGTTAAATACAGAACAAATAAAACTAGTACTATGACTAAATATACGCATACACGTAGTACGAGGCCAGGGGCCTAATTCCACTATTTTTTAAACAAAATGCCATAATGGCGCCATACGATTGAGATAGAGATTGAGTCGTAAATTTATTTGGTATTCTCTTACCATAAGATTACAATCTCTATGACTTATAATAGCTTGACAATAATTTGGTGGGGCATATAATCATAATCGTAATAGTCATAGATATGGCATAAACAAAAAAAGATCGTGTTAGTAGAATACCAAAAGGTGTCAATGTCGGTGATTGTAACGCGATAATGAAGCGATAATAGTGTCATAGTGAGGCGATTGTGTTAGTGGAATCAGGCCCCTGGAACACAGGCTACTTTTTATCCCATAAATCAGTTCCCGTGGGATAGGCGTACAAAGCCGCCATGTGCAGTTAGTTAGTAATAATACCACAAATACTACTAACTTTTACAACGCCTAAAGCGAAGCAATGACGAGCCGGTCACGTTAGGGATAAGCCCTCCAGAGTTCCTTTTGATTAAGGTAGGTCCTATATAAGTTTTTCGGTAGGTAATAAGACTTTTCTAAGCTCTTACTCGTTTGTCATGTAATCACTGTCTCGATCAGAATATAATAATAACCTATAATTTATCGCGTCTATTTACGTGTTTTACTCGACATTTCAACAGGTTTCCACACAGGGCACAGGATGACTCATCCTGTCTCACACACACACACACACACACACACACACAGCGACAGATAAATTAAATACCTATTATAAGATAGCTTCTGAACGCGGCTTCGCTCACGTGCGATCTTGTATTATTTTAGTGTTTATTGTGTTAACTTTAAGATTTGTATATGGGTCTTCTTGTGCCTGAAATAATCGGAATTTATTTTTATTTCTTCATTTCACGTAAGAGTTGTATAATTAATATTAAAATAGACTAGTTTTTATCCGTAAGGTTTTCTGGTTATTTTAGTTTACACTATAAGTAATTCAATTATTTGATGTAACAAGTTTTTAAGTCGACGGGGTTACGTTGTTTCGTTTAGGAGTTCCTTTGGCCACCTCATGACTCCATCATTATACATACATACATACATATCACCGAACTTACATAAGTATGTTACATTTCAGAACAATCGGTTGAGGGTACCTAAACCTCAACAACCTGTATTGGTCCACTGCTGGACGCAGGCCTCCCCCTGAAAAGCGCCTTGTTGGCGTTAATCTAATAAAGGGGTAATGCCCATAACCAAAGTCAAAGTCAAAGTCAAATCGTTTATTTCTTTAGACTTACAAAATAAGTACTTAGACAAGTCAAATTTTTACCACGTATCTATAAACAGCTTGATAAATAGTTATTACTATCAAACAAGAAATAAGGTGCAATTGACTCTGATTCACTTCAATTTTTTGTCCACTAGTGGAAGAAGTGAAAAAGAAACCACTAGCAAGTTTATCGCTTATCAACTAATACAATCTTAGGATAACTAAGTCTAACTGGTCTTACATACTATTGTCTGTGTGGAACTGGGCGACATCCGGCCAAGCATTAACATCATTGACGTACCTAGTCATCTACGGAGTAATAGGCTTTCTTGTTAAGATTTCGTTTTATGTACAGTTTAAATTTACGAATAGGGAGTTCAGTTGCTTCAGATGGAAGCTTATTATAGAATCTTACGCAATTGCCCACAAATGATTTGCCTACCTTTCGTAATCTATATAATGGGATGTGTAATTTGTTCTTGTTTCTTGTATTTTTATTGGAACATCACACCTTTTCATAAAGTTATCTCTATTTTTGTGTGTATACATTAGATTTTCATAGATATATTGCGATATTACTGTTAAAATATTTATTTCTTTAAATAATTCCCTTAACGAGTCTCGTGGATTTAATTTATAAATAGCGCGTGCCGCCCTTTTCTGAATAACAAAGATAGTCTGGATGTCAGCTGCCTGTCCCCAAAGCAAAATACCATAAGACATAACAGTATGGAAGTAACTGAAGTAAACTAACCTAGCTGTATCTTCATCGGTAATATATCTAATTGTTCGAACCGCATACGCTGCTGAACTAAGTCTGTTTGCGAGAGCATCAATTTGCGGTCTCCATTGAAGAGAGGAATCAATATGTAACCCTAGGAAAACAGTTGAGTCTACAAGGTGAACAATCTCATCCTTTAGCATTATCGTAGTTGGGAGCTCTCTTACATTTGGTAACATGAATTTTATGCATTTGGTTTTTGAAGCATTGAGTAAGAGGTTATTGGCGGTGAACCAATCTAGTATTTGTGAAAGAGAATTATTTACATCGTCATAATTATGTTTATTTCTGTCAACTTTAAAAATCAATGAAGTATCATCAGCAAATAAGACTATATCACAGAGATCTTTTGCTAGAAATGGGAGATCATTTACATATAATAAAAATAGAAAAGGACCCAATATTGATCCTTGCGGGACTCCTAAATCGATTTTTGATCCCCTAGATCTTTCTTTACCAATATCTACTTTTTGGACTCTATCAGATAAATATGATTGCATAAGGTCCAGTGCCTTGTTTTTAATTCCATAATGTCTTAGTTTATTTATTAATGTACCATGATCCACGCAATCAAAAGCCCACGCTGAGCATGCGGGTTGGGATCGCAGTTCGGTGGTAGAATTGGTCTGCAGGGAGTGCTGCTGCCCGCCCCCCCTGGATATCCCTTAGTCGCCTCTTACGACACCCTCGGGAAGAGATGAGGTGGTGCAAATTCTAAGCCAGCACCACACAGCTTGTTTAGTTGAGGATAACCGATACAAAATTCAGTTGCAAAATTTTCCCACGAATACTAACAAGACAAGCATAAAAGCTATTTGTGTACATACATATTACAAAGGCGTCAGCGAGTTGATCTACTTATATCGTTGCCATGGTTTCTAATAAACACAGGGTATAAAGGTGAACAAGGCAACTATATCTGAGAATACTAACAAAGCTCCTTCTGATATTTGCTACCACATAGCAAGCTTATTACGTAGGGTAGATTCCAATCAACAACGGGCAGATAGACTGTATTAGATCCTTCACGGGTATTGATATATCAAGAGTCTGTTTATACTATACGATTTCTATCGCAGAGGAAAGGCCTCAATAAAGGCAGTTGGAGGAGGCCTATGCCGAAAGGCCCACCAAACTAAGAGACCTATGAGTCGTATAGAATCAATGGTGGCCTACTACTTTTAAGTATTTTTGGTAAATCGAAAAAAAACTGTCAAAATTATAAAGCTATTTCTATCGTAATCATTGAGATATGACAATAATTGCAGTCAATTTTAAGAAATCATTTAATAGCACTAACATTTACTCAAAATAACAGTGAAATCGTATAATTCTAATAAATAATATCAATATGGCTGAGTTGGATAGCAACAAATTAAAATTACCATTTTCGATACCAAGGTTGGTTAAGATGGCCGTTTCTGTCATAAAGCAACGAGAAGATTGCCGCTTTTGCTCCTAATCGATTCAAATAGTAGACATGACAGAAATAGAAGAAACTAAACACAAACTAGTAATTTGTGATGTTAACATTAAAAATACAAGAAACAAGAACAAATTACACATCCCATCATATAGATTACGATAGGTAGGGAAATCATTTGTGGGCAATTGCGTAGGATTCTATAACAAGCTTCCATCTGAAGCAACTGAGCTCCCTATTAGTAAATTTAAACTGTACATAAAACGAAATCTTATCAAGAAAGCCTATTACTCCTTAGTTGATTACGTTAATGATGTTAATGCTTGGCCGGATGTCGCCCAGTTTCACACCGACAATAGTATGTAAGAACAGTGTTTTTAGTTATGCAAAGATTGTATTAGTTGATGAGCGATAAACTTGCTAGTGGTTTCTTTTTCACTTTTTCCGCTAGTGGACAAAAAATTGAAGCGAATTAGAGTCAATTGCACTTTATTTCTTATTTGATAGTAATAACTATTTATCAAGCTGTTTATAGATACGTGGTAAAAATTTGACTTGTCTAAGTGCTTATTTTGTAAGTCTAAAGAAATAAACGATTTGACTCTGACTGTTATTTAAGTCAGATTATTTTTAATTTCAAATACTTAATGTAACAGTTTTGGAAATAAAAGGCAATATTATTATATTTATTATTAAGTATACGATTTCTCTACTTTGATTTAATCCAACGGAACTAAACTGACAAATTAAATAATGTGAAATGTGAAATGAATTGGAGTAGCCAGAACGTTTTCGTAGTCGTGTCGTGTGGTGCCGGTTTTGAATTTGCACTACCATTCCAACTCTGACGAGGGTTTCGTAAGAGGCGACTAAGGTATATCTATGGGGGCGGGCAGCAGCGCTCCCTGCAGAACAATTCTACAACCGAACTGCGATCACCAACCGGCATGCTCAGCGTGCGAATTTAGGGCATTACCCTCATCAGACGAGAGTCAACAAGGCTTATTAGGGGAAGCCTGCGTCCAGCAGTGGACCGGTAAATATAAGCTGCAAATGTAGTTGTAAACAGAAAAATAGCAAGCTGAAGTGTCAGTATGCCGGCCATTTCTCGGGGACCGACAATCGCTGGGATAAAAGCGGCGGTGAGTGAGTCAACGGGGTCACTGAGAACGTGTTTCGGTCTACGGAGGAGAGAACTTGTGGGAGGGTTGTCAATGGGATAATCGGGTATTGTGGAGATCAAGGGATTGTAATGATCCTGTTGAACCTATCATAAATTAGGAGGGGGCTTTATCCAAGAGTGGGCTAATATAGGTTGATGATGATGATAATAATATTAATAGATGCATGCACTATAAAACCGCGGCACGGGAAGTTGCGTGCGCGCACGGTTCGATGCCTCCAGAGAAAGTGATATGACGCTGTTTTGATTCATTGTTAGTACACGTATTTATTCAACTCGTGTTTAATGATTTAACGTAACTTTTTTATGAAATAATTTGCAGAGCAAACTATTTTAAATGAGGCCTACTCGGATAATAAAAAGCCACGTTTCTGGTTCGTTTTTAAGCAAAACGTACTCTTATGTCACTTATATAAAATAGTGTTCGCGCAGAATTTATCGCATTTTTTTTGTCTATTACAAATTATATCCAAAACTCAGACGTTCGGTTTAACGAACCCAGGTCTTTTCACACATTAACATCAAGCCAAAAGTAATAATTTAATATCTTTTACATTTTTGTTTAACTTAGGGTTAATAAATATGTATACATGGACTGCAAATTGCCGACTACAAAGTATCTGCACCCGTCGACTACAGTCAACTGGTCGACAACTGCAGTCCGACTGCAGTGTCAACGATATGATAAATACGTACTTAAATATAAAACTCAAGCTGAATTTGACTACCGAAATCGTTATTGCATATATCTACTTACGAACTCAAATTTAAACTGTACATAAAATGAAATCTTATCAAGAAAGCCTTTTACTCCATAGATGATTACATTAATGATGTTAATGCTTGGCCGGATGTCGCCCAGTTCCACACCGACAATAGTATGTAAGAACATAAATTAGTTGTGTTAAACTTAAATATGCAAAGATTGTATTAGTTGATAAGCGATAAACTTGATAATGGTTTCTTTTTCACTTCTTCCGCTAGTGGACAAAAAGTTGAACTGAATTAGAGTCAATTGCACCTTATTGCTTATTTGATAGTAATTACTATTTATCTCAAGTCTCTTTAGTGGGCCGGCCATATCTCGCGAAGAGCCGATAACCGCTGGGGTAAACGAGTTCTTGAGTGGAGACCGCGACTCGGCAAACGTAGTGTAGGACGCCCTCCGGCCAGGTGGGATGACGATCTGCGAAAGACTGCAGGCAGATGCTGGATGCGTCAAGCTGAAGACAGGGCGCTATGGCGCTCATTAGGGGAGGCCTATGTCCAGCAGTGGACTAATATAGGCTGATGATGATGATGATGATGACTATTTATCAAGCTGTTTATAGAGTAAAAATTTGACTTGTCTAAGTCTAAAGAAATAAACGATTTGACTCTGACTCTGAACGAAACTGTTCATCTAATTAGGTATAAATTAGCTCAGCTACTTACGAAGTCGCTCAGGTATTTACAGGAGTAGTGTTCATTCAGCTACTGATGTACAGATGTACTCCGCTGCTGGTATTTTCTGTTTGGCTCTCTGATCGATTCATTCAATAAGTCGAGTGGACTACTTGAGCTAGGGTTGGTGATTTCTAGAATTTACTTATCATAATCAGTTTAGTTAAGTCTAGTTTTGGCAACATCTGAATAGACACCAATGCCTAGATTTTATACTCTTATGATGATGCTTGACGCTCGAAAAAACAATCTCGGTTCTACAAGTAATTTAGATAGCAGATACGAAGTTTTGTAAGCCATTTAGAGATCGGGCTGAAATTTTTGATTTATGTTATTCTAAACTAGGATTAACATAAAGGCAAAAATTTACAACCCGTAAAATGCGTGCGAAGCCGCGGGCAGAAGCAAGTAAGGAATAACACCATGATGATAAGGATAAACGGTCAATTTACTCCAAAATTACAATTAGTTCGTCAATATTTTAAGTGTGGTTTAATAGCAAATGGCTTACTTACCATGTGCGCAAAACTTTCTCAATTTTAACCATCCTATCCTATCCATGTTAATGTATAAAATAATAAATTTTGTTTTAAAAAATTATAAACAGACTTCAATTTTTACAGTTTTTTCATGAATTTTCATGGATCCCATTGTCAGAACTGAACAAAATTAAAATGGGACCACAGGTGAAGCACCAGCTTTCATATAAAAAAAGAATCATGCAAATCGGACCACCCAGTTAAAAGTTCTGAGGTAACAAACAAAAAAAAACAGACGAATTGGGAACCTCCTCCTTTTTTTGAAGTCGGTTAAAAACATTGACACCGAAAAACACAAAACGACAGATGGATTAGATATTTGGAACAACCCCAAAATAACATTACCAAAAATTGATAATCTATACATCCCAACCATTGTAACTTCATGAATTGGTTTACCTTGGGACAACCCTAAGGTACCCGAAAGGCTCCACTTGATTGTAAATTCAGACGGTCGCAAGGGAGGGTTTTCATTCGTTGGTTATTTGATTATTTTGTTTATTCTATTGACAGCAAGGAGTTCTCCGAAAATATATTATGTTTGTCAACGTATTTATGACAAATTGATTTCAATCTTTAGATAAGTAATTGAAGCATTACTTATGACAAATAGATGAAAAATTACTTACGGAAAATATGCGAGTTTATCGATTTTGCAATACGAATACGAGAAGTCTGTTTAAAATGCATCGATCGGTAAACGAAATATTTTTTTTGGGTTATGTATTTTCATGATGCATTCTGTCAATAAGAAACATATACAGAATGTATATTTAGAACTTCCTTTTCCTTCTTATCTTCAATTATGTTTATTCCAATAGATATTATTTTACAGTTGGCGCGAGTTTATTTTGGTTTTCATAGAATGATCTACGCAGACGACGTCACAAATCTAGGCCTTCAGTATACGAAAAACATTAAGGGGATCGCAAAAATTTACTAATGTAATTATCTATTAGATATCGTCTTACTGTATGTCAGACGTTTCATCTTTACGTTTACAGTTATGCGTTAGTCATACATACGACAAAAGCGAAAAAAACGCACAAGAATATAAATTTTCATTCCAAAAACTCTCTATAATTAACCTATGACCACGCGATCCCCGGACGCGCTTCGTCCGCCGCGCGACAGCTGTCAAATCTGACATTGACAGTTCTGTGTCAGTTTTGACATATGACGCCCGGAACCGCTATTCTGGGCGCGATTGTTCTTTGAACAATGTACGAGTAGGTGTTTGTTTTAAAAAATATCGACTGTCAACTTGATAAATGGATGCTGGGCCAATTAACTCAAGGTTTGGTGATACTTTAATTTAGAAGAAAAGGAAAATAAAATTAGTTTGGACGACTCATTTCAAAAAAGAAAACAGAGTGCTTTCATTGACCTCAATTTAAGATTATTCTTTCAATATATTTTATTTATTGCCTGCCCCCGCGAGATTCCTGTAAGGTAGGGAAGCCCGTATACGTCCACAGCTGAACATAAGCAAGTCTTGAGACTTGAGACCTTGTGCTGTAGGAGCATAAGGCACTCAGTGTGCCTTGTGCCGTGTGGTGCCGGCGGCATAGAATTTGCACCACCCCAATTCTTCCCGTGGGTGTCGTAAGAGGCGACTAAAGGATATCTTCTGGGGGGGCGGGCCTGCGTCCAGCAGTGGACCGATACAGGCTGTGGATGTGTGGATGTGCCTTGTGCTCCTACAGCAAATAAAAGAGTATGAGTATCGCTATGAAAAGAAATCCATGAGCCGCCTCAATCCATCGACTCCCTGCTTCGGCCCTTAGCTGCCGAATCACATCACACTAATAATATAAATGCGAAAATTTATATGTTAAAAAGTGTATGGTTTGTACCTCTTCACGCCAAAACTACTAAACGGATCGGGCTCAAATTTTGCAAACAGTTAATTTGAATCCTGGAATTAAACATACGTTTCTTGTTATCCCACAAATCAGTTCCCGTGGGAGAGAAATAAGCTTTTAACGTTTCAATAGAAACAACGCGTAGGAAGTCATTTGCAGAAACTAGTTAAATAATATCCCAAAAATGTATAACCTATACGGGACTTGAACGCGCTACCAATTGCGCCACAAGATTTGGTAGGCAACGCAAAACATCTCGTCAAACGACCCTAAATGTAACTTTCGTCTTTAAACAGGATCGGATAACTTCAGTGTTTCCGCGGGGTATTATTCAGAAAATGAGAGATCGGTCGTAAGTAATTAATTGGGTTCCGGACAAATAGGTTTAATTTTGTATTAGATGTGATTTACAAATAAAAAACAATTTAATCGTCAGTGAATTACTAATAACCCTGTATAAATCTGTAGTGGTAAGGGGTGGTAAGGTGGTAAGATGATTTCTAGAGTTTTAGATATAAAGATCACACTAATATTATAAAGGCGAAAGTTTGGATGGATGTATGGATGGATGTTAGTTACCTCTTCACGCCAAAACTACTAAACGGATCTGGCTGAAATTTTGCATACAGGTAATTCTAATACTGGAATAAAACATAGGCTACTTTTTATCCCATTAATATGTTCCCGTGGGATGAAAATCACCTTTTAATGTTTTCATAGGAACAACGCGTGCGAAGCCGCGGGGCGCAGCTAGTTTTAGATATAAAGAGTTTTCCTTGTCTTGTATTAATAACGTATTCTTTATTGTAACTATCGATGTTTAGTAAACTTCGGCAGATTGGGTACTAGCTTCTTGAAAGTGGAATGCTCAAATTGGGTCCTATTATGTCCACATACCTCATCAGTCCAACCATGCATTCGAACTTTCTATACAGCCACTCAACTTCTTGTGAGATGGCTTCTGCGTCTGTTGTGGCGCAATTCACACAGCCACTCAATTAAATATACATTTTAGTACATTACCATATTATAATTTACTTTCAACTATTTCTTTAAATTAACATAGATTTTGAAAATAAAAATTTATGGCAGAAAAGCCATGGTAGAGTAGCGAGAGTTATTCTACCATAATATTCCTCCCCTCGAACTATGTATAACCCCGTTTCGGAACTAAATATGTTACTTTTATCCCTTGGGTAACAATGTCACCTGCCCACTATTTTCTCCTCTGTCTTTACATTGTTTACAATTCAGTCGACCCATAATTTGTTCCAGCTGCGTCACCCTTTTGTTAAAAAAACACAACACTTAACCACTTCCGAGCACATTATTCTGTTTTTTTGCATGTTAAGTTATTTTGTTTAAGATACCTTAATAAAATGGCACTATAGATACTAAAACCTAAGATGCTACCTAATTTTCCTCAACATTATTATTATATTGAACATCGACCTGTAATAATTTTGAAAGAATTTTTAATCCAGCAAAGCTTGTTAACTTCAAACCAACATAACAACTTTTAATCACTCCTTATTCCAGAAACTATTTCAAAGTAGAATTTATCTCAAGAAAGTTTAGGCGAAACTAGAAAGTTTTAGTTTTAAGTTGTTACGTACCACGTAAGTTTAAGTTTAAAGTAAAAGTGCCGCGTAATACATAGTTTGAGGATGCTGGAATTAGCTGATAGCTTACTGAGGTAAACTTACTTAAACTTCGTGTAAATCGGCATGGTTGTAGAGACCTTGATACAGGGAGTTACTCACCTGAAACAAAAAAAGGAAAATTTAATAATGAAAACAAAAGACGCGGGTTTGAGTTCCATCGGATATAATTACGATGTTTTTTTTTTATTCTGGCGAATTACCCCCACAAGATAAAAACCAATAAGGTTATCTACCAGAGGGAGGCCTGCCTCCAGCTGTGTCAATACAGGCTGTTAAGGTGTGAACGTACAATAAAGTTGGAAACTTTAAGGTCTCTTGTGGGGGTAATGCCTATTATCCCCACGCTGGGCATGCGGGTTGGGGATCGCACCGTAATAAAATCCAGCATTCACCAGTCACCTGAAGTAAAAAGTAATGGTGTCACTTTGTCATCGAATGCGTAAAATGTTTGAAATTCATTCCTTCAACTTCAATAATTTACGCAATGTATGACGATGCGATGTCATTTTTCTCTATTTTACCCTAGACAACAATCCCAGTGCTAGGCCATCTATAGTAAAAAAGTTATACGTTAAGATTTGATAATATATTATAAAAATAAAAAATGCGCTTAAAATTCTTTAACATCCTCTACCTGCCAACCAATACAAATAAATAAAATTAAAGCTTCCAAAGTAAAGATCTGTAATCAACCAAAGCCTACAACAATTTAACTAAATCGTAACAACAATATGATACTCAACAATGTAAATGTAAACAGTAATTAATCCTAAGCCATTTAAAAGTGACGCTGTAACGATATTGTGACAGAAAATGTCCCATTACGTGACGTACAAGAATGTACATGTATGTACATTATACAAACATGTTTGTACAATGTACGTAACATACATCAATGTATGCGTTAAATACACTCATTACGCAGCTAAGGGGTTCTCGGGTGGGATTTCGAGGCCACGAAACGGGCGAGAGACTGAAGCTGCAAAAAACAAGAACTATTTTTAAGCACAGGCTTTAAGCAGATTATATTCAAACAGCTATTAATCATCGGTGAGTTAAGTAAGAGTGATTGAAAAGTAAGAGAGTAAGAACTCAAATACACGGACGGCAGGTTACCGACGGCAAAGGCTTCATGTTCTTTGTGTAGTATCCATTGAGTGCTGAGTAATAGTACATACTCATAGGTATACGGTTTATGATAAACCTCATTTATGGCTTATTCCAATAACCCTTTCAGACGATCACCTGCGATGAGGATTTCAGGAGTTACGTCCGTTAATCCCCTGCCGGCTCAGGGGGAGGACGCTCAGGGGATTTTTGGAATTCCAGAAGTCCCCTGATATAACTGAATAACATAGACCCTCGAGACGTACCGTCGTCGGTATCCTATAGGAGCCCTGATTGATTTGATTACCCATGCTTTAGTATTCATTTTTTTTTTATAAATACCTTTCATTAATAGTTAAACCAAATCAAACATCTGTCTATTGCTAAAATACTAGAAAAGTATCAAAGGATAAATAAAATATAAATCAGGTATCAAGAGATAATGTTTTATATTTGATAAAAGGATCCTCTAACCTCTGTTCAAAATCTATGTGAAAATATCAATGATCCAAACTCCAATAGGCACATGACGTGCCATTTCCCCATTGCTCAGTCAATTTTGAAGATAATCTGCGACCCAGAATCCGTCTATCACTCCGTGAAAACTCCCAAAATGGGTCCTTATTTCCCCGCTATTTTTATAGCTACACATTAATCTGCTTATAAATTCTTAAGAGCGTTTTCATCGCTACTTATCACATGCCTCGAAGCAATAAAGGATGACGCACACTCAAGCAGCCCCTTAGTCTTTTTGACACCGAACAGACTGATTTATTGTACGCAGGCCCTAAGGATATTAAAAAACTTTCGGATGTTCTTGAAATATGTAGTATGTTGATGTGAAAAGTTTTAAGGAATTAGTTTGGTATTTTTGTCACGTGTGTAATATGGAGAGGTAAGGAAGCTTTTAATGTTATACCTATACAGGGTGGCACATTTAGATCGGTCAATATGGGAAAGTCTGAAACTATAGGACAAACGAAGATCTCTTCTTAGGAACCAAGTCATCGATATTAGTAACAAGAAAAACTGCATTCATACATTAAAAAAAAAACTTGTACTCAGCGCAGGAATTGAACCCGGACGTTTTGAAAAAATGAGTACAGTATTTATAATTAGTTATCGATTGTGTAGGTCTTTAGCAGTAAATGTTACCATGAAACATGATGTCTAAACTGAATAAAATGCACTGTATTCATATCTTTTAATTTATTTTAGTTGTTTTGGAAATGACCACCATTTTTTTCTACGATTTTGATACGATCTCGATTTAAAATTCTCCGATAAGTAGCCTATATCCGACACTGGGTTACCGTCTATCTCCCAAGTAACTTTAGAATTTATAATACTTTATCTGTAGTGTATTGTATTAAGTATATCAGTTATCTAGTACCCAAAACACAAGCTCTGCTTAGCTTGCGGCTAGGTAACGCTGTGTGAATTGTCCAACATATTTTATTTATTTATGAGCTCAGCAAAAACAACCAAAGAAACTTATCACAGGGGGTTCGCACGCCTATCCCACGGGAACTGATTTATGGGATAAAAAGTAGGCTATGTGTTGTTCCAGGCCGAGAATTACATGAATGAAAAATTTCAGCCCGATCTGTTCAGTAGTTTTTGCGTGAAAGAGCAACAAACATACATACAGATATGTTTACTAACTTTCGTTTGAATATTAGTAGGATGATTGTGTCTTTTTTACTAAAGATTGATATGATTGTCCAAATATTAGACAAAAGCCAGCCCAATCCAGGCAGCAAGTAATTACTTGCCTCGTCTCCGGTTACCTGTTTGCGCCGGTTCCGATGGCAACATCCATCTAAATGTTGGATTATTCGCTACACTAATTGCTTTCTTCCAATCTAGCAAGATAATAGAGTTGGGTTAAGATAGAAGCTGAAAGCGGGATGAATTTTAATGCACGCTTCGCTCGTCGTTGCTGTCGGAGACAACCGCTTCAAGCGTCTCTTAGATACTTCTAGAAAAAGTCTCTTACGTGAGAGTAATGGTGGGGCCATTACTCTCATTTTATCTGTTTGAAACGTACAAAAAAGTTTGGTAAATATATCTCATTTTATCTGCGAAAAAACGTACAAAAATAATTAGCTAAATATATCTAAAATAAGACAAGCAAAGTCAGAGTGAAACAAAAACCGTTTACCGACAATACTCGAGTATCACCACTCTCTCTAGAAGTATCTAAGAGACTCTTTTTCGGAATTTCCTATGCCAGCTAAAAATAAGTAGTAATCGAGCGTTTGCCGCAGAAATAGAGTTCCAGTCGCAAATCCTATAGATGCCGCTACAGCTTCCGCTACCGCCTATGCCTTGACATCCGTAATCATTCGTGACTTCCCTAAGACTCGGTTACGTACATTTACACCGGCACAGAATAACCAACAGTTAGTATAACCGGCTTTAATTAAACACATTTCTTTGTGAACCGACGATATTTCTTAGAAACCCTAATTTGTTTACCGAGTTGTTTTTAAACAAATTTTCTACGGTTACGGAAGAAGCCATTTTGTTTTTACAAGTTTGGGTTTCATTTCGTAAGTTTTGAGAAGGTATTTTTAATAAAATTCTAAAGAAACGATGACCTTAATTCGTAGGAATCATTTTTGGTGACGCATGTGGTTGATTTATGCCAGATTCATCCAGAGTGTTCAGCCCTCGCCATTTCTTGTACGAAATGACTTAATAAAGTTGGGATACATATTTAGGGTTATTGGTAACTGACTGATTCTGCGTGAACAGCAGGTTCTGTCCATCGTCATTAGAAAGCAGTATCCTTGCCAGTTTTGAAAGCTCGTGTAAAGGAGTTTTTCCTGTCAAGAATACAAGAATTTATCAATAATAACAATATTGGTATTTACTTACTATTTGTTTATGTATTTGTAGTCTAATACTTATATATATATACTTATAGAAATATAATATTATGTTGGATTTATTTATATGTAGGTATATTTGTTTTTATGTATTTAAAATTGTATCTATTTCACCGTATTTGTTACGACCCCTTCCTTTCTTAAATACGCATAATCTATCCATCCAAAGGTTGGCCTGCAAAAGATCGCTTCTAAGCGATAAGGCCACATATTTTTCTCGTTTTACGTATCCATGTACTTCATGTTATTTTTATGGTGTACAATAAATATTTTTCTATTGTATTGTATCGTAACACGTTCGTTAAGACACCAGCCGGCCTACCGCGGGGATTGTTGTTTAGGTTAGAATAGAGAAAAATGACATCGCATCGTCATACATTGCGTAAATTATTGAAGTTGAAGGAATGAATTTCAAGCGTTTTACGCATTCGATGACAAAGTGACGTAATTTTTTTCTATTCTACACTAGACAACAATCCCCTTGGAGGCCTACAGGCCCCTACAGTTCAGTAATAATAATTTATCAATAATCATTTATTTTCAAGAACAACTATAACAATACAACTGTGTTTGAAAGTGGTACACAAAATTATCATGCAGTAGTCACGTTGAAGACAGGGCGCTATGGCGCTTATTAGGGGAGGCCTATGTCCAGCAGTGGACTAGTATAGACTGATGATAATGATGATGATGAATAATCAGAACACCTCAAAATGCTTATTTTAAATTGATAACTGCACAAATCTGTTACACTTGTCCAATACACTAAATACAATTTAACTTACTTTTATAGTTCTATGCAGTATCAGTGACCAAATAACCCAGTACATATTTATTAATTCAGGATTATAATTCTGCCAGAGAGATTCAAATCATTTAGTAAGAAAAAAACTTAACCAATAGAGAACCCAAAAATAATACCAACGTTAAAATGTAAAATGACACGGCTAAATTCAACATCTAATCTTGAAAATTCAAAGCTTAAATCATAAATTTAAAATAATTGTTTAATGTTTCGTAAAAAATAGTCTACTTCTCTTTATGGGGCCGTTAAAGAGTCGTAACTCCTTTAGGGTTCCGTGGCATTAATAATGAAACGATCTGACAATTGGCAACGGGACAAATTACATCTTAATGTCTGGGTAAATCTGCGTGATTCTAGACGAAGTGGAGGCCAAATTTGCCATAAAATATAATGACATTTTTGTTAACTTACATATTTTGAGATTTTTTACTTTAGTGCATATTTACCGTTTTTCTTAAACATGCATGATTTTTAACTTGAACTTAGATGTTTTTACTGTAAAAACTTTCGTAGTTTGACGACATTTTTTACATTCATAATAAATTCGTCGAACTAGTTCTAGGTAGTTCTAGGCCTGGAATAACACATAGGCTGCTTTATCTAATAAATCAGTTCCCGTAGGATAGGCGTTCGAAGCCGAGGGGCGTAGCTAGTTTATAATAATATGATTCTCACTAAACTTACCCTTTAAGCATGCAGTTACACCTAGTTACACGCATATGAACGTCCCATATCCATTCTGTACACAATAGAAAATAATCCGGAGAGCTCTCCTTTGTGGGACGCACTGGCCATTGTGCGGAGCAGATTTGCATGAGAATTTCTAATATTAGATACGGAATTATCAAGATTATTCTAGGATCACCCAAAGCTGCATATTAGGACTCTATGGCTGACAGGAGCGCATGGAATCCTTACATCATCAGCACACTACGTTCATTGCTGAACAGGCCTCCCCAAACGTAGTGGTCTTGCGGTAATTACCACCCTTTGCAGGCGAATCTACAATTATCTACTCGTCGCATTATATTTAGACTTAAATATTCAAAGATTGTATTTGTTGATAAGCGGTAAATTTGCTAGTGGTTTCTTTTTCACTTCTTCCGCTAATGGACAAAAAATTGAAGTGAATTAGTGTCAATTGCACCTTATTTCTTCTTGATAATAATAACTATTTATCTAGCTGTTTATATAGTAAAAAATTGACTTGTCTAAGTGCTTATTTTGTAAGTTTAAAGAAATAAACGATTTGACTCTGACTCTGAATTGGCGATTGCATTGAAGGTAGTTACGAGATCTTATTTCATGTTCATTTTATCATTGTACAAATGTATAAGACTACATCTCGTTTCGATATTAGTCTCATTTGCTGCTAGGTCATGTTGCGAATGGGACGTTATTCTAATATGACGTTTTGCTTTTAGGACGTTCTGTTAATAGGGCGTTCTGCATCAATGTGTTTTCAATACGAATACGAAACGGTTAATAATACTCGGATGGAAGTTACTGTTCTTCCCGTGGAAGGTTCTCCGTCGCTTGAGTTGGAGGGATCAAGTTTTATGCCGCGGCCATCTAGGTAAGGAATTATATCTTGAGCTTTTTAACCTGGTGTGATCTAGTTTATTTTTCTGTCAAAAATGTAATCTCACTGAAGTTTATGAAAGCGCATTGAGTAGACGACACTGCAATGTCATACTCAATGCGTTTTTGACTTACTTTCATAAACTTAATTAATTTCAGCTTACAACAAATAATATCAGATAACTTGTAGCAGAAAACTATAGCGAATCTAAAAGTTATATTAGCTAAATGCAACAAAACAACCATTAGCGTTTAATAATAATAAATTGACCTTTGCTAAGTGTCCATTTATTGTATTTATGGAAATAAATAATTTTTGACTTTGACTTGACTTTGACAACAACATAAGTAACTTTGCTAGCAAACACATTTTTTTGTAGTGTTTTCATTAATTTATATAGGGTAATTTATACAGGTCGTACCGAATACGTTAAAACTAATATGTTGGTAATATATTTTCAAGTTAGAAAAAACGCAAGAATCTTATAAAAGTTCCATAAAAATCGGCAGACACATAACTCACTCAACCTAAGCTCAAACGTAAGTAAAAATAACTCAGGCCCAAAGAATTTACCTAAGAATTACGTTATCCCTTCATAAATTCGTCTGATTACTCCGAAGGCGTTATTCGGGCAATTTCATGTAAGTTACACCCTGTATAAGCATTTTTCGGGCAATTTCGTGGGAGATTGATATCTACTTACGTCTGTATTTTTTAAATGGATACTAGCTGCGCTCCGCGGCTTCGCACCCGTTGTTTCTATGGAAACGTTAAAAGGTGATTTCATCCCACGGGAACTGATTTATGGGATAAAAAGCAGCTTATGTTTGATTCCAGGATTCAAATTAAAATTTTCAGCCTGATCCGTCAAGTAGTTTTCACGTGAAGAAGTAACAAACATCCATCCATACATCCATACAAACTTTCGCCTTTATAATATTAGTGTGATAGATATCACTCTTTGAGCGATAAGAGCACCAATTGTCACTGAATTTCTAATTGTTTCTTATTAACAACAACTTCATTGACTACAAAAATAACAACAATAAAATAAAATAAATAAAATAAAACTAGTATTTACAATTGAAGCAATTGAGCTAACCGCAGAGTCTTGCAAACAATCTACAGGTAGCTCAACTAATCCATATCAATACCAGTCGTTGCGTCCGTCCCCAAGACGCTGCTGGCTGCGTTGCCCCGCTGTTTGGCATTGTGATGCGTTGAGCCAGATACTTACTTACTTAGGTACATACGGTAAGAAAGTATGAACGATCTATAAAATATACTTACCTACTTACATGTTTACAAAAGTTGTCAGTTGAGTTTAGCTTTATTTGAAAATAGTAATCTTTGTCCAAATGTATTACAAGAAAAAATATAAGTACAGAATGATTGTGAGCACCGATATAAACCAACACTGGTTTAATTGTCCAAAAAACTTACTTAAAATATGCATACTGTTATAAATAAATAAGTAATAAAAATAAAAAAAAACAATATATTATTATGCAAGAAATAATTTCCTAGCTATCTATCTATGTATTTTGTTTTAATTAACATTCTGAAGGTTTCTACTGAAGTAGTCACAAGATGTTTGGATGTGTGTTCCAGCCTTACCAAAGCTCCTGAACGAATCAGGCTGAAAATTTGCATAGCATTATGTGTTCTAGATCTGGGTAAAAATACAGTCATACACATATGTTTTTATCACCGAAAAACGCGTGAAACTATTCTTTGAATATAGGGTGCTAATTGTCTGAAATAGATAAATATACAGCTAAAATAAATGCTGAGTTTATGTATATTCTTCCTAGCACCTAATGTTTTTTTTTGTTCATGTAATAATAAATTTTTAATGTATTTTGTGTATGGGTAGTTATAACTTAACGTTTACTTTTGTGTACTGTCGTCGCTCCATAGGGGTCCTTACTGAAAACCAGCGCAGTAGACATTGGGCAAATATCTAATACTGCAAAATGCTGAGATAAGGTCCCTCTTTACCCAATTAAGTATTATAAAGAAATTGTAACATTTACCTATTAGTTTTTTTTTTTTTTTTTTTTTATCAGAAATAGACCTTCGTTTGACCGCAATCTCACATGATGGAAAGCGAAGATGTGGCCGACGATGTATCACGAAGGTCTAGAAGATGGCTCCGGCTCCGGACCACATTCCGAAACACAACAGAGTTGCTTCACGGACTGGCCCAGTCCGGAGGGTGGTGACAAGCCACGGCCGAAGCCTACCACCAGAGGGTACCGCTCTTAGCACCACCCAGAGGACACGTGTAGGGTATCAGAGGGTCAACACCTACGGACGTGAGCGATACTGTCCCCCGAACGTTAGTTTTAGTTATTTTATTATTGTATGTACTTACCATTTCCTTTTTGTTTGCCTTTGGGTACCTAATATAAATGATTTTTATCTTTATCTTATCCAAAATCACCGAGGAAATTTCAAACACACGTGTTAACCAAAGGTAACAATCGAAATCCAGTAGGTACAGACAGCGTCATCAATTGATAGTTTCTTATGGGGAAACTGAGGCTTCGTCGACTGGGACCGCGGTTGCCCGGTCGATTTGACCCAGAATGATTTTACTAGTGCTTTTTTGTTAAAAGTAAGATAACAGTTCTATAGGCGCTTACTTAATATTCATGAATAATACAAATTGAAATAAATGGAGATTGCTTTCAATCTGGGGTCATATTCTGTTTAACTAATCGCTTTACTATGAAAATGGCTTTATCGCACAAACGCCACCAATGAACATTTTGTCATTCAACCTTGAGCTTTGGTATCTTGACAGCTTACCTTAGAGGGTACGACTGAAAATCCGTGTTTGAGCAAAAGTATGCGCTGAGTTAATGTCTTTTTGCTGCAGCACACACCGTGACTATTTGTAAACCTTTTTTATGTTACATCAATTATTCGTTTTTCTTTGTTAGCTATTTTCGTGTTGCAGAAGGAAATAAATGTTTATCTATCTATCTATACAGTACGCTATGTACTGCGAACTACCCTTACCGCTGAGACTGATTTCCACATTCAGAACATTCTAGACGTTTTTCATACGATTACGTGTCCAGCACCATATAGTGCATTATCGCCGCATACTTCGTGGTGTTCAAGAGACCAAGGCTTTAGAAGGAAGGAAGCATGTCAATAGGTAGTGCTGATCTCAAAACCTCAACACTATTGACAAATGTGCAAAAGAACCGCACGCACTATCTGGAGTTTCATTCATCTGAGGGTTACGTGGCCAGTCTGCGCATATACCATCCTCATAGTGAAGCTATTAGGTACTTACTTACTCTCATGGCACAACGACCCAAAGTGTGTCTTGGCCTCAGATATGAGAAGTCGCCATTTTTCCCTGTCCTACGCAGTTTCCCGCCAGTCCTCCGCTTGGTAGCTCACGCAGGTCCGCTACGACTACATCTTACCAGCGGTACCGCGGGCGTCCCACGGGTCTTCGACCGACGGGGCCGTTAGTGAAGCGATTAGTTAGTAGAATAAGGCCGTCTGGTCCCCTCTGTTAACTACTGTTCATGCTGACTGTACCTGTGGTTCTGACCTTAATCCGAGCATTTGGACACCCCGTATACAGCTACAGGCAGCCTTGCGGTATCTAAATGGGACAGGAGGCATGCCCACATCCGGAACATTACAGGCTAATCCTAACTGGGACATTTGAGGTTTGTGTTACTCAGATTTGATTATATTACCTTGGATGACCATCGACTATCGCCTACTTAAGAGGGCGCATTGCGCGCCATTTTGTAACGGGTATCTTTTCAATCTTACGTACAATATCAATGTGAAAATCTTAGTAGGTACCAACATCGAAATACTGTCTCTCTACCTCTATGAACTACCGGTTATGACATCCTACGTGAATAACTATTTTCAACTTACTACTGAGAACAGAGAATATAAGTTCTATTTTTGTATTAAAAGCTAGCTTTTCCCTGCATCTCAAACTCAAACTCAAACTCAAAAATGCTTTATTTCCATAAATACAATAAATGTACACTTAGAAAAGGTCAAATCATATTAAAAAATACACTGACACGGAAATAAAGTGGTATTTTTGATTTCGATCGCTTCGGTATGTAGACTAAAGTAAAGAAACGACGAAGAAACCTTTAACCTGTTAGTTGTTATTTTTCGAGTTGGAGCAAAATCCGTCCCAAGCTTTTTTATCCTCTAGATAATCTGATATTTTATAGTAAGCCTTTTTGCATAATAAAGTTTTGACCTCACGTGTACAGTAAGTCCATGAACAAATACAAAAAAGGCCTAACACTTAACAAGTAACAGACTAAAATAAACAACGAAAGAATCTTATCGTTCTTCGGTTACAAAATTTAATGAATTCCAATTTTCTAAAGTTACTGAACATATTATAAAACTAACGTTTTACTCTGTTAATACATTTTTGTCACTGATACTGTACACTAACTTGTGAAATAACTTTCTACACCCCGCGGCTTCGCACGCATTGATTCAATGAAAACGTGAAACGTGAACGTGTGATTTATATCCCACGGGAACTGATTTATGGGATAAAAAGTATAGCATGTTTGATTCCAGGCTTAAGATTACTTGAATGCGAAATTTCAGCTCGATCCATTCAGTAGTTTTGGTGTGAAGAGGTAACAAACATCCATCTATCCATACATCAACAAATCTATAAAATTTTTAGCATGTTTAATATAAGTGTGATGAAGTCAACCTACACCAGGTTGACTGATGAATTCATTTTGATTTTACTGTTTGAGAATGTCGTTAGGAACGCCATAAATATTACCTACTACCTACCTACGACTAACTCCCAGATAACATCCTACGCGAATAACTATTTTCGATTAACTACTGAGAACTTAAGTTATATTTCTGTATTAAAAGCTGGCATTTTGTATATCCAAAGCCCACGCAAACCCGCAGGGTATACCTAGCGAGCCATAATCCTGCTCAATATTACTATCCACAGTATTGGACGCATCAAAGGAAATCGAGCGAGCTAAGTAAATTAGATGATTGATGCAGGGCTGTCACTTATGAATCACTATTTATTTATCGACATGTAAAAGTCTCAAATAAATTTTATAATTTATATGGAAAAAGAATTGCAATGAAATATCTAATAGGAGTAGATTAAAACTAGTAATTATAATTGAAACAATTCAGCTAACTGCAGACTATTGCAAACAAGCTACAGGTAGCTCAAGTGATCCATAACAATACCAGTCGGAAGCGTACCCAAGGCACTGCTGGCTACATTGCCCCGCTAATACTTTTTTCATAGAGGTAAGTGATTTATTTTTTCTTCTAAAACGCATTAATAAATTGGAGCGAGCGGAGCGACATCGTTTTAAGTTAGGGAAAATTTGCTTTTCGATCAGTTTAAGACGAAGTTTAGAAGTTCCTCTATAATACGAGTAGGTCGTATTTTACAACGAATTATTTCTTATACTCTATACATGCACATTTTTGTAACAGGTGAACCAGTGTTGGTGTAAATAATGCATGACTAGCACTCCCTTAGCTCGTCACTAATACAAAAGAAAGTAATAAAGTGTTAAATGTTGTTTATGCACTTGATCAATTCATTTTCATCAAGTAAATAAACAAAAATGTATTCTTTTTGTCTGGTTCTTTCCTAGGTTTTCCCTAATTCATACTAGGGAAGCGTTGTGGAGGAAAACGCGTGCACAGCGGTGTACAGAACTTTAGAAGCTCCTACCATTTACCTACCATTTTAGACAAAATTATACAAATCTGATAACAGTGTCAACCCTAATCCTTCGTTATCTTGGATATGGTTAAAGTTCGGTATTGCGGTCCGGTTATTAGTGAACTACATGCGGTACTTGCGAACTTAGTAGTTAGTGTTATTGGGTTCATTTGGCATAGTGGTATGTAGGCATGACTTTTAAATCGAAAGTTGTGGGTTTGAACACGTTGCCGTTTGCTTTATTTTCTTTGTACCTTACACTTGGACATATGAGATCCTAAAAATCGTTTCTCAACAGCCTATATTGGTCCATAGCTGGACGCAGGCTTCCTGCTAATAAGCGGCTTATTGGCGTTTATATCATGGGGCGTAATAGTCATAGACCCCATAGTCCACAAGGTGGGTATGCATGCGGGTTGGGGATCGCAGTCTGTGAACTGACCAACTAACCGAACCACATACCCGATCGGACGACCGACGGTAGCAGCCTAAACAATTTTTTTGATTGCTTGTGTATAATATGTTATGCTATGCTGCTTTTCTATTGTATTCCTGTACTTATTCATACTATATATGTAATGTTATTTTCAGCGGGGAAAGTGAAATGAAATTTTTAGTTAATTTTTTTACAAAAAAACAGTGAAAATAGACGCTTTATTTGTCATGTTACTTACCTGAAAGATAAAAAACATTTAAGCGACTATTTCACTTTAAATCCGTTTATCTTAGCTATTTTAATTTCAGTTTCTTGTAAATCACACGTGCTTTGAAAATTTAGTTCCCTGTCTTGTGTCTGGCTCTCTTATCTAGCCTTTTTTATCTTGTCCACCAAGATAAGAAAGGATTCATATCATATATTTTAGTTTTCCTGTTTTATTTTGCACCACTCCAGACGATCGTGACGTAACAACCCTCACTGAACACCAGCGCTGGGTGGACACACTAGTGTTCATCCAGCACAACGCTGAGTGGAGACCATATTTGCCTTAGAATCTGCTGCGCACATACCTGAGAGAAAGTTTATTTAGTAGCTTACGTTTTCGTTTTGTGCGTATGTTTTCTTTTTTAAGATAAATAACAATCTTTTCTTTCTTTCTTTCAGTTTGGTGGTTGAAGTGCCGTGTGGTGGCAGCTTAGAATTTACATCACCCCAACTTCCGGTGTCGTAAGAGGCGACAAAGGGATATCCAACAAGGGTCGACAGCGGCGCCTTCTGCAGAACAATTATGTGGTCTTAGTAAGCTCAAATCCTCTAGCATAGATGGGAGTCAAATCTATTTGCATACCCCAGCCACTTAGGGGGTGATCGCAGTCTAAATTGATTTCCAATAGCTAGTTTAGACATACGGATGCTGGTATCATTTAGATAGGATAAGCGCTCTCGTCGTGTTTATATATATGGTTATTTACATCGTTATGGTTAGGGATATTATCTACTAAAGCTATTTAAACCGTTAGAAACGCCCTACCGCCAATTTCCTTGCCGTTAAAATTAGTATATCAAAATAATATTTTATATGTGTAGTTACAAAGTCGATAAAATAATTGAACTTTTTAATTTACAAAGTTTAAATTTATTATCGCCTTTGGCCTTATTTCTTGTCTTTTGATATACACAACACGTAGACCAAAATAAAAATAAATTGAAAAATTAGTTCTTTATTGTTTCTTAGATATTCATTACATTAACAACTTATCATTAACAATTGTATATATCGAGGGTTTACTGCGAAAACCAGTTAGATGCAATGACATGAGTTTTGAGATATTTGATTTTTAAAGTTTGAGTCCATGTCACTTGCTAATTTATCAATAGATTTGGTATTATATTATATAAAAGAAACAATACATCTAATATGATCATGTTTTGTATAGTTTCAGGAAAAACTATTAGCCGGATTTCCTTAAATTAGGAAAATTATGAGCAAGGTCGTGCAGTTACCATGTTTTACCTGTTAACTTGTAAAATGCCGTTTTAGCGAAAACTATTAGTTTTTGATACGATTTATTAATTAAAACATATAGTTTATGACAAATAACTACATTTTACATTATATTGAGATGCTAAATGATTAAATTAATTGATTTATTCATCGACGAAAAAAATCTAGCAGGTTTTGCCTGTTACTGTTTCAAATTTTATGAAGCGGTGGTACCAAAAATGAAAAACATTTAAATGCAAAATTATGTTTAATTGTTACTTTTAATAACATTTTAATCAGGGGTCTACTCGGAAAACAATTAACGAAGTTCCTGATTCGTTTTCATTCAAAACTTACTTTGATGTCTACTACATAAAATAGCATTTGCACGGAAACGAATCAGATAGGACCTACTCTACCCGTACTTCAATTTTCGTTTCTAACGTACGTAGTAGTGCGTACTTTGATGGTTATTCATTATCCCCAATTGTAGTATCATCACGAATTGCTGGCTCTGGTAACCCATCTTTTGGAAGTTCCTAAACCAGCCGTGAAGCTCTTCTGGTAATATGCCTTTGGTATATAAACTTACGAGGTCTTGTTTCTTAGCTTCACTTTTAGGTGATCTGGGTAAAAGTGGTGTAGTTGGCTCGGAAACTGATGGTTAACTGGAGGCCAAGAGGAGGATCTAGTTAGGCTGGGCAGCGTTTGTAAAACTACGTCGGAGTCTTTTCGTCATCTATACTGCAATGCTTGTAAACTAAAGTTTTGAATCAGTGCGTCCTACCCGTCATGACCTACGGAGCTGAGACGTGGACACTCACGATAGGGCTGGTCCGCCAGTTTCAAGTCGCTCAGCGAGCTATGGAAAGAGCTGTGCTCGGAGTCTCTCTGAAGGATAGGATTCGTAACAAATACATTCGACAGACAGAGAACCAAAGTTATCGAAATAGCTCAAAGAATTAGCAAGCTGAAGAGGCAATGAGCCGGCAATATCACGCGAAGAACCAACAACCGCTGGGGTAAACGTGTTCGAAACGCTGCGTATGTAGTGTAGGACGCCTTCCGGTCTGCCAAAAACTGCAGGCAGATGCTGGATGCGTCAAGCTGGACACAGGGCGCTTTAGCGCACGGGGAGGCCTTTGTCCAGCAGTGAAATTATATAGGCAGATTATGATGATTATCTTTTGAATGGCCCAGAGGAGCAAGGCAGTAACAAGCTGATTGTAGTTTTGACTGTGGTCAAGCTAAGTAAGCTTCTTCGTTTTCATTTTTATTTTCTGTGTAAATTTGTGCACACTTAGTACACAGAAAAATTAATTCATTGTACAAAGGTAAATGTTTGAAAAATTGTTCTGAACCAGCGTCTGAGAAAACCTACCGGGGAACATTTGTGCGCGAATATAATCTGAGCTTTTTAGTACCAAGGAAAGATCAATGCTTACTGACGTAAGCATTGATCTTTGGTTCAGGACAATTTTTCAAACATTTACCTTTGTAGGTACAATGAATTCATTTTTCTAACCTTACGGTACAATGAATTCATCTACTTTCGCTGTGTATCTTTTCTACAGCTCATCGTACAGTCTTTTGTGCAATGAGATTCCAAAGAAGAAAACAATTCGATGTGTTTTCTTTCTCTTTGAAGAAAATCTATTCTGGTTTAGTTTTATCCACAGTTTCGTGTCCTCTTCTGTGGTCAGTTTTTTGGTCATTACGTCATTACGTTTTTTAATTACATCAGTACGTAAGACAAAACACACAACGTTTTGTGAGTGTCGTTTGCAAAAAAAACTGACAAAAGCGAAGGTACTTGCATTTTTCATCTTGTTTAGAAAAAAAACGCTTATTTGAAAATTGATTTTGGGCTGGTCAGTTACGTACAACCAGGACTCGTTTTGGTGGTTGAATAGTGGCCGAAATAAAAAATCTTAATGTGAAATCTAGATTCCAAAAAAATCTGCAAAATCTATGTGTCAATTTAAGTCCTCAGACACATTTTCTGTTACCTATTGAATAAAACTAAAAATTTCTAAGCTCTTAAATTGACACGTGGAGCAATCTATAGCTTTAGGGACCTTATCTGATCTGACTTTCGCTCTTGTTTTATAAGGCAAACCATCTGCTCGTTTTTTTTATCCATATTACAAGTCTAATTGTTTGGAACAAGATTTTACCACCTTTTTAATGGTTGAATTAGCAACCAACTCCTTTTAATAAGCTCACTCAAAATGTTTATTCACTATTTCAGTCATTTTTAATGTTATCTATTGTTTTGTTCAACATTTTGAATTAATTTCCTTTACTTGCATTACTTAAATGGAGCCTAAAATTGAACAAATTATGTTGCGTAAACTAACAAGAGTCCTTTAGTCGGTTTTGCATGTTAACAATTAGTAAAAAAATAAAGTATTATGTTCAAGTATATACGAGCATTGCAACAAATACTGTTTTCACAGTACTTTTCCTATGGCGTTATTGTTAAAGTATAGTCCAGTAATTCCGTATAAATGCTTTTGATTCATTTTTGACGAATAATCTTTTGAACATTGATATAATAAAAGTGTTTATGCAATTTTAGCAATAGAGTATTAGTCCATTTGCTTCATTTGGTAGGTTTCGCCATTGAATAACTTCTGTTTGGCTTGTCGTATCATTAAATGGGTTTTACCAGTCGAAAGAGCGCGAAAAATTATGTACCACTGTGTCATTAACTCATTTTTCGAAAAATTGTCACTTAGTCGGTTTTCGCAGTAAACCCTCGATATATCATGATTTGAGTTTTGAGCTGAAAATGCGAAGAAATATTATATATAACTAGCTGCGCCCCGCGGCTTCGCACGCGTTGTTCCTATGGAAACGTTAAAAGATGATTTTCATCCCACGGGAACTGATTTATGGGATAAAAAATAGCCTTTGTTTTATTCCAGACCTAGGACTATGTCTATTTTAAATTTCAGCCAGATCCGTTCAGTAGTTCTGGCGTGAAGAAGTAGCAAACATCCATACATCCATACATTCATACAAACTTTCGCATTTATAATATTAGGTAGTGTGATTTTTGTTATTTGTAACTAATACTATAAGTGCTTTGGTAGGTATAAGAGTATGTATTTATATTTATATATAAATAGGTAAGTAAATATAATTATTTTTATCTCAAAGTAATATGTAAAACTTATATTAGCACGCCAACCCCCTGTAAAAAGAATATTTCTGGTTGGCAGGTAGAAAATGCCTCGGCATTAAGCCCACCCTTTGTACTTCAGTGCAATAAAGTGTTTAAATAAATAAATAATAAAGTATTGGAAAGCCCAAAACACAAAAAATATCCCTTTGTAAATTACTTTAGTGTTATTTTAATATCCATGCATTATGGATCCAAATAACTTACACATTTGTAAAAAATGACCATAATGTTTGAAGTTTACAAAATGTATAGAACGTTTAAATGTCTTCTTCCGCTAGTGGACAAAAAATTGAAGTGAATTAAAGTCAATTGCACCTTATTTCTTGTTGATAGTAATAACTATTTATCAAGCTGTTTATATAGTAAAATTTGACTTGTCTAAGTACTTATTTTGTAAGTCTAAAGAAATAAACGATTTGACTTTGACTTTGAATGAGGTTGTTATGGTTTCCTTCCAAAACTAAATCAATAACCCCTGGCTAGTCTATTAGAATATTTAAAACCTATTCTTAGACTAAACAATCCTTTAGCTTTAGCCGACAATGTACTCAAACATCGTTTACGAAGAATCTACGAGTAGGTAACCGTACTGTCAAGGGTTAAATCGTATTTCGCGTAAAATCCTCATTTTGTTATCTATGTTAAGGGTTAAGCCGATATTCTCAGGTTGCTTATCGGGTTATTACACGTAACTTTGTATGATGTTAGGTCGTTTTTTGATAGAAAATCTATAAATCACCTATTTTATCTTCTTGATGAAGGATGTTAGGGATTTTTAGAGAAGAGATATCTTTTTACCATAGGTGCATCATTATCATCAGTTCGTACATACGTACAAAGCTAGTCTTTTGGCCGGAAATCGGGTAGGAGAACGTCAATAATCCTTTAAATTTACATACATACTATGAATGCTCTTATTTATTTAACTCGTAGGACCACGTACTATTTCTATGATACCCTCCTTCTATACCTAGTATATTATTTAAATTCTAACATAGGTTTATATACCTAATTATAACGGTTTGCATTATTATTTCTATTTTGCATTAGTACCTATATTGCTCTTTGGTTTTTGTAAGCCAATGACGTGTAACCATTGATTTAAAAAGGGAAGATAGGTTACGTTCTCCCAGCGCTTACTCAAAAAGTGACATGTATTACAACTACACGCAAACACATACGCTCACAGTTATATTTCCAGTCCTGTGCAATACAAAGAAGAACAAAGACGGAAAGACGTATCTAGGACCGAAGTGAGACTGAGACAACCATATTTCACGCGAATCACGACCGCCCGTGCCGCCGGTCAGACGGTGACTGATGTGGGAGAACACAATTTAACACAATTTGAGGTTGCCACTTTCGAGCAACCAGTACCTCATCTTCATTTTTAATAAATCAATGCGTGTAACTCGTAATGTGACGTCACCCAGGGGTTCAGACTGAAAACCAGCGTTGTTTCCGTCCTTGGGCGGTAGCGGCATTAAGCTGAGGCTGGACCTATTTAGTGGTCCCATTTTAATTTTGTTCAATTCTGACCATGCAATCCATGAAAATTCGTGAAAAAAACTATAAAAATTGAAGTCGGTTTATAGTTTTTTAGAAACAAAATTAATTATATACTTAGAATACTTAGAACCATGAATAGAATAGTGTGAAAAGCCGCAAACAATCAATTCTATAAAAATGACTTAATACTTTAAAAACGTACCAAGATACTTTTTTTTTTATTGCTGATGGATTAGCGATGGACTAACTCACTTTAAGAAAGCGAAGATGTAGCCTAAGATGGAGCACGCTTTTCCTGAAGGAACTTATTTAAAAAGGTTGAGGGTATCTTGAAGTAGGTTTTCGTAATTTTTTCTTCGGGCTAATGGAATTTAATGAGCGTACACGGGTACAAGAAACCCTGTTAGAAGAGTAGTAATTTAAGGGGCGAACCTAAAGGGTTTGGTTGACAAACAAGGGCTAGATCTTGGGAATTGAACCATAATCTTTTCAAGACCGGAGCCACAGACAGCAGCTTATGTCGTAGCTGCTTCCAAGAAGAAGAGACTGTGGAACACGTTGTGGTACACTGCACGGCCACAGAGGAGGCCAGACACAAAACAGGGCTGAAGTGCCTCATTGAGGAACCAACCCCATCCACACCCACAGAAAAGCTGAAACGCTGTCAGTCACCTAAAGTTCTGCTCCGATACTTTAAGGTGCTGGGCTGGTTAGGGCCTGCTTAGGCAGGGGGTAATGCACAATACACTCCTATGCGAGACGTCCGTGCAGATCTTAGTTCCCCCACTTAGAATTAGAATTAGGCCTAGATCTCACTGCTCACACGGGTTCCCCGTGGTAAATAACTCGAATTAAATCATTTTTTAATGTTTTCTCTGGTTCTATGAAAGTAAAAAACGATTGCGAAAATAAATAAGATAAAAAATCATGAAAATGCACTGTTTCGCACATAATTCGGCCGAGTTTATAGCCGAATTATGTAGTGTGGTCGAAAGAAATTATTTATATTTTGATTCTTGTGTGTATTACTTATTATTTAGTTCTTTGAATTTTGCTCTTTTTGCGCTGGAGCGGTGCAGTGGTGTTCGGACGTATCATCTATCCCACTCCTGTGAAGGCGAAAACCTATGCCTATCCTTTTCATAAATAGGCGCGACATGCGCCCTCTTCGTAATAAAAATAAAATAAAATTAAATATAAAATTAAATGTAATATTTTTTAAGAAATCAAATATGATGCCTTGATTTTTTAAGAAATTACCCATAGTGTAACACTATAATAACCAAAAATCTTTAAAATTTTCATTTGTTTACATATTATTTATTAGTATTTCATATTTCGCTCCAGCTGTTATGTTTTACTACAATTCGATTTATAATATCTTTAGATATAGTTCATTTTTCATACCTTTCAATAAACAGTTATCTATACCCAAAATTCTTACTCTCTGTTATTACTAACATGAACGAAGTGGATTTTATACGCAAGAATTAGCAGAGAATTAGGGTATATTAGTGAGGAAATGGGCAGCCATTGTGGGTAATTTTTGATAATCTCTGTCAAAATACGGTCTAGGGTAATTTGCATGATAATAATGGCAGTTTCGGGAAGGATATTATACGAAAGAATAATATTGATTTAGGCTAACTCATGCGCTTAGTGTTGAAAGTTTATTGAACACACGAAGGAAACGACATTTTCTAAAAATGAATTCTAGCTAGATCGATTTATCGCCCCCGAAATCCCCTGTATACTAAATTTCATGAAAATCGTTCGAGCCGTTTCCGAGATTCAGATTATATATTATATCTATACAAGAATTGCTCGTATGCAGCATTCTAATGGTGAAGAATTTCTGAAATCAGACCAGTAGTTTTTGAGTTTTGATTCGTTACAATCATACAAATTTGTCCTCTTTCTAATATAAGATTAGATGTAGATGTTACAAGGATGTGTCAATAGGTCCCCGAAAAACCACGAAGCCACTTTAAAGGGGTTCTGATAATCGCCAATTGACCCTTTTCACGCGACCAGGTCCCGGAGTACTTTAGAAATGGACCTTCATTCGACCACAACCTGACCTGGTGTTAGGTGACGATGAGGAATCGCGAAGATCTAGAAGACTCCAAACTACTAAACGGATCGTGTTGAAAGTATTTTGGATAGACGTATATAGGTATACAGTTTGAGCTGTGTGGTGCTGGCTTGAAATTTGCACGACCCCATCTCTTCCCGTGGGTGTCGTAAGAGGCACCTTAGGGATTTCCACGGGGGGGGCAGCAGCGCCCCCTGTAGAACAATTCTACCACCAACCCGCATGCCCAGCGTGGAAATTATGGGCATTATCTCCCATTAGATGAACGCCAACAAGGCGCTTATCAAGGGATTCCTGCGTCCAGCAGTGGACCAATACAGGCTGTTGAGGTATTTCATAGAAAATGATTCAAATATCGGATAAAAAGCAGTGAACGGTAATTACATAGAAGCTTTTCTTATTTTCTTTGAGATGTCTTATCTCGTTTCTTTATATTTAGGGAAGAGTTGGGTAAGTGTAAATTCTAAGCAAGCACCACACAGCTATGGTTATGGTGAGTGTACTCTTTTTCCCGCACTGTAACAAAATGGTCAATTGTGCGTGTTTGTTAGCTACTCGTAGTTTAACCAGCCTCCGTCTAGAAGCGCAGAATCTTTCTAGGATTTTCACAGCCTTGGCGGAGTCACCACACAGCTATGAAATACAAATAATGTAAACTATAGAACATTTCCATAGAAACAACGCGTCCGGAGCCGTGGGCAGTAACTAGTCTCACATAATCAAGCACCCTTAGAGCAGGTAGGCGGCAGGTGGGCGAGACATCAAAGCTTATTTGTCAACATGGCGATCTTTTAGAAGTTAAGTAGAACAGCGAAGACTAAGTTTGTACAAGTTGTTTTCCTTAATTATCTACGTTTGTACGGATTATTTGGGATTGAGATATCAACGGTGGGGTGACCTACTATTTTGTATAATCGTAAAGTACTCAGGAAGAATTTGACGTACTGCTTATTGGACAAGAAGCGCTTTTTGGATGAACTGAGTATGGATTCTTGACAAATAGCTTACTGGTTGAAACGCGATATTGACGAATCACTGTAGAACAATTCTACCACCAAACTGTGATCCCTTACCCGCATGCCCAGCGTGGGTATTATGGGCACTACCCCCATGAAATAACAGCCAATAAAGTGCTTATCAGGGGAGGCATGCGTCCAGCAGTGGACCAATATAGATTGGTGGTAAGGTAAGACATAGAATAGAATCAAACCTACGTACGAGTATGTTTACTTCAATTATTATACCTATTGTACCAGCCTTCTCTACTCAGTTAAATATGAAAAGAAATAAAATATATTCAGATGTTAACCCGATTTAACCTCTGTGTGATCCTCGGGAACCCTATAAAAGCAAGATTAAAATCACTTTGAACAGGATATTTACCTTAAAAATGCTGGTAGCCGAAGTTAATCGATGTTTAGTGGCTGCGTAGGAGGCGTTTGAATTAAATGGCCGAGGACTAGATGCTTAATTCATGTTATGTGACATTTTGGGATGAAACTTGAGAGTTCATACGGCTTGGTGACGAGGCTTTGGACCTATCTTAGTTATATTTCGAAATATAAATCATATATTTTCTTCACAAAGGTACTCATAGAAAATATAGACGTGTAATTTAGTATACCTGCTAGATCGAAACTGTATTGTGAATACTGATGTAGGTTTAATAAAACCTGTGTTAGATTATCAGGGTTTCACTCATGGTAAATAATTGTAAAGAAATGCTTGTATATTGAGTTGGTTACGCCCAGACAACCAAACTAGACTACTAAACGAAAATTCATTCAGTCTAGTTGTCTTGTTGGTACGAATTTTCTGCAGCGATAACCTAAAAAACCAAACTTCTGGGCAGAATTATGAGTTATGTTCGTAGAGCTCTAAGATTTTATACTTTCAATAAGAGGTAAATTTAAATTTTACTATTGCCAAAGAACAGAAGTTGGCAAAATGACGGATATCTAACGTAATGCGATAAATTTAAGTAGAGTCGTAGCAAAAAGCAAACTGTGTCAACAGATTAACGAGTAAGTTAGAAAAGGAATTGGTCTAGGTAAAGTTGAGTACACCCTAGAAAGATATCAACATTAAGTGAATTGTCAGAGTCAGAGTCAGAGTAAAATCGTTTATTTCTTTAGACTTACAAAATAAGTACTTAGACAAGTCAAATTTTTAATATATAACAGCTTGAAAAATAGTTATTACTATCAAACAAGAAATAAGGTGCAATTTACTCTAATTCACTTAATTTTTTTGTCCACTAGCGGAAGAAGTGAAAAAGAAACCACTAGCAAGTTTATCGCTTATCAACTAATACAATCTTAGCATAACTAAGAACAGCTGTTCTTACATACTATTGTCGGTGTGGAACTGGGCGACATCCGGCCAAGCATTAACATCATTAACGTAATCATCTAAGGAGTAATAGGCTTTCTTGATAAGATTTCGTTTTATATACAGTTTAAATTTACGAATAGGGAGTGTCCATCACATTAATATCCTAAGTGCGAAAGTATGGATGTTTGCTATCTCTTAACGCGAAAACTACTGAACGGATTGGGCTGAAATTTTACGTTAATTTACTTTTTTATCTCAAATCGTTCCCGTAGGATTTAAATCTTTTTTAAACGCTTCCATAGAAACCAGTAATTCATAATCATTCATTAACCGTATGTGAATCAGGTAATATTACAGTCAGTTCATGATACTTATTTTAGATTGCTGGAACATTATTTATTTATGCTCCAACATTATTATATTTTTGTCTAGTTAGGTTAAAGACCATGACTCAAAGTTGTGTGTAAAGCATTAAAGAGTGGGTGGATATCCAAAATAGGTGACATTTGTGAGAAACCTGTTGACATTTCGGGTCCAAACAGTTAATCGATATTTACTTGTCAACTTTATCGATATTCTTATGAATTGGAAATATTATTGATTTATCTAGGTATACTGTCCGCATAAAGGTTGCATTTTTTTTAATTCGTTGGATTTATCTTCCCAAGTTCAATCCAAAATAATCTTAAAGTGAATCTCAGTTATACCTTAAATTAGCAAGACTTTTTTTGAAAAACTATTTTGTATTATCGACTCCAAAGACAAAACCTTCGAGATCGTTATCGCGATCTCGTTATTACAATTCAATTTTTCATAAATATTTAGTCAGATTACATTCAATTCAATTGATTTCATTTTTAACCGACTTAAAAAAGAGGAGGTTCTCAATTTGACTGTTCTTTTATGTTTGTTACCTTTAACTTTTAACTGGGTGATCCGATTTTGATGATTCTTTTTTTTATTTGAATGCTGGTGCCTAATTTGGTCCAGTTCTGACAATGGCATCCATGAGAAAACCATATAATTGAAGTCGGAACAAACTCAATTATACTCAGGTCAATTTCATTGAATGGAATAAATTTTTTTTTTATTTATTTCGATGTAGGTACAAAATTTGATTTAATTAAATGTTATATTATTTAATCTACTTTAATAAAATACTAACATTTAATACATATAAGAGACGGTATGCTTCTAACAAACTATGGATCACATTTATCTGATATAAAAGATTTTTTTTTCGTTTGCCTGCTGAGGGGGCTACTTAGTACCGACCCAATAGGTAGGTACTTATACCGTGTCCATTTTGAATGAAGCATAAACGTACACAAACCACCCATACTTTGTTGGCGCGTCCTTTTATACGTAATTTACATTACTTGTCGATTTTAGATCCTCCCTTCAATAAAAATTGCTTACAATTATATCTGAAACTCGACGCCAAGCAAGTGAGATTTTGTTATTTGTGTCGTATTTTGTTTACTATCATGCTTCATTCAAAATGGATAAACCATATGTTAGGCTTACCCAATCCCTACCTACTTGTGTTAGTTATAGCTTTCCAATAATTGTTCACTGTGTTTGTTCGTGTTACTAAGTAGCATTTTATTTTATTTGAAGTGTAGTGTAGTGTTTAATAAATCATTTTATTTATTGGTCTTGTAAAACTATTTTGTACTAAAACTGTATCTTACGTAGTTTTCCTCAAAAACTTTATAAACTTAACGGGACCCGCTCTCGAGGAAGATGTTTTCAATCAATTTGCTTCGCTCATGCATTTTGTGATATAAACTGTACTATTCGTTCTCGATAGTGAATGGGAAAAAAATAAAGGTATAATGATGATCCAATAAGCACAGAAATCAATTCTAATTCAATTCTATTCTAATGTTATAAGTGCAAAATTTTGGATGTTAAGATGTAAGCAAGAGGCATTAGATTAAGAGGCAACAAACAGCCATCCAACTTATTAATAAAATAAGTTGGATGGCTGTTTGTTGCCTCTTCACGCCAGTACGGGCTAAAATTTTGCATACAGATAATTTTAATCAAACATAAATTACTTTCTATCCCATACGTCAGTTACCATGGGATAGAAAACATTTGTATAGAAGTAACGCGTGCGAAGCTGCGTGAAAAAAAAGCAAAAAAATTGACAAAATTTTATCTATGAACCAGACTGAAAAGAGTTGTGATATGACTATGACATCCCTATATTATTCCGCGAATGATCCGCGCCACATTTTGAGTTGTCAAGTATTTTTTTCTTTTTTGGTAAAACGCATCATTCGTTTTAGTCAACGTTCACGTAAAACATGGAATCATTGAACACGTATTTGAAAACTACAGCTATTCGGATTAATATACGTTTTATTGAACCAACTGTTTCTAATATTTTAGGTTTCAATGTTATGTTCACATTGAAAGTGATAAATGGATGGCATACCCAGTGGAAAAAAATACACCTGTATAAACAATTTATATTCATACGAAACACACATAACCGAAAAAAATATTAACAAAGTGTATTTTATAACAGAAAATCCATCACTTAAAACTTATAAGTAATAAACAATTTGATTTTGGCTAGCTATTGAGATAAAAGTTTCTTATAGTTGTTTACTTATGAAATATTTATGCGAACCAAACCAAAAATGAAAAAAAAAAATGTTTAGAATAACAGAGAATTACTCACATTCCTAGTTTATTCACTTGTTTCAGCTCTCATCCTGACTTATTTCATGTTTTTGTCAGGGCTTTTAGTTGCATGTTTTTGACGTACTTGTTTTATTCGAGGCCTGGAAAAGGTATTATTCCAGCGGACAGAATCGCAAATCTAGTGCCTATTTTTATTCAGTCAAAGAAAAAAAATGCGTGGAGCACAAGCGGGGAAAATTCCTACAGAATTTAGGAAAACAAGTCTTTCTATGAACTTCGATATTTACAATGAAACAGGTTATTTTTACGCCCAACCCTGCCCAGTGACGACGAATTAGCTGCCCCTGTAGTCCCGGAATGCGAAGGAGTAACAGGGCAATGACCAGAAGTTTTCTTCTAAATATTGATGTTGAATGATATTTTTTTAGCTTTATTATCTTTTTTATAATTTTTTTTTATGATAGAATAAGTAGGTACACCATTGCATTCGGGGTCCCTGTAAAAATAGTGTACTTTTTATAAATAAATAAATCACACTAATAATATTATAAAGGCGAAAGTTTGGATGTATGTATGGATGGATGTTTGTTACCTTATCACGCCAAAACTACTGAACGGATCTGGCTGAAATTTTGCATACAGGTAATTCTAATACTGGAATAAAACATAGGCTACTTTTTATCCCATAAATCTGTTCCCGTGGGATGAAAATCACCTTTTAATGTTTTCATAGAAACAACGCGTGCGAAGCCGCGGGGCGCAGCTAGTAAATAAATAAATAAAATAAATACTTGCCTAGGTCACTCTGCGAGGCCTGTGAAAACCCCAGGAACATTCTGCGCTTCTGGACAGAATTAGGCTGGTTATGCTCATAGCTAGGATAATTGCGTAGTTGGCTCGCCGTCCTGCAGTCGACGTAACGCGATAACTCGACCTGTCATTCAGTCTAGAAAAAAATACGTCACATTTGTCATCAAATGTGTAAAATGTTTGAAATTCATTCCTTCAACTTCAATAATTTACGCAATGTATGACGATGCGATGTCATTTTTCTCTCTATTCTACCCTAGACAACAATCCCCGTGCTAGGCTGGCTGGTAAAACGCGCTGTTCGCCTTAGAAAGACGAAGAAACGAGAGTCGACGAGGCAGGAATCAACTAATTAAGCCGAAATGATAGGTTTTCTGCAAAAGCAACGTGTAATCGACCTAATCGAGTTCACATGCACATGATATAAGAGTATTTCAACCTACCTAAGCGCCCATCTCGGGGCCTTTGGGGAGTCTTTCGTCTAAAAGGTTAATGGAATTGTGACGTTTTTTGCATCCGTTGTTTAATTTAGGATCGGGCTATCGAGGGAATACGCTAGCGACGATATTATGTGTCGTAGGCCTAGATAAATCTTGGCCTTTAGCCACAGCAGTTATTTACATTTCGACATAAGTTTCTAAGATACATTATAGAAAAGCTGTTGATCGTCCGATTATCTTTTAGATCAGACAAATATCGGCAAAAGAATCAAATACCTACACAAAATAAATAATTTTGCTGGTAAGGCACCGCATCGGCAGTGTTAAAATAAGCATACCACCTTGTAACGTTGATGTCTGCAAATGAATGACGAGATTTAAAACTTTTTTCTCAATATGAATCTAGTTCGAGTTGCAACAGTAGCGAGTCTAGATTAAAATGCAAAGATGCTTTTTCTTAATAAGATGGAAGTTTGAAGATGAGAAATGGTTATGAAAACGGAAACGGTTTTAATTTGTTTGTTTATAAATGGCTTCCAAGTTCCAGATGAGAAAATAATTGGAAACTAAAATTTCACTATGAAATGTAGAAATATATTACAGTTGTAGTAAGTATTATTTTTTTATTATAAAGTAGGGTGGGGGGAGGAATTATTAACCGATTACCAAACCAACGGAGGAGGGTTGAGGTTGGCACCCTATGTTTGTTTGTATGTATGTATGTAGTCGATTTTTATGTTCCCACGTAGCGCTGAAACAACTCGTTCGATTTCAACAATGAGGTATCTATTGATTCATCTCAATACCCCGATGGTTATAGGGTGTATGACGTCACACGATATTGGGGGTCTAACGAGATAGCGGAGTCTTTAATTAATTTTGTTTAAAAAAACTATAAACCGACTTCAATCTTTATAGTTTTTCATTGTCCCATGTCATTAATTTACATGGACTTCTTTTACAGAACTGAACAAAATTAAAATAGGAGCACACGGGAAGCACCAGCTTTCATATAAAAAGTATAATGCAAATCGGACCACCCAGTCAAAAGTTCTGAGGTAACAAACATAAAAACAGTCGAACTGAGAAGCTCCTCCTTTCTTTGAAGTCGGTAAAAAAAGGGTCAACATTTAATTGTTAAAATAATAAGCACAATCGATGAACGCCGTAGTTGTGTTAAAGTTTATTTATCTTGTTTAAAATGAACCGTATGCGTGTTTTAGTGTTGAAAATGAACAAAGCATAGCAACTTTGATCGTTTACTAACCTTCTAGCAAAACAAAACGTATCTCGAACTCTACAAAAGCCGAGTAGATAAGAGTGTCCATAAAAACGCACCGACAACAATATCTGTAGAACAAATCAAATAAAACAATCTTGTGGAAAGTAATAAAAGTCGGGCGGCTGCAGTCTCTTGTGACACAGTGAGGGATAGAGAGCTGGGTCAGTTGTGTGAGTGACACGTCCATTTAGTCGACTGTCTTTTTAACCGACTTCAAAAAAGGAGGAGGTTCTCAATACGACTGTTTTTTTTATGTTTGTTACCTCAGAACTTTTGACTGGGTGGTCCGATTTTCATGATCTTTTTTTATATGAAAGAAAAACTGTAACAAGTCGATTTACAGTTTTTTAAACAAAATTAAAAGTTAGCTTGTACGATTTGCATACCATAAAGCGCTGCATATAACCTATAACCTGCGGTTCAGTACTTTACGTGACGACGTGTTTTGCTAATTAGGAGCCAGTCGCAAACAACTGTCCTCACGGCAACACATGACAGCGTATACTCGCGACCAATAACTTATTTTAAACTTACGACTAATTAAACCGTGTAACTTAACAAACTCTACCAAAAACTTATACTAAGGTTTGTTGGGGCGGCGCAACACTACGCACCGTGCACCGCTTTAGACGACATTTGTGTCATAAGGGTCATCTGGTACCCACCAGTACCCGCCACCGCCACGGAGGTTCAAAACAAGTTCTCTTAACTTTTGGGACTGGGACTCACCCATCGCCGCACCGTGGCAAATAATATATGGAGCGCCATCGACAACTTTTTTATAATAATAGACCCTCGTTTGACCAGAATCTTTAGAGGTCAATCACTTTATTAAAGAAGGATCCTGCGAGGATAACGGAGCCGGAACGTTATTCACCGGATACCATCTGCTTGTCAGTCTTGTGTCAATTAGTAAATACTGTACTTCGATCAGAAAAACACATCACAGAAACACGTATGCTGCGCGCTAAAACTGCGAACTGACCTAGTTATCCTTCATTTCTCTGTGATCTTTTCCAGCCCCACTCTAGGTGGTAAAAACTGTTCAAACTTCCATAAAGAAAATGATTGAAGTTTAACTTTGAGGCTGACTTCGGATAGATGTCGTTGTTAAAACAGAACTTTATTGACTTCTAGAGATTACAATTTGATATTAGCAGATGTCTTCTACAAGAGAGATATTACCCATTTGCCACTGCTGCACGCACGTATTTTTGTTTGTTTTATTTTTGCTTTATATTGTAGGCAGGTACATAGTGTCCGGTTCCTTGCAAAGCCATTATAACAGAAAGCTAGTTGTATACATCAAGGTATGTATTTTAAAAGGAACCTCCTAGCAGCGTCTACTTTTTGTTTAACGTTTACTTTCTAGAAATACCTATCTGTTTATCAGCAAGCTAAAGTGCCAGTGGGCCGGTCATAACTCGCGAAGAACCGACAACAGCTGGAGTAAACGAGTTCTTGGGTGGAGACCGCGACTCCGGCCAGGTGGGATGACGATCAGCGAAAGACTGCAGGCTGCTGGATGCGTCAAGCTGAAGACAGGGCGATATGGCGCTCATTAGTGGAGCCCTATGTCCAGCTGTGTATTGATACAGGCTGATGACACGGACTGCAAGTTGGTGACTGCAAGGTGCAACTGCAAGCGACGACTGCCGTCGACTACGGTCGTCGCCTGTAGTGTAGGAAACATGCCATCCGTGTATCTGAGACGTAGTCCGTGATAGGACCATAAATCGCAACGAAACATAAAATATTACTACCTGTATAATTTTCTTTTTGTCTTGTACACTATCTATCCACACTAGTTTCATTAATTCTATGTATATTCTTAGGTTTGCTGTTAGAAAACTCTTTTAGGGTTAAGCTCGATTTTGTACGTGTCCAGTATTTGTAACTTTTATGTATGACTTGTGTGTGTGCAATAAATAATTTAAGAATTTAAGAAACTGACACCCCTAAAGCAACCCGTCTGTTCTTAACTTCTTGTCTTCAGTGTATCCAACTTCATGTGTATCAAACTTCATTTATCCAAGTCCGAAATATGCGGACGCAATTTGAAGTTAGCATTGGCAAAGTTCGGTTCACGGGCTATGACGGCGGCCGTTTAAACTTTGCCTGTTTGCTTTGTTGCGATGTTTGGGTTGGCTTTCGAGTTGAACGGCCTCTAAGAACCCTATCGCACTGGCGATTTGCGAGCCGCGTGTTGCCGGCTTAGAATTTGCACGAATCAAATCCCGCGTGGGTCGTAATAAGGGGCGGGCAACAGTGCAGAAAAATTCTACTACCACCGAACTACGATCTCCAACCCGCGCACGCTCAGCGTGGGGATTATAGGCAATGCACCTCATAAAAGCTAATAATCAGCGTATCAGAGGGAGGCCTGCGTCCAGCAGTGGACCATTATAGGCTGGTGAGGTTGAGGTTGATTTGCGAGCGATTTTAAAGAGAGGCGAGTGCGCAGCGACTATGTTATTTTTTGTTTTGATCATCATTTTGTAAACAAATATCGCGGTAAATGTCTTGAATGGGCATACATACCAAACTCTAGTAGGTAGGTATTCATCGGAGTTCGGTTTTTGCTATAATATGACCTGCAGTGCGATTACGCAAAAACCACCCATAACAAAATCAGCAATGTAGATTGTAAACACGACGCTCTGACTTTCGTGAGACGTTGGAAATAACAATATTTTTCTCGCCACCTTTTATTCCCATCTAGTAGTTTTTAACCCGGATTAGTGGGAGTCTGCTTAAGGCCCTTTGCCCAGCAGTGGGACTTAATAGGCTAAATAATAAATACACTTGTAGCCCTTTGAATTCCCCTCGTATTCGCAAATGTATTACGAATCCCATAGATAGCTTTCAAGATCATTGAAAGAGCTGTCAATGTCAATAGAGACTGGGTGGTTTTCCCGTAATCGCACAGCTGAGCTTTTAAAACAAGCGACATTAGGTACTTTCAATAAATCCGACCCAACTTTAAACTCGTTTAATCCACTCAGACTCGCATTAACTTTATTTCGTCAAGTCGAATTTATTTCGCTTTACGAGTACAGTTAACTTTATCGTATGTTGAGTTTAATGCGAATTCGGGAGATGCAAGTTTGAGTGACTGAAAGTTTACAAGTTTTATTACAGCTATTAGTGTGCAGACGGGTAGGTATTCTATTATCGTCAGGTCTTAAATTGAATGGGACCAAGAGGAAGGTTATGCGTATTTCAATATAACCTGCAAAGAACCTTCCTCAACCACAACCGCCTGTATTGGTCCACTGCTGGACATAGGCCTCCTCCTGATAAGCGCCTTATTGGCGTTTAGCTCGTGGAGGGTACTGCCCATAATACCCACGCTGGGCATGCGGGTCGGGGATCGCAGTTTAGTGGTATAATTCTTTTGCTGGGGGCGCTGCAGCCTGATCCCCGGTGGATATCCCTTCATCGCCTCTTACGACACCCGAAGTTGTCCAGCAGTGGGCCAATACAGGCGTTTGAGGTGAGGTTACTTCCTTATTTTCAGAACAGAGATTCTTTATCTGTTTAACAATTTTTTGGCGACTTTACTATAAACTGTAGCTATCTTTGTTTACTTCAGTATAACATCCCAAGCTAGTACCTTACCTGTGCTTTTAAATCAAAACTGATCGAGCAGCCACAACACTGCAACAGTGTCGTAAACTTTTGATATATTGTCGCGTCGGGCCGCAACCAGTGTTCCATCAATTCCGTAAGCCTCCAATAATGCTTAGTGCATCGGGTAATCTATACCTCATCCATCGAGCATGTAGCATGTTAGTAAACAAACCGCCCATACTTAACCTAAAATTCACTTTGTTGGCGCGTCCTTTTTTACGTATATTATTTTACTGGTATATTTGAGATCCTTCATTCAATAAATATTGCTTACAATTACATCTGAAACTAGACGGCAAGCAAGTGAATTTTTGTTATTTGTGTCGTGGTTTGTTTACTAACATTCTACATGGTCGATGGATACGGTATAGGATGGAAGTTCCGAGGAAGTTTATACAGGTTGATCGATGCTTTGAAGATGACGAAACGAAATGGGGGTTGAGGATTCAAAGCTGCATCGAATTCAGTCAATGAATGATTGTGGCTGGAAAGGTCGGAAGCAAGTTTTACTTCGGAACTTTATTTGGACTAGTTATGAGAAAAAGACACACGGCACAGGCCCGGATTATGAGAGCTTCCCCAAGCATTACTTATGCAGTCATTACGTGAGTTCTACTTAAGGTTAGAATCACAATTCAAGTAAATCTTTATTATAGAACGTAACTGACGCTACTTATCTAGGTTTTGTCTATGGTCTACACATTTATCTAGGCGAAAAACGTTCCTTTATTTTATCAACCCGACTACCACAATGTATTTTTGTTAATTCGGTTGTTTTTGTGAAACGAAACGCAACGAATTCAAACATTTTTGCCGCTTTATTTAAAAAAAAGCTTAGGTGCATAGAATTCTTTTCCAAGCATTACTCAAGCTCCAGATCACACTTGAGTAAAGATGAGTTTAAAGAATCACAAGGCAGAGATGTGAAAGTTTGAAATCGTTCTAAAATAGGCAATTACTCAAGTAATGTTTTGTTACCGTTCAATAATAACTAATAACGTGGTAAGAACGCATCGTTACTTGAGGTTGTGTAGATTTTGACGTGATTTCCTAAGCATTGTTTTAAAATTAGTCTTACTCAAAACTAAACATAAGCATCACTCAAGCATAGGTCGATGACTGAGCATGCTTTCACAATACGGGCCAAAAAGTGACTCCTTTAAGGTGAGCCGTAGGATGCACATAGAGACTCGCAGTTTTTATTCTTACATCTCTTATTTGATGCGTTAATGGAATTTCTGTACTACATATATTTTTTTATATAATTCTCTACAACTTTGGTTCTATTAGGTACATGTAGTTTCAGCGCTACGAAGGAACATTAAATCAGTACACATACAAACACTGTACACAAACACATACATTTTTAGCCTAATAGCATATCTAACACTTATGGATCTCGTTTCTAGAAAATAATTTATAATTAACTAGCTGCGCACGCGGCTTCGCACGCTTTGTTCCTATGAAAACGTTAAAATGTGATTTTCATCCCACGGGAACAGATTTATGGGATAAAATGTAGATAGATTCTAGGATTAGAATAACCTGTATGCTAAATTTCAGCCAGAACCGTCTAGTAGTTTTAGCGTGAAGAGGTAACAAACATCCATCCATTCAAACATCCATACAAACTTTCGCATTTATAATATGTGATATTATAGGGTGCCAACCTCATCATAACCCTGCTTAGCTGGCAGTCGGGTAAAAAATACTCTATAAGAACTTTTCCACAATCAACTGCCTAATCCATATCAGAGATGCGATCATCACAATTTGTATCAAAACATCAACGACACAACTCCATACAACTTTTGGGACATCGCTATCCCCAAAGTAGTTACGAGTTTAGAACGTTTAGAACTTGCTTAGAAGTGTCCTTTTTGTACTGCGATAAAATGTTAAGATGTCCCTTTTGATACCAAATTGCTACTTTTAAGTTTGTTAGGTAAAAATGTGAAGTCAACAAACGGGCAAAAATCGTAGTCCAAAAACTATTTATGAAATGTATTGTATTAAGTAGGTATATAAGTCCCTTAACACAAGCTCTGCTTAGCTTGGGGCTCGATGCTAAATTGCTACTTTTAAGTTTGTTGGAAAAATTCATTACGGTTGTAAGCGGGTTAACTACGAACCTTATTTGTGTTGGAAGAACACCAACGTTTCATCCCTTAACGAGGGACATCTTCAGGGCGAATGCGGTTGAAAAAAATGACAAGTCAACAAACGGCCAAAAACTGTAGTCCAAAAACTATTTAAGGCCCATACAGCAGCGAAAGTGGCGCCCCCAACTATTTTATCTTATTATTACGTTAAACGCAGGTATTTTTAAAAATCCTACGTTCAGTTTGTGGTATCTATTATAAGCTATTTATTAATGTCTCTGTAATAGTTTCATTTTGTAAAGCTTAGGAAGAGATACGAAGTTGCGCTTTTTGGCCACCAAACTCTAATTTCGCATCTCCTCCTAAACTATATGAGATAAAATTATGAAAGAGGTATTAAAAAATAGCTTATAATAGATACCACAAACTGAACGTAGGATTTTTAAAAATTCCTATGATAAAGGTAAAAATATGATAAAATAGGTATCGCTGTCAGATTGGCTCGGGTATGCGCCTTAAGAAATGTATTGTATTAAGTATATCAGTTATCTAGTACCCATAACACAAGCTCTGCTTAACTTGGGGCTAGATAATGCTGTGTGGATGGTCCAACATTATGTCAATAGATTTCAAAGCGACGGTCGATTCGACATTTGTATATGCATAGGTTTATACTATAATTAATTTAGTTTTAAAAAACTATAAACCGACTTCAATTTTTATAGTTTTTTCATGAATTTTTATGGATCCCAAGGTCAGAACTGAACAAAATGAAAATGCTGGTGGCTGTGAAGCTGGTGCTTTCCGGAAAGGCACGCAGAATTATGAAAATCGGACCAGCCAGTCAAAAATTCTGAGGTAACAAACATAAAATAAAAATAAAAACTGTCGAATTGATAACCTCCTCTTTTTTTGAAGTCGGTTAAATATGGTTTACAATTAAACTTTTAAAAACATCTTGGTTTTAAACGCTAAAAACCATTATTGTTTTATGTTCGCAAAACTACCTATTTACCCGAACTACCATCGACAGGATTATGAGATTGGCACCCATTGATTAATTAAAAAGGGAAGATAGGTTACGTTCTCCCAGCGCCTACTCAAAAATTGGCATGTGTAACAACTACACGCAAACACATACGCTTACAGTTATATTTCCAGTCCTGTGCAATACAAAGAAGAACAAAGACGGAAAGACGTATCTAAGACCGAAGTGAGACCGAGACAACAATATTTCACGCGAATCACGACCGCCCGTGCCGCCGGTCAGACGGTGACTGAGGTGGTGGAGCACACAATTTTACATAATTTGAGGTTGCCACTTTCGAGAAACCAGTACCTCATCTTCCCTTTTTAATAAATAAATGTTGGCACCCCATGTCTTTTTATTATGTAGCCGATTTGTATGAAGTTCCCTCGTAGCGCTGAAGCCAATAGTTCGATTTCAACAAATGAGGTATCGATTGATTCATCTCAATATCCCGGTGGTCATATTATATACCTATGACGACAGACGGTATGGGGGGGGGGTCTATGTGAGGTTCGGTTTCATTGTTAAAATAATAAACACATGTCAGTCAACACCGTAATCAGGTTTTAGTTCATTTTCTTGCTAGCTAAACACCTTGTAGCCAGCAGAAATCACTCATAAATCCGATAAATTTTTGAACTAGCATCACGTTCTGCCTTAAACGGAAGCTTATCTAAAAGAAGACGTTATAAACATTCAGTAGAAACCTTGCTTCCGTATCATTTCAGTGTAATTTCAGCCTTCAAGTATCATTTGAAGCCAGTCAGGCGACAAACGCCATAATGATAGTCTGAATTCTGAACAATGCAACGGCGTCGTTATTCGTAAAACTTTGCTGTAATACGCTGTTTCGGCAGAATTTGTTATTGAGATAATCGTGGGTATTTGCACAAACGTTTAATAATGATAAAAGTGACAACTTGTATAGTAACTTATAGTCGTAAAATTATTTTGTTGTTTTATACGAAAAACAACAAAAATGATGATTTTTTTTCGAGGCTTTCATGTACCGATTTTTTTGTTTACGGGGTCAACAGATTATTTTGCGACTGTGAAAAACTAACTAACTATAAGGCACAATACGGTGAATGATTTCACTCACCATCAGTTAGTCGCAACATTTAACATCTGTCCATTCTGCTTCGCATGCGCTTTTTCTTTGGAAACGTTTTCTATCCCTTGGGAACTGATTTATGGGATAAAAAGTTGCCATGTTTGATTCCGGGATTAGAATTACTTGTATGTAAAACTTCAGCACGATAAGTTCTGTAATTATTGCGTGAAGAGGTAACAAACATCCATCATCCATACTTGCTAGTGGTTTTTTTTTCACTTCTTCCGCTAGTGGACAAAATATTTAAGTGAATTAGAGTCAATTGCAGTTTATTTCTTATTTGATAGTAATTACCTTACTTACAAAATTAAATTTGACTTGTCTAAGTGCTTATATTGTAAGTCTAAAGAAATAAACGATTTGACTCTGACTCTCATCCATCCTTCTCCAACTTTCGAATTTATAATAGTGTGATTTACACGAATCACTTTTATAACTAACAGCTACCAGATAGAGCAAAGTTGTACACACATTGTGTAAACACCAGCACCAGAGACCTGTTGAACTTCTTGCGGATACGGAACACGGATACATCGGCTGTGAAATTGTTCCGATGCGAGTTCATACGATAAAACTTGATTAGGAGTTTGAACAAAGTTGCTGAAGGCAATCATTGTGGTTGAGAGCTTTCATTTCTTGTTTTCTGTTCTTACATATCTATATTAAATCCTTCGTTTCGTACTGCACGAGCGCTCTCTGTGTAACACTTTACATTACAAATAAAGTGCATTATAGACTTGTCAGGACTCTTGGACCATCATCATCCTCATCCAGCCTATATTGGTTCACTGCTGGACTGAGGCCTCCCCATGATAAGCGCCTTATTGCCTTATATACCATGGGGGGTAATACCCATAATTCCCACGATGGGCATGCGGGTTGGGGATCATTGGAGTCAGATGGTAGAATCTTGGACACGTCACAAAATTCAAATTAGACACGCAACGCAACGCCGGTCAGTACTTAAAATAAATTTTAGTTAGCGTTTCCAAATCAGTTCAATACTTATGTATCTCAGTAAGAAAGTAAGTTTCTTCAGTACATTTCACGGTTTATATACAATACAAATATATGTCACTTCTAAGTTGTAGGAGCATAGTTTCATATTAGTTAAATATGATTCTCTACGATGCTTGTAAGAAGGTTAATTGATTATATAAGCATTCAACGATGAATAATTATAAGCATTGTATATTTTATTGCAAAATGTACAAACAAATACTACTAAAGGAATTTGACGAATTGTATGATTTGATGTAACCAATACTTTTGATACGGTAAGCAACCGTTCCGTGATAAGAGTAGTCAAATACTAGGTATTATTATTTCATATTTGTACCTTACAATTGGCTTAAATAGCGTAGCTAGGAAATCACGTAAGTACTTTGACTTCAAGAACTCTAAATACCCTAAGAGTTGTTACATTTATGGTTTTGGGTGTGCCTCAAGGGAGCATTCTGTAACCTATACTGTTTCCTTATGCAACTTAAGTCACAGTGAGACCAATTACTTCAGCTAGCTTTGGAAGATTTGGAGAGCTTTCGTTGAGGTTGGGAGAGGATCGGTCGGACTGTCAAGATGGGAAATATTATTAGGAAAACCTGCGGGATATAGATCAGTGAGGCGCCACAGCTGCGCCCTTGCCGATTTGTTCCATATTATTTTGTTTATATTCGTAATTAAAAGCAGCTAAGGAGCGGCGAAATTAAATAAAAAGTATGAGTAAGACACTCACGATTTTTTCTAAATTTTCCATCCGGTATCGGTGGATTTTCGATGTTGAAGCCTGTCTCAACAAACTCTACGCTAAGCTATGGACATCTTGTTGTCATAGATCCAGTTTGGGTCGTTGACCCACAGAAGAATGCTACTTTGGCCAAAGTTCTGACGGTCGGATAAAATAGAAATAACCTAACATAGATGAAACTGATAAATAATTTCTGAGGACTTATAGCTGATTGTACGGATGGGCACTTTCTCACAGTGACTCGTGAGGTCCAAGCCTTCAAATTCTTACTAAAACAAGTAGGCACCTACTTTATTTTGATCTGACCGTTTAACACTTAACCCTGCTATCTTAAAATATATCATGGTTAACAATACGAATATTCTACATAGAGTTTGGCAAATGGAAAGATCTATTTTTTCCCCAAACTAAAAAGTTTTAAAACTGCCATATCAACCTATAGTGAAAATTTTGACGGTTGCACATTTTGTCGTTTGTTCATTTGGCATTATGCATTTTGGCATAGTATCTTTAAGGACCCGGCGCTGAGTTTGGGCGAGCCACTCTCGTTGTGTCAGACTTAGTTTTGCACCATGAAATAGATATCAAATTAGATGACACTTACCACAGTGATGGGATATGCTGGGTTGATGATGGTGTAGAGCAGAATGTGGTTGGGACGCGCGGGCAGTTCGCGCTTGCGCCGCGGCTCGCTCGGCATGTAGTTGTTGCCATTACTCTGTTGACAAGATACAAACCATAGTCAGGATCTTAAATCAGATAGAAAAGGTTATGAAACAAGGAAACCCACACTTTGTAAGTTAATAACCCCTGCTGAGGATGTCAAAGATACTGATTGTTGCTTGGTTGCTTGAACATAAGTTCAAATTTGTCGTTGGGTTAAAAAATAGGTTTTTACACGTCGAATCACATCACACTAATATTATAAAGGCGAAAGTTTGGATGGATGTATAGATGGATGTTTGTTACCTCTTCACGCCAAAACTACTGAACGGATCTGGCTGAAATTTTGCATACAGGTAATTCTAATACTGGAATAAAACATAGGCTACTTTTTATCCCATAAATCTGTTCCCGTGGGATAAAAATCACCTTTTAATGTTTTCATAGGAACAACGCGTGCGAAGCCGCGGGGCGCAGCTAGTGAATGAATAAAATAATCATATAATGCCTAATTGATTGGCATTTTATGCAAGGATTTATCGCTTTCGCAGACTTAATTATTATAAGAACTTTTTATGTCTTTAATTTTGATCAGCATCCGAGTGTTGTATTGTATGCATGATTTTGTTCAATAGTTTCAGGCATCACGACCAACAAACCGATTTATTAATAGTGTCAAGGGAGAATAAATCAAAAGCATATCAATACGGCAATACATACTTCCAAGAGAGGCGTAAAAGTTTCTGAAGGGTTGACTACAAATTATGAACTGCTTAAAGGGAAGATGAGAATTCTTATCTTAAGAAACGATAGAATGAATATCAAATATCAAGAAACCTAGTCACGATATTCCAGAACTTATCATTCCATTTATAGCACTTCCAGTAAGAGAGGCAAAACGCTCAAACCTAATTGGTCCAAACAAGCCGACATAACGCTGTACAAACGCAATAAGACGCGCTTTATGAATATTCATCATCATGACTCACGGAGGTGGACTGGTGGAAGATAGGGAAGGAAGCGAGTATGATGCTGTCTGTGACTTTGTTCCTTCAGTCTCTAAACTTTAACGCATTCAGTGCCCAGCCTTGGCTGTGAGACCCGCAGAGGCGCGCCGCTGCGCCGCCGCCCAAGGTGCAAAAGCAGCGTCTTTGGACATGATAGTGTTAAAGTTTAAAATAAATAGCCCTCGTATGAGAGACCTTAAGATTTATTAATATGCATACCTTAAGATTTATTAAGATTTATTAATACGAACTTGGAATCTGTTCTTTAATGATTTGATTTGAGTAGAAAGCAATAAAGAACAAGGTATCTAGACAACACACAAAAACTCTGACTGCTGAGGAACTTAAACAAGTTTTAAACAGGTTTTCAGCGATGATACATTTAATAGTTTTCTTATTAAGGTCTAGATTCCTAGCCTTAAGACGATGTCGAGGAAAGACCGAAATAGAACCAATTAATTAAGAGACCTCTGACCTTAACGAATGACAAGCTGGAAGACCTGCAGCTACGTCAAAGTGTATCCACCCGTAAAATCTCCCAACTTGGTCCACCCCAGATTCGCATCGCGACACAGTCGCTGTACTATTTCGTACTCCGATCTAATTTAGTTAAACCCCTAATTTAGAGGAACGGAGCGGAATGCAAAGTTGGGTAAGTATTTAGGATATTGTTTTGTTGACAAACAGGTGAATTACCGAGAGCTTTACACGCATCTAAGGAATTACACATCTTCATCTTTAGGCTGTAAGTATTCCACGATATTATTTCAGTATTCAGTATTTATTGCATTCATACAATCAGGTCTTAGTGATAAGGTGAGTTTTAGTTAAGATCACAGTATGTACCCATTATGGGTGTTGCAATGGAGAACTGGCAGGTATCGCGCAGTATTTTAAAATTATTATTAATGAACTTAATATTTACACTTATTTATAATAAAAGGACCATTGAAGCAATCAAGTTTGTAATATAATTTTTTTAAGAGCATCTTTTTCGATTTGGTTTCGAAAGTATTATTTTTTCTAGACATTTTAAGTTTTCTGGGAGTTTATTGCAAATTTTTATAGCCATCGGGGGCCAGTTGGGGGAGGATTGGTGGATTTTTGGTTTTGATTCCGGCTTCACCAGGTTATGTTTATATCTAGTTTGGTATCGGCGGTGCTGGACATTTATTTTTTGGAAAAAAATTGGTAGTAATTTCTCACGAATTTGCTTATTTCTAGGATATTATATACTGACTATTTTCTTTTTGGTAGTTCGAATGACAGTCAAATTGTAGTCATGTCCTAAGTCTTTCTCCATTGTATTTTTAATGACAATCGATTTTGTTTTTGTTTCTCAAAATGTTATATTATTTTACAGACCACTTGGGCATCTAAGCGCCGCATTCGGAGACTATATTGCTTACTTAAACCGTCAGTACGTAAAGGTTGGGGCATCTAAGCGCCACACTCAGACTCAGTCTTCAATGCCTACTTAAGGCTTAACCTTAAATTGTATTGAAATATTTACTAAGTGAAATGAGATGAAAATATATTTCTAAGTGAAAGTTTTAGGTAATGATTAACGAAAAATAAAGACACTAACAGTCGCACTTGTTAGTGTCTTTATTTTTCGAATCAGAATATATCTTGTGTAAAGGTTAGTGCATCTAAGCGCCGCACGCAGACTCAGAGACTTCAATGCCTACTTGAGGTTTAACCTTAAAAGGTTACTGTATTGAAATATTTACTAAGTGAAATGAAATTATATTATATTTCTAAGTGACAGTTTTAAGTAATCATTAACGAAAAATAAAGACACTAACAGCCGGTTTCTCGAACGCTTATTATTTTGACAAATTGTTGACGATTTGTCAATCGCACTGTTAGTGTCTTTATTTTTCGAATCAGAATATAACTTATTTACGCTCGCTGCCATGGTAACCATTAGGTAGTTTACCAGTGTTTGCGAAAATTATTATGTGATTACCACGGCCGATACAAATGTTTCCAAACACCCGCTAATTACGAAGCACCAATGCACAGCATTTAGACAAATACCAACGTCATTGGATGAAACAAGCTTTATTAGTGAATTGCCACAATTGGCTGAAACGTGCGTTTTGTCCAATTTTACGGTGCAATAGTTTGATTCGCGGCTCGTTGTGGTGCGTTGCGTGTTAATGAGGGTAGTTGCATAACGACTTCCAAACTTCAGACTATTAAATATTAGGCAAATCATCCTCTCAACGTTTAATAGGCCATTTCCAACGATTACTATGAACTTGGTCCACTAGGTCAAAGTCTTCGTTTCCCTCAAGATACGCGAGGCAATGAGATGGCCCAACTTCAACGGAGACAGGGGTTGGAACCTACCACCCGCTTGGAAGCAATGTCTCCATGGGAGAGATAGGTATAGAGCCGGTTGTAGATACTGTAATTCCGTTTGTACCCTGACACCAACACCCGACACAGTAGATGACTCTAACGCCCTGCAGCATCTACCAGCAGTGCGGTCACGTCACGCGCTCATGTTCAGTGCTCGAAGGGATGCGGAACGCGCTCTAGAACCGCACTCACCCTGAAGATGTCCCTCGTTAAGGGATGAAACGTTGGTGTTCTTCCAACACAAACAAGGCTAGTAGTTAACCCGCCTATATTCATAATGAACAGGTCAAAGTCGCTCAGTGAAGTATTGAAAGGGCTATGCTTGGAGTTTCTCTGAAGGATAGAATACGTAACGAATACATCAGACATAGATCCAAAGTTATCGAGCTAATTGGATCGCAGTTCGGCACTGGTAATGTTATGCAGGAGGCGCCACCCCAGTGGATATCCGTTAGTCGCCTCTTACGACACCCGCGGAAATTGTTGCGGTTATGCCAATTCTAAGCAGTCACCACGCAGCTCTTTCTCTTTTACATTCTTTATTCGTTTGTCTAGCCCACCTTTGCATAGAAGACAAATGCGGGAACGCCTTTATCGAGAACCATCTTTTCACGGGTCTTCCCCCAAAACACCAGGTATTTTCTAACAAAACCACTTGAATTTTGACAGGTACGAATCTCAAATTCTAATCTCCGGTTGGGCAAACACCAGAGGCTTAATCCCGCGGCTTACCGTGCAAGGTCCGAAATAAAAATGCTAAATTTCGGGCGGATGAATAATGCAGGAGACGGGCATGACAGGTTTGTATAGTATGCCATACATGTATTAATTTGAATGTGAAGCTTATGGAAAGAAAGAGGTCACCAAAATATTATTTTTGTATATGATTTTGACAGCCTGTAATGGTCCACTGCTGGTCGCAGGCCCTCCCTGATAAGCGCCTCGTTGGCGTTTATCTAATGAGGGGATCGCAGTTTGGTGAAAGAATTTTTCTGCAGGGGGCGCTGCTGCCCGTCCCCCAGTGGATATCCCTTAGTCGCCTCTTACGACACCCACGGGAAGAGATGGGGTGGTGCAAATTCTAAGCCAGCAGTCAAAATCATCAACTCAAGTTGAGTTGATTATTCTGACAGGACTAAAAATAATGCTATCCTTTTCGACCCTATTGAAAGGGACGGCACAAATTTAAGTCCTGTGAAATAAATTTAGTTTCTAATGCTTCGGCTACATTAGCGGGCTATGGCGAACATTCGTGTTAACGCGATAAATGTGGCCGGGTTCATCGTGTCATCGCGTAGTATTCGGGCGAAGACGATGTAGTATCGGGGAGCTGTCGGTAAACTGGCGCGAATCAAAGGGATTTGTCGCGCCAATATTCGCTTAGGGGCTACATCTACGTCATTTCAGTGTCGTCCAGAGTTTGAAGCGAGACGGACGTGCATTTCATTTTTTACACTATGGAGTGGAGTAACGAAAAAGTGTTAGAATTCATTCAATTTTATGAAACTGAGAGTATTATATGGAATCCTAGTGACCCCAACCATAAAAATAAACACTTGGTACATGATGCGTGGATTCGAATTAAAAATATGCTCAGTTACCACACACCACAGTAGAACAAATGAAGAAGAAAAAAGATTCATTGATGACATACTACAGTACAGACAGAGCCCACGATGCATCGCGTCAACTCGACACGAATCTTCGCCCGCCTTAGGTAATGTAGACAATTACATCGCCTATACCCGAACACGATGTTTTTGTCTCGCCAACACGATGTTTTTGTCTCGCCAACACGATACGAATCTTCGCCCGCTAATGTAGCCGAAGCATAAGAATTCAAATACGTATATTGCCCTTAGGGTCGGTTCACATCTGACGGTAGATGCGTAGCGTATTATCGGTCGCGGAACGCCAAAACAGACAATTTTATCAAAAAACACTCAACCTTACACACTTAACCGATGATGCGTTAGTGCGTCGAGCGTACAGCGTCTGTTCAGTATCCGTCAACGCATTGTCGATGTGCTCTGTAGATGCTGAATGCAGAAATTGAATAGACGCGTTATAATGTGGCAAAACGAAGTTACGCCCGACGCATCTTTCATCAGATATGAAACCACTCTATTTGATCGAATAGACGCGACCGATGATACGCTCGACGTATTTTCCGTCAGATGTGAATCGACCCTTAGTGTGGGGGCTTACGCCTCAACCTCAACCGCAATAGCCTGTATTGGTCCACTGCTGGACGCAGGCATCCCCCTGATACGCGCCTTGTTGGCGTTTATTTAGTGGGGGGGGGGGGGTAATGAACTCGACAACACGTACAAAATAAGTGACAAGAATTAATTTTGAAATTTCTTTAGACTATTAAGGTAAAGTACGCAACTTCATTTGCATTAAAAAAACTCCATGCAAAAAACATAAAAGCAGAAACTGCAAAAATAGGTACACATTCAAACCGCTCGCAGGCAATCCTTATTAATAAACATGACAGGGTTTCCAGCGCAAATTGACAGGCAACATGTGACAATACCATAAATAACTTAAACGTTAGTTATGACTTTACGAGCGCGCGGTGTCGTTTCACTTCAACCGCGAATTTGTTCTGTGCGATAATTCTTAAGCCTGGTCGGGTAGTTACTAACCGGATGCGTTACGGGTGTAATATAACGGGTTACACAGCGAACGTTCGTGCAGAGCAGTCAATACAAATATGAAATACAAAATATTTATTTTTTTTACTTGATGTATATAATAAAACAGTGTTTGAGATTCCCTTTTAAGTAAGAGATATATGTACCTGTGTTAGGGAATCCCGCTCTTACAAGAAAAATAACATTGAATAGTAGGTTAAGTAAAGTAGTTCGTCAAATTGTTATTAAGTATTTAAAATTAAGCTAAGATAGTGAAACTTAAATGTATGTGATTCAGAAAATATAGGCGTTCTTGCGCCTGTGTGTTGATTGCAGTACGGGGGAAGGAGGCGCTTGCAACGCAACAAGACGGCGCGCGGCGGTGTAACGTTTCATGCTCGACGCGAACGGTACATTACGCCACGTAACACCGGTTAGAACTCTGCATTAAAAGGCTGTTGTGACATGTGCTAAAGCGGAAGCGTAAGTAAGTTCCTAACAGATTTCAAAGACGAGAGAAATTGCTCCGTTTTTGTACGTCTCCGTCCCTTATGTTGATGCTGATGTTTTGTTTTACCTAGTGTTAATTTAACTTGAGTATTATTATTTCGTTTTACGACATAGCTAAAGTATGTTTTAACAATTTTAAAATTTTAAATAGTAACTAGTGACTGTAAGTACTTGTTTATTTATTTTTAAAATTTTAGTAACTACCTATGTATATTAATTTGTTTTTGCATTTTGATAACATTTTCAAAGTTCTACTTTCAAGAATCTGTAGGGCACAAAAGAATAACAGCATAAATAGTCAATCTACTGCATTGTTGCAATCGCTTATTCAATGCAGTGTCGATTCACGGAATTCCTAGATTACCGACACAAAATGCAATAGGTTTCACAGCAATTTTACAAAAATATCAGCTAAAACACATTTATAAATTATAGTTTTGTTACTTTCCACTGTACCTGGTACTTATAAAATGCTACCTATCATTCTACAAAATGACGGCCTATTTATAAAATTATTGTTATTATACTTGGCCACTTTAACGTCATACTAATATTATAAACTAGTTTCTGCCTGCGATTTCTCGCGCTTTTTTTTATCTGGAAACGTTTTAAGGTTACTTCCATCCCATGGGAACTGATTTATGGGATAAAAAGTAGCCTATAGAGTTTTCGTTATTATTGTTCACACATTGATGTTTTATTCCAGACCTTAACTTAGACAAAATCACGTTCAGTTATTTATACAAACATAATTTAAATTTTACCCGCTCTGTGGTGCAAGCGTTAAATCGACACTTTTTTGTCTGACATCGACGTTTTATTCATAGGTTCGAGTCTAGGCGAGCGCAGACCCGTAGGTATTCTACACTTACTTGTTGGCACTTAAGGCCCATACAGCAGCGAAAGTGGCGCCCCCAACTATTTTATCTTATTATTACGTTAAACGCAGGCGTTTTTAAAAATCCTACGTTCAGTTTGTGGTATCTATTATAAGCTATTTATTAATGCCTCTGTAATAGTTTCATTTTGTTAAGCTTAGGTAGAGATACGAAGTTGCGCTTTTTGGCCAGCAAACTCTATTTTTGCATCTCTTCCTAAACTATATGAGATAAAATTATAAAAGAGGTATTAAAAAATAGCTTATAATAGATACCACAAACTGAACGTAGGATTTTTAAAAAATCCTATGATAAACGTAAAAATATGATAAAATAGGTATCGCTGTCAGATTGGCTCGGGTATGCGCCTTACGTACTCGTTTTTTCATAGAAAATGTGTGGGAATTGTTTTTATTAATTATTGCCAAAACTTACGATTTGATTTGGTGTGTTACTTTGGGAAAAGTGTTCCTGGTTGGAAATAGAGTCGATTAAGACCAACTTGTTTTTTATGACAAATGTGATTTTTTGGGCGAACCGTACTTTTTTTCAAAAACTAAAAATGGCAATATTTTTTTCATCAAAATAAAACAGAAAGTTCCTTCAAACAAAACCTTCTAACTACAAAAGAAACGGTAGCTACCCTTAAGGGGATGGATGTACTGAACGGATCGGGCTGAAATTTCAAAGATTTGGGTCTACACCTTTATACCGTATCCATCGAGCATGTTAGTAAACAAACCACAACACAAATAAAAAAAAACTTACTTGCTTGGCATCGAGTTTCAGATGTAGGTTGAAGGTTTGAAGGATCTCAAATCGGCAAGTAATGTAAATTACCTACGTATAAAATGACGCGCCAACAAAGTGAATTTTAGGTTAAGTATGGGCGGTTTGATAACTAACATTATACATGCTCGATGGATACGGTATAGTATCCTATTAATTTGCACCACCTAAACTCTTCCCGCGAGTATCGTAAGAGGCGACTAACGGATTTCCGGGGGCGGGCAGCAGCGCCCCCTGCAGAACAATTATACCACCAAACGATCCCTAATCCGCATGCCCAGCGTGGGGATTATGGGCATTACTCTTCATGAGATGAACGCCAACAAGGCGCTTATCAGGGGAAGGCCAGCGTCCAGCCAGTGGACCAATACAGGCTGTTGAGGAGTTTTTATGTTATATATTGCTATGGACTATAGAATAAATGACTCTGAAATAAATGAATTCTTATTATTATTATTATAGGAACAATCCGTGCGAGCCGTAGGCTGAAACAACTATTAATAAAAATACTTTCTTCATATTACTGTACAAAATGAAGAAATGAAGGCATATTTATAAAATAACACCCCGGCACTTACATCCAGTCTTAGGCAAATTAATTAAATGTTGAAAACGGTTAATTAATTCATAAATAAAACTTGAGCCTGAATGTCTGGCGTACGAAGTAATAAAATAATCAAAACTCGTAAAACGCGTGTTGGAAACACAGAATGTTACTTAGAAAGTCATTGTTTAGCGGTGTATCTCGTAAAATGAATGCTTTTAATTACGCCGATTTTGTATTTTAGTAGGACACAGATGTCTCAATTATAGTAAAAGATAATAAGTACTATTATTTTAAGTTCTTAATAAGAAAGATACGATAAAATAAATAATGTCGGACAATTCACACATCATTATCTAGCCCCAAGCTAAGCAGAGCTTGTGTTATGGGTACTAGATAACGAAAGAAAAAACACTTTTAATTAGTAACTACTATTAAAAGTTATGTTTGTTATTTAAACCTCAGAATTTTCAATTTGGTACCTAAAGTTCAGACAATGGCATCCAAGAGAAAACTATATAATTAAAGTCGGTTTATAGTTTTTTATAACAATCTCAATTATTATCCCATGATGGTAAGTCATTAACTGTGGACAAAGTTATATGAACGACAAGTGAAGACATGACACCAGTTAAAAATACACTGACATTTAACAAGAACAATGCTCTCTATTTCATTGCATCATCATCATCAGCCTATATTAGTCCACAGCTCTACATAGGTCTCCCCTAACTCACGCCATAGCGCCCTGTCTTCACCTTGACGCATCCAGCATCTGCCTGCAGTCTTTCGTAGATCGTCATCCCACCTGGCCGGAGGGCGTCCTACACTACGTTTGCGGAGTCGCAGTCTCCACTCAAGAACTCGTTTACCGTATTTCATTTATGCAATAATAATTAATATCAATAAGTATTCTATCAGTGATACTGGGGCCTTCAAACCCACACCCCTTCACTCCCCAAGCCATACAACCGCTCCTCCACACATCCCATCAACCAAGTTTCCTTGCGACGTATCGCAGCCTGAAGCTCGGTAAATATTCATGACTAACCGGATATCCGGTTGCAGGAAGACTATCAGTGTCACTATGTATGTATAGTCTATTGACGCTTGTACAAGAGATGTTCTACTTGGTACAAGGGAATAGATAGAAGGATATAAATAAGTTAAATATAGAATTCTAGGAAGTCTTTGCCCAGCAGTGGGAATCTCATGTCTAGTAAATGGTAAAGATATCAAAAAGTCCCTTAGAAAAAGATCAATTACGTACGATCTGCATATATTTGCTCCGTGTGTTATCAAAAAAAATTGTGACCATTGTTTGTACGATCTGAAAATATTTGCTCCGGACGGGTATCATACTAATTAAGTCATTTATTTATTTGTTTAATTAGAACGGCGATTGCCATAGTATAATTGTGAAACTTTGGATGTAACTATAGAAGATTGTTTGTTACTGCTTCACGCCTGAGCTACTGTAAGTCTAAGTGCTTATTTTGTAAGTCTAAAGAAATAAACAATTTGACTCAGACTCCGACTCTACTGAACGGATCGGGTTGAAATTTAGCATAAAGGTACTCCGACGCTTATTCTCAATGAAATAAAATCCAAGTTAGTTTCCCTCTATTTATCAACAAGCTTTCAATTGGCTATCGTCTCAACTAGTACAATCGAAGAAACCATTGCGGAAGGCGCTCAACACGATGATATCCGGTTCTAGCTGGACTTTAAACCGGTTTGTATTGTCCGGTGCGGTTTTAGGTGGATTAGGGTTGTCGCGAATTAATGGGGTGAAGTTTTAAAACTATCGTGGTCATTTACAGTAAAAGCGCTTTGCTATTATTCGTGGTTTTAAGGCTTATGGTTGGTATAGACCAAGCGAGCGTGAGCGAGCGAATGCAAACTAATGTGATTCGATGATTGTACGTTCGTTCTATTTTTCTTTGATGTATTGACAGCCGCTGGAACATGGCCGAAGGCCCTTGTTTGGGGTCGCTTGTTTTCGCAATGACGTCCACACTAGTTCTTTGGCGTTGGTTCGTTAACCTTCGCTTGCTCTTGCTCTCGAGTTTTAAAATGATAAGTTTTTTAGTAGCGTATTTTTAGATCGTATGTTTAGTAACTACATGTTTCACCACCCTATCTCTTCCCGTGGGTGTCGTAAGAGGCGACTAAGGAATACCTACCAGGGGCGGGCAGCAGCGCCCCCTGCAGAACAATACTCTCCAACCCGCATGCCCAGCGTGGGGGATTGTGGGCACTACCCCCATTGGATAAACGCCAACAAGGCGCGTATCAGGGGGAGGCCTGCGTCCAGCAGTGGACCAATACAGGCTGTTGAGGTTGAAGTATGTTTAGAACATTAGCGGATCACGTACCTTTTGTTAATATTCTTCCAACGTTTCTATCGCGTTACAGCGATCGTGGTTACGGGGCAACAGTATGTACTCGGAGTAACAGCCGAGAATTGACGGCAGTATCCACGAGTTAGCGCATGACGTCATCCGTGGCTACAATAGCTATTTTAGTATGAAAACTATCGTAGTTTTAATTTAGAAAATCAACGCACTATTGAGCAAATGCCTAATACTGCAAAACGTGTTAGAATTAATTGCCTACTTATTAGTTTTAATTATTTTAAACAGACTTAAAAATAAGGAGAAGGTTCGCTTGATACCTCAGAGCAAGCTGGTGCTTCCCAATTACATATTTTTTTTCCAAATTTGGTCCAGTTTTGACATCATCATCCATGAGAAAACAATAAGTCAGTTTACAGTTTTTTTAAAACACGCAAAAGACAATGCTGTGTGAATTGTCCTACATTATTTATTTATTATAATTGATTTGTTTGTCTTCCAACATAAATAAGGTTCGTAGTTAACCCGTGCTGCCTACATAAGTAATGAGTACAATAGTCATGTTATTCAGGAATAAATAATAAAAAATAAATAAATAAATAATGCTGGACAATTCACACAGCGTTTCTAGCCCCAAGCTAAGCGGAGCTTGTGTTATGGGTAATAACTGATATACATAACACTACGTAGATAGATATTTTTTATTATACATAGAAAACATTCAGAACGCCCTGAACAAATATCTGCAGATCGTACACACATTTGTCCCGAGGCGGGAATCGAACCCTCCTGCGTAGCAGGCGGACCTTCGCCCACCGCGCCACAGAGGTCGTCATGAATGCAAAGCAAAATTTCAACTCAACAGCACTTATAATCAAATCCGCATGTAAGATGGAGTAACGAACGCTCGTTAGCAACGACCCAATTTTATTTGTGACTGTTTTGAATGCTGTTAAGTACAATACCTCTACTATGGTTTGTTTTGTGTGTTGAAAGTAACAAGCGATGGCTAGCGAATGAACGTTAGTTGTTAGATTTTAGATTCAGTAAGATTAGATTTACTTACAGATACAAATATGATAACTACCTACTCTTAAGTCGCAATATATTTAGACTTAGATTTGCAAAGATTGTATTAGTTGATATGTAGCTTTTTAACTTCTTCCGCTAGTGGATAAAAAATCGAAGTGAATTAGAGTCAATTGCACCTTATTTTTTATTTGAGAGTAATTACTATTTATCAAGCTGTTTGCTTATAAAGTAAAAAAATCTTTATCTTTATTAATAGATGTGAGAAAGAGTCATATTTTTCATAAAGTTTATTATTGAAAACACGAATAAAATAGTATTATTATTCGCCAATAGATATCAGGAAGAGTCAATTGATATCGATAAAGTAAATTATTGAAAACAAGAACAAAACGACATTTTCTAAAAATGAATCCTAGCTAGATCGATTTATCGCCCCCAAATTTAGTATACAGCGGGTGTACTAAATTCCATGAAAATCGTTAGAGCCTTTTCCGAGATTTAGTATTACCTTTCCTGTCAACAGTTTACCTGTGTAGTGTTTTTGATAGCCTAAATAAATAATGATATTTTGGGTGGTGTGGAGTCTGAATAGGACGCTAGTAATAAAATATATAAATCGAAGGACCAGAGATTTTGAGTGAATTGATCTAATGCTGTACCAGTACCTAGGCGAAATATTAAAGAAAAGGATAGATCTTTGCTCGTTACACAGGGTAGATAAAATAGCTTGACCACTGACCTGAATTCTCCAAGCCATGCACGGATCCAGCTTCCAGAACGCAGATATATAGGGACACAGGATTAAAACTCCACTCGCGAGTGTTTGTAATGTTTTTCGTAGGTTATTGCACGGCAACACAAATAATGATGAGAATTGATTCGATATTCAGTTTTCCAAGATTTACGTATTAACGTCCGGCTTGTGCGGCGGTCGGGGCGGAACAGGTCGATGAAAGAAGCGCACTCGGTGTTTTTTTAATATCGCCGGCGGCACACGTCACATCCAGTTCATTCGCCGATTTCCAAGCAGAGGGTAGGCGAAACCGGCTGGTAGTCTCACTAAGTTATCTACCCTATGTTTATTTGAGCAAAGACCGAACATACCCCCCACAGAAATTATCATGATAATTTCCCTAACCTTAATGTACCTACCTAACAGTTAATTGGTACAGCATTATAAGGTTGAAAGAAGGAATGTGTCCATTAGAGGGCAGATAGAATATAATTTTAACAAATTTTAATACATATAGATACATTTTATTACGTTAAGTTAGTTAAGCTTTGATTATTATATGAACCTACTCAAATAAAATGTTAAGCAGGTTTATGAATGACATATGAAAGCTAAATTTAATTTGTATAAGGTAGAGGACACAGCTTGTTAACCGGTCTTTTTATAAGTCCCTTTTGCGTCCTCAAAGTAACAACTCGAACTATTTTATCTGGACCTTCGTGAAGTTGTTCCACTTTAGCGCGAGCCCAGTTCAGCGGACGAGTTAACTCGGATTTGATAAGAACTAAGTCACCGATTTTCAAATTGGGAGGAGATGCGAACCACTTTGTTCTTTGTTGCAAGGTATGCAAATAGTCGTTAGACCATTTCTTCCAAAACGTTTGAGAGATTCTTTGCAAGCGCTGCCAACGTGACAGGCGATTCATATCTACGTCATCAAAATCGTATTCAGGCACGGCAAGAAGACTTTGTCCTACCAAAAAATGAGCCGGTGTTAAAACATCAAACTCATTAGGGTTATCAGATAAGGGGCAAAGGGGCCGCGAATTCATGACCGCTTCAATTTTACAGAAGACAGTAGTGAGCTCTTCAAAGGTTAGTGCCCTTTCGCCTACTGCACGGAGTAGGTGATGCTTGGCAGATTTTATGCCAGCTTCCCACAATCCGCCCATTGAAGCTGCCGTTGGTGGAATATTTTTCCACTCAATAGAACGTTTTGAGCAACCCTCAGAAATTATATTATTATTAACGTTGAAAAATTTGCAAACGTCTTTTAAGTGTTTCGCAGCGGCGACAAAATTCGTTCCGTTATCCGAATGTAGACAAGAACATAAGCCGCGTCGCGCCACGAACCTATCAAGCGAGGCGAGAAAACAATCAGCTGATAGATCGCTAAGAACTTCAATGTGAACAGCCTTTGTGGAAAAACACACAAAAAGACACATGTAACATTTAAGAATTTTTGCATTACGATTTAAACTGGCCTTTATGTGCAATGGACCACCTAGGTCGCAGCCAACATCATTGAACACTTTGTTAATTTTTAATCGTTCACTAGGTAACGTACTCATTACGGGCTGTATTGACGTAGGGCGGCATTTAAAACAAGTGATGCATTTAGACAACACACTTCGAATCATACTGCGTGCTGATAAGATCCAATATCGCTTGCACAAGATTCCTTGTAGGGAACGAGGTCCCACGTGTAGGTACATTTTGTGATAATGTTCAATTACTAAAATTGTTAAATGACATTTTTTAGGCAACAATAAGGGATGCTTACTGTTGTAGGGTAGGTCAGCTTCACTGATCCTACCCCCCACCCTGAGGAAATCATGCGCATCCACGAAGGGTGAAAGCTTCCTTAGAGAAGGAACAAATTTATTATTTTTAATGTTATTCATTTCGCTAGAAAAGTATTGTTGTTGTGTTGTTTTTATTAGAAGGTCATGGGACGCTTTTAACTCATGAGTTGATAACGGGCCGACAGAACGTTGAGATGCTTTGCAGTTTTTTATAAATCGCAAACACCAAGCAATGACGCGTTGCAATTTATTAAGCGATGAAAATTTTTCAAATATAGCGCCTAAGTTTTCATTTTCTATTTTATGAGAAGTGAAATTGAATGTATCAGTACTGGTCTTAAGTTCTAAAATATCCGTTTTTTCAGTAACGTAAAATGTACTAATCGGCCACAGATGAACGTCATCCTTAAGCCACGCTGGGCCGCTCGACCAACGCTCATACTCAGCTACGATCTGAGTGGGTAATGCGCCGCGTGAGCATAGGTCAGCGGCATTGTTCTCACTTCGTACATGAAACCAGCAGTTTGACGGAACTACCTCCACTATCTGAGCGACACGACTTGAAACAAATGTTTTTAGTTTGTAGGGAGGGGTTTGCAACCAAGCTAGCGCTACACTTGAATCCGTCAATGCTGTAATTTTATATGAAATATTTTGAATGTTTTGTTTGACAAATAAAACCAGCTTAGAAAGCAACACAGCAGACATCAATTCGCTCCTTGGGATCGAAAGTGGCTTTATCGGAGAGACCTTGCTTTTACTGATAAGCAAACGGGTCTTCACCTCATTGTTTTGATTAACACTGCGTAAATAAATTACTGAAGCATAACCACGGGTTGATGCGTCGCAAAATGCAACTAGGTGCACATCACAAAATTTAGGTATAAGCATGTGTCGCTCAATTTTTAGTGATGAGAGGCAAGACAATGAAGTGATAAATGAAGACCACTTATCGCGTAAGTCGGAAGGAAGCGGATCATCCCAGCCAAGGCTTAATTTCCACAAATCTTGCATTATGCATTTTGCCAAAAAAGTACATGGGGATAAAAATCCTACAGGATCAAAAATGCTAGCAAGCAACTTTAGTACGGACCGCTTCGTATAGGTATTATCCTTCATATTATAATCGAACGAAAAACAATCATCGATAGGTAGCCACTTTAGGCCCAATACTTTTAGTGACGAGCACACGGTGTCGTCAGTAAAGTTTATAGCGACTGCTTGGTCTGCGTCAATCCTTGCAAGCAACTCGGGGTCATTGCTTGCCCATTTACGAAGGTCAAAGCCACCAAGCTTTAACAGAGCTACGAGCTCATCCTGTAACGTACAGGCTTCGTTAAGGTCTTGCGTCGACCATAGCAGGTCGTCTACAAAAAAACCATTCATAAGTATCTCAGCAGCACGAGGATAGCGTGCACCTTCATCAGCGGCTAGTTGCTGTAGGGAGCGTACTGCTACATACCCAGATGAGCGCAGGCCGTAGGTATTCGTCACAAGCTCATATGTATTAATTTTATCAGTTGGTTTTTCCCGCCACAAAATATGCTGATAACAGCGCTCAGCAGGATTGATATGAACCATCCTGTAGAATTTGGCTATGTCAGCAGTAAAACAAATGGGATACAAGCGGAAATTAAAAATGATTTTTAAAATATCATGGTGAAGTTTTTTGCCCGTAAGTAGGTTATCATTTAATGATACTCCGTTAGATGTTGCTGCTGAGCCATCAAATACTACTCGCACGGGAGTAGTTGTACTAGAGCTTTTCACCACACAGTGGTGTGGTATAATGTACCTACTTGGTTCTGTACCGGTGTATAGTTGCATATGCCCCATCTGCTCGTATTCGCGCATAAATTCTACGTAGGGTTCACGCAACTCGGGGGAACGAGCAAATCGGCGCTCTAAGTGCTGTAACCGACGCACGGCGTGGTTATAAGATTCGCCAAGAGGAGTATGATTAGGGTCCAGTAGGATAGGTGAAACGTACCTACCAGTCTCGTCCCTATAATGACGCTCAGAATAAATCTCGTCGGCTAATTTATCGAGTGGGTTCATAGGGATGTCGCACGGCGCCTCCTCTATTTCCCAAAATGATTTTAACCGATTGTTGATGGTGTCGCTGTCATTAGTGTACGACACTAAATTGCAAGACGTTGCAATATTAGCGACATCATCAGAAGTACACGGTACTTCAATTTTGCCACACAATACGTACCCAAAGATGCTACTTAGCGCAGTGGGTAATGTGGAACTTATTGTTATTTTATTTCCATCATAAATATGAGGAAATACATCACCTGCGAGTATGATGTCCACAGGTGACCTTTTATAGAAGTAAGGATCTGCTAATGAAAGATTTTTATATTGTTTGGATATTTCATCCGAAATTTCTACCGTAGGCAAGTCCGAAGTAATTTTTTGTAAAATAATTGCATCAATTTTTAAAGTAGGCTTATCACAATACCGAGGTGAAATCGTGCATGATGTCATGCCGAAGTTCTTTACTGCGTTTCCACCCAAACCTACAATATTGAACGGGCATCTTTGACGTGCCAACCCTAGCCGCTCTAAGCAATTCAAGGTTATGAAGTTTGACTGGGCGCCTGAGTCGATAAGAACGCGGCAAGCATGCGAGTGCCCGAGTGAGTCACTCACATTGACTATGGCTGTACCTAATAATACCGTATGGTGTTTGTTTACGTTGGTGTCATGCGCTGTGCAAGCATTTATCGGCTCAACACTGCTACAGTTGGCGGGCACGGCTCGCGAGGTAGTGGGTTTGATTTCCGAGTCAATGTGCAGTAATGCATGATGACGTTGATTACATGTAAAACATTTGTATTCACTTCGGCAGTCGGAAGTCGAATGATTTTTCTTGAGACAGTTGTGACATAGTTTCAATTCATCAGCACGGCTGATTCTTTGCGCAGGAGATAATTCACGGAATTGCACACAGCGAAAAATCATATGATTTTTGTCACAATGACAACAAGTGAATTTAATGTCTTTCGATTGCGTTTGCGAAGCAAATACCTTTCTATTGTTGTTATCACTTGGTTTACGGTTTTGATTGTTTGACGCAGAATTTTTATTATGCGAGATAGTGGGACTAGAATAAGACTGTGAATGCTCTAAGATTTTTATCTGATTGTGCACATGGGACATCAGCTGTTCATAGGTAGGTATGGTCGTTTGATCTAGAGTTTGTTCAAAGGTTTTTCTTGTACTTGGATCTAATCCTCTCAAAGCAATGTGGCACAGTACATAGCTAGATAGGTGCTCAATGTTTAGGGCGTTTATAGCTCGGTACGAGTGATCAAAAGTTTCGATAAAATTGTTTAAGTTTGTAGGAGACTCTGATTTTAGCGCGGGAAAGTTGAGCATCTTATCTAGGTATTTACCCACAAGCATTCTATTATCCTGATATTTATCCAATAAGGATTGCCAGACTACCTCGTAGTTACTCGCAGTTATAGGTATACTTTTTACGATGCTAAGCGCGGAACCTTTTGTGCATGACAACAGGTAATGAAATTTGTCTATGTTTGAAATTCCGGTTTGATTGTGCACCGAAGAACAAAATGTTTCATAAAATGTAGTGAAACTCTCAATATTGCCATCGAATGTAAATAACTCTAGTTTGGGCAAACGCGGACGAATTTCAACATTGTGATTTTTATTCGTGGCACTTGACGACACGTCGGCCATATTGTATTTGCCAGCACACAATTTTACATGAAAGAATAAGTCATCAAAGCTTTTTAGGTCGTTCTCAGAGAATTGCGTTTCGGGATTTATTATCAATTGCAGTTCATAAACATCTAAGCAAGTGGCTTCAAAAGATTCCCGCAATGATTGTAACTCTGAGGCACGCAAAAGAAACATATCTTTTATGCTTGGTTGATTATCAAGTTTTTTCGACAAATCATAAACCTGCTGCATTTGCGAAAACAATCGTTGTTTTTTAGCTATTGATTTGTTTAAATTCCTAACAGCTTCTAGCTCTTTCTTTGATGGAGCCTTTTCCATGTCGGTAGACATTTTAAGGAAGCATAAAGACTAATAGGGGAAATGCCTCGGTAAAAATATAAAGTAAAATTAAGTTAAAGTAGAATCAAGTTAAAAATAGAACAAGCACGGCTTGTGAATTTAATTTGAAAAATCGTTACGCACACGGTACGTAACGTCTTTGTCGCTGTTCAAAATGGCGTCTCGCAAAGTGAATTACCAACGTGGTAATTATGACAAAATAACGTAAGAATATCGCACCAAATATGGATGATTTTACGAAAATCAATTTAAAATATTATAATCCAGGCTCGAAGTACCAAAATGTGGAGTCTGAATAGGACGCTAGTAATAAAATATATAAATCGAAGGACCAGAGATTTTGAGTGAATTGATCTAATGCTGTACCAGTACCTAGGCGAAATATTAAAGAAAAGGATAGATCTTTGCTCGTTACACAGGGTAGATAAAATAGCTTGACCACCGACCTGAATTCTCCAAGCCATGCACGGATCCAGCTTCCAGAACGCAGATATATAGGGACACAGGATTAAAACTCCACTCGCGAGTGTTTGTAATGTTTTTCGTAGGTTATTGCACGGCAACACAAATAATGATGAGAATTGATTCGATATTCAGTTTTCCAAGATTTACGTATTAACGTCCGGCTTGTGCGGCGGTCGGGGCGGAACAGGTCGATGAAAGAAGCGCACTCGGTGTTTTTTTTATATCGCCGGCGGCACACGTCACATCCAGTTCATTCGCCGATTTCCAAGCAGAGGGTAGGCGAAACCGGCTGGTAGTCTCACTAAGTTATCTACCCTATGTTTATTTGAGCAAAGACCGAACAGGTGGCCTATGGTAACACAAAAACAGCTATTCACGGTTAATTATGAAATTATTTTTAGAAGGCGGCGAGTTTTTCAAAATCGACTATGTCTAACTTCGTCGTTGATCGTCTAACAAAAGTTATCTTGTTCTTCATGAATGTCTTTGTTGACATAATATATCTTGAATTCTAGAACCGATATGAATGTAGATTGCAGTTAGATATTTAACTGGTAAAGAGTTAAGAACGCACGATATCAGTAGGTCACCCTATCCCAAAGCAAAACTGACGCTAAACCATCCTTTTAAAGTTGCGATTCCCATAACAATCCAACCCGCACAAGCCCTGACCACAGCTGAAAGGCCTTCATTACCGCTGTGGTCGTTGTCAAAAGGGCGGGAAATTGTCCATCGCCAACCGGTCTCGTTCATTCGTTCATTCTTTTGTTTCATTCATTCCTTTTCTAATGCTTGCAGTCGGAAATGGAGTGTGAATCTACATCGACGGGTTGATGCGAAAGTAACTGTTTGTCTGTTCGTCAGTCTTTCATGGCTGAGCCGCTGATCCGATTTAGATGAAATTTGGTTTAGAGGTGATGTGAGATCTGGGAAGGATGTAGGATGTAGGATTTTCGTTTTAAAATGATAAAGATATTTGAGGGTAAAAGTTGCGTGTTAATAATAGCAGATATTTTGGGAATAAGCACTATCTGAAGAGCGAACATTATACGAATATTGTCATTCTTTGAGAGTTTCTAGAGAGTTCTTTGAGAGTTTAAAATTAGAAGATGCTGACATTTTGAGAATCTGGCATAATACAAAAGAAGTGCTGACATTATACTGAAGCAGACATTCTGGGAAAAATACATTTTAAGAAAACGGACATTTCAGCCCTGAGCCATTTTAAGCTGTGTGTCATGAACAAGTCCGATTTAAGTTATGCGTGTATCGGATCGGTATGGAAGCGTACGGAGCATAAGAATTTGTTGTTCACAGCACGTTCTTCTCGCTTTGTGATAGTGCTTAAAAGAAAAATTTCGACTTTCATATAAACATGCAGCAACAAAATTATATAAGACCAGAATATCGCTTCACACTTGGGTGTGAGGTCCATTACAAAAATACTCACATGAAATTCCGGACAAAATTAACCAAAGCACGGATACATTCGCCCGTAGCCGCTAACACAAATGAAAATAAACCAAAGCACATCGTGATAAAGTTAAAAACCGTCTAATTAGGTCAGAATAATCCCCACCGGAGAGAATGAGCCGCAAATTATCTTTCCAAAACCACAAACGTGATTGCTGCATAACGACAGCGCTGTCCCAAAACGCAAACCATAACGCCAATAAGGAAACTAAAACTCCCTTTTATTTTCTCTCGCGGACCACATTGTTTTTACAATAATTTTCCTTATTTCGAGTGTTTGGTTTGAGGATTAAGGACGGTTTGAGTGGGAGCGGACTTTGCGAGTTAATTCGTAGAACTTCTACGTCGTAGAGTGTTTACGTCGTAGAGGCTCTACGTCGTAGAGGTACTACGTTACGCGACGTATTTTTATGCCAGATTTATTATACATAGGGGTTGTCCATTAATCACGTGAGGCTTGAAAGGGGGGGAGGGGTTTGATAAAAGTCACGAAAATAACACAAGGGGGGAGGGGGTTTGTAGTAAGATATCTCGTGTATTTATTTTTACGTCTTGCTATCCAGTTGTTAGTGTTGAAGAATGTCTTGCTAATCCGTGGTCCGAGGACAATGTACATTAAATATATTCATGTACTAGTACAATACATGTTTTTCCTATGATTACACTCTTCGTTTATTTTTATTGTTATGGCAATCAAAAAAAATCTTGCAATCTGGTGTAGAAATTTATTTTTATTATGGTCCTTAATTTATAGAATAAAATAAGATTAAAGTTTATACCTGTATTTAAATTAAGATAATATCCAGAAAATTTTAAGATTCTTTGTAGGTACTAAAAATACACGTGATGTTAGGAAGGGGGAGGGGGGGGGGGGGGTCTTAAACCTCACTACGTATCACCAATGGGGGATAGGGGGTTAAAAAATGCTATAAACAGATCACGTGATTAATGGACAACCCCATATTTAGACCAATTGTAAAGGCGTAGTTTAAACCATGGAGTGTATGCTTACGTTTATTTTTCGGGATAAAACGTATCTTTTAATCTAATAATAATGGGCCTGATCATTGTGCAAAATTTCAACTCGATTCATGCCATAGTATTGGCGTTACTTTGGCACTACACTTTCGCTTTTATGATATTAGTAGGATGATTTATCCACCAATTAGAATCCTAAATGGTAGCCTAGATTTTTGCTTTTATCGAGCGTAAAACCGATGGCCATAATGGTGATCAGTGCCGATTGAAAGTGAAACGTGTCTTCTACATCTTCGTGATACACCGCGCACCATCGGCCACATCAACACTTTTCATCGGAGATATAGATATTGCGGTCAAGCGAACGTCTATTGGCCATAATAAAAGTATCTACATATCTTTGAAACCATTGAACGCCAAAACTGACGTCGGATTACCGTAGTGGTTAAAACTCGCTAGCATTCGCACCGCGCCCCACCACGAGAGATTCTACGCCCTGTCGGTACCGTATGATGCTTTTATTTTGTAATTATATCCATACGTGGGCAAAAGCCGGAAGTATTAAAGAAAATGAAGGTTTTCACGGGGTTTTTTTAAATTGTTTTGTTTGCGGCACACGCAGTGTTATGAGTTTAGCGAAGTAATATGAGATCCGAATAGCGCTAGTCGTAAAATTTGGGTGGATATGAAACTTTTAGATATGAATATTAGGTTTATTGCCACACTAATATTATAAACTAGCTGCGCCACGCGGTTTCGCACGTGTTGTTTATATGGAAACATTTACAGGTGTTTTCTATCCCATGGGATCTGATTTATGGGATTAAAAGTAGCCTATGTTTGATTCCAGGATTAGAATTGACTGCATGCAAAATTTCAGGTCGATTAGTTTAATAGTTTTGGCGTAAAGAGGTTACAAACATCTATCCATCCATACATACATCCATCCAAACTTTCGCATTTAAATTATTAGTGTGATGCGAATGTTTAGACGTATGGATGTTTGGATGGTTTATTACTTCTTTAAGCTTTCAAATTATTAACGGATCGAGCTGAAATTGGTACCTACAAAATATATAAACTTAGAAAAGTGATATTCATAGAAGTAAAGAAAATAATTTAAATACAGGGTGTTTAGATTTGCCACCGCAATATTTTTTTAGGGAGGTGTTTCTGAGATATGATTTGTACAAGTTTGCTACTTTGCTCAAGTTCGGATCTAAGTATGGATGTTTGTTACCTCTTCGCGTCGAAATGACTAATTGCACCGGGCTTTAACCTTGCAAAATTTAGTGCTAAACCAAGAATACTAAAGGCTACTTTTTCAACCGTCGACGAAAGAAAGGAGAAGGGCCTCAAGTCGTAAATATTTTTTTTTATGTTAGACCACGCATAACTTTTTACAGAGTAATGTGATTTTGATTATTCTTTTTTTATCGAACAAATTGAAATTGAAAATTGATTTATTCAGACTTTTACATCCATTTTGTTAGTAACACATAATTAAAATTACGAATGGTTAGTAAATTACAAAAAAGACAGAAAACCTAATAATACTTAATAAAAATAAACAATCAATCAAATATAACAATTTTAATAATAATTTCAATTCTAATGTCATGGTTAAATATAAATTTAAATGTCAACAATAACAACGGACGTTATTTTTTTTGTTAAAAAGTGCATAAATTATATAACGAACGCATACAAAAACCAACTCTCACGTTATTTAAATAACATCGATTGTTAATTGTCTCGATTAATTAACAGAATGTTCGGCGGTTTTCTGGCGTTTAATACTAAATGTGATTCAATTTAATTTTAACTTTAAATGAATGGAGCAATTTGAAAGAATTAATGGAATTACTCGATATTATTCGTTTTAACTTTCGGTAAATAAATAATGGGGCGGCAATTAATGTGTTAAATTAAGATTTGTTGGGTTAAGTTTTTACAGTTTCATTATTTTGTTATTGTTTGGGTAAAAGACAGTGTATAATGGAATTTTGGAACGTACTTACACTGATTGTCATCTCCACAGCTGGACAAAGGCCTTCCTCACTCACGCACTAACTGGCATGTTATTTGCAATGCAGTTGATTTGATGTCGCAGTAATTTTGGTAAAATTCAGCACAATTCGTCGTACAGACAAAATAACTAACTAACCTATAAACTTTCACTTTATAACTTTCACAAAAAAAAACAACCAGCTTCGCAGGCGTTTTTGTATACATATTTTGCAGAACTAAAACTTTTTCTATGAAAAGTTTCACATCCCGATCCAATCAGTCGATTTAGAGATCCTCAATATCTTAAATCATAAAATTTTATAAAATATGAGCAAGTCTCGCTCTCGAAAAAATAGAATTTTCAGATTCATTTCTAACCGACTTCAAAAAAGGAGGTGGTTCTCAATTGGACTGTATTTTTTTTAATGTTGTCTTAAAACTTTTCACTGGGTAGTCCTATTTTCATGATTCTTTTTCTATTTAAAAGCTGCTTCCGGTGTGGTCCGATCTTTTTTTGGTCCAGTTCTGACAATGGGATCCATGAAAAAACTATATAATTGAAGTCGGTTTATATTTTTCTAAAACAAAATCGATTATCGTTTTTATCTTACGGAGAAGACATCAGCGTGAATCAGAAACTTAGAATTCAGTTTTCGGAGTAGGCCTCCAGAATAGTGGAATTTACATGTCCACATTGAACCAAACATACGTTCGTTACAGGGTTTACCCTACTTAGCCAGACATTAACATGACCATGGCCACCCTAAAATAAGGCTAACCACAGCTAATTCCAATTTGCGAGTGGCAACACTGACAACCCTCGGCTTTTTGCTAATCCCAACCATAATTTTAGTTGGACAAAGTCTAAATTGGTATTTACGGTTTTGTTTTAGGCTGTCAAAGCTACTTACATTTACAAAGAGTGGATAGACGTAGATCAATGGATATTTATTTTATTGTTCTCGTTGTAATAATAATAATGCTGGACAATTCACACAGCATTATCTAGCCCTGAGCTAAGCAGAACTTGTGATATGTGTACTAGATAACTGATATACTTCATTCAAAACACTGAAAACAAAGATGTATTTTTTTATCCATATAAAACTTTCCGAACGCCCTGAACAAATATCGATCTTACAAGCATTAGTCCCGAGGCGGGAAGCGAACCTGCAACCTCCTGCTAAGCTGGTGTACCTTCGCGCGCCGCGCCACAGAGGCCTAAGTAAAGGTTTTTTTATTGAAATCTCTACTTAGTGACTCTGAGTGCGGCTGTTAATAATTTTGACAAAAATCTGTCAAGTTTAAACAATGATTGCATTTTTTGAGGACCTCCTTTTTAACCGACCTCAAAAAAGGAGGTTCTCAATTCGACTGTTTTTTTTTGTTACTTCAGAACTTTAGACTGGGTGCTCCGATTTTTATGATTCTTTTATTTGAAAGCTGATGCTCCCCGTGTGATCCCGTTTTAATTTGGTCCAGTTTTGACTATCAGATCTATGAAAAAATTATGTGTAATTGTAGTCGATTGATAGTTAAAACAAAATCAATTATTATATGAAAGAAACGCGTAAAAAGCCGCAAGCGAAAGCTCGTTCCGAAAATATAAAATAACAACATTAGGTATTACATTCAATAATGACATCCATCATCCCATATCACCACATATTAGAATCTGATTTATAACGGAGGTGTATTATAATAGGAACGTAAAAATCGTAATAAAACCCTGACAAAATACCTAATCTCCAAGCAAAGATATGAACCCTTCAGCATGTTTGGCTGATTTATTAAGGAAGGGCTCCTGACATGTATGTATGGATGTATGTATGAGATAGCAAGTCCGATGATAAGGCGAATAAAGGGTAAAGTTGTACAAGTACGTTTATATGTTACGATTTGTAAAAGTTTGTTTTAAAAAACTATAAACCGACTTTAGTATATGGTTGTCTTGTGGATGCCATTGTCAGAACTTATATGGAACTTGAATTATATGGATCCCATTGTCAGAACTGGACCAAATTAAAATAGAACTACACAGGAAACACCAACTATCAAATAAAAAACAGAATTATGAAAATCGGAGCACCCACTCCAAAGTTCTAAGTAACAATGAAAAAACGTCTAATTGAGAACCTCCTTTTTTTGAAGTCGGCTAAAAATAAGAGTAAGCGCTATGGTAGGATGTATCCTGCTGAGACTTGGCCCTTTTTGTAACCTTTTGTGTATGACATACAAAATACATGTGTATGTGTATTGGTTGCATAATAAATAAATTTCAACTTTTTTACTTTTATCATTTTACTAGAATGACTGAATTTACTGACAAACGCATTGAAATTGACGCAACCCACTCATCTCTCATTTCTTGCTCATTACCCTTTCGTGGTAGTGGAATACATATTAGAAAGAAAGCTGCTTCTTTTTCTGGTAGATTCCCTTTCCCACGGGCTGAGTTGTAAGGCAGATTATTACACCGCGTCGCAACCTCCATAGCAATGTCGTGTCCCAATCGTGTCGTGTGTTCTAAAACCCCTAAACCTCCAACCCCCACAAGCCAAGAAGCAATAAAACGTTTCATTTGAGATTCCGCACAGATAGTTACTATCCCATTTTATGTTTAAGAAATCCTGTATGACGTTTTATCTCAGGGTTTTTGGAGATTCTTTGGTTGGGGAATTTCGTATTTTGTGGGGGGGGAATGTGCAAATTCAACTTGATATGACGACCTCTGTGGAGCAGCGAGCGAAGGTCTGCCTGCGATGCAGGAAGTTGCGGGTTCTCGCCTCAGGACAAATGTTTGTATGATCTAGATATATTTGTTTAGGGTGTTCTGGTCGTTTTTAATGTAAACTAATAAATGTCTATCAATGTAGTGTATTGTATTTAGTATACCAGTTATCTAGTACCCGTAACACAAGCTCTGCTTAGCTCGAGGCTAGATGATGGTGTGTGATTGTCTAGCATTATTTATTTATTTATTTATATAGGAAAAAAATACAAAGACATAATTATTGCAGGCGGCTGCGATTTTTAGACAAAAGTAAAAGTGCGAGTCGTACTCGCGCATCAAGGGTTCCGTACAATTGATATTGAAATACAACCTTGATTCTTGCCAAATTTAATTTGGTTCAGTTCTGACATTGGGCTCCATGAAAATCCATGAAAAAACTATAAAAATCGAAGTGCGTTTATAGTTTTTTAAACAAAATTAATTATGTGTTGTTGTTTTGTCGCGGCAGTACCAATTCGTGGCGATTATACTCCATCTGTTTAAGTTTAGCCGTTGGAGATGACCGACCCAACTCCACTTAAGGCTAGGTATTCTTTGGATCACATCCTTAACCCTCCAATAGATACCATCATTTATTAAATCCTACAGAATCTTATCTCCGTAATTCTTAAAGGAAATCCTTATCTACACTCAATTACAGAAAATCCATCTTCCCCAAATCAAGATAATATCATCTCCTAAAGATCCCAATTCAACACCCAGTGGTCATATAACTCCTATAAATCCTATTTTTAGATCTCTTAAGTCCACCAAAATAATAAACCTTAGAGAGAAGAGAATAGAGGGGATTTTAGGATTGACAGTTACGTATGCTTGTTTAGATAAGGCGAGTTGATTCGGTCGAGTCCTATTTATAGTTCACTTATTGGGTTACTGGGGTTGCACGTCTTTTTCCTGAATATAAGTAGCTTTCTTTATATTTCTTTCGGATACAATCAGTTTCAGTTTTCAGTTTCAAACTGATTTTTCGCCAACCGGCTCTGCCGGAAGACCAGCGTTGGATGCTAGCTTGCCAGTCATTCAACTCATGCTGAGTCAGAGCCAATTTTGTAGACGGACCTAAGTACACTTTTGTTTTGCTCTAAGTTTTATGTATAGATAAGTCATGAAGTCAAAAGTAAAAGTGATCTGATAGACTAGGTAACAGATCTTTGAACTTATTACGAACTTAAGGTAATGAAAACCTAGCAAAGACCCAAGCGATAGAAGTAAAAATATTTTACTTTTAAAGCTGCTGACTGGAGCAGAGTATACCCGATTACATACATAACCAACGCAAGCGTGATAGCTCACCTCAACAGCCTATTTTGGTTCGGTGGTAGAATTGTTCTGGGGGCGCTGCGGCATCATCTAGTTCCAACAACACCAGCTCTACTTAACTTGGGCTATGTGAAATATCTAGCATTTTTTATTTATCTACATGCAAGGCCAGTAACTCTCCCACACCAAACAGAGCACGGCCACATAACCGGACGGCACCTTCAATGATAATCCGGTTTTAGACCGTGTCGTCCGGAATCGAACCGGAATCAAACATGAAGGAGACAGAACATGTCTCAAAGTCAGCGGTTTCATTTTCACGCTGACGATTTAGGATGTGAAGGGATGAAGTAATCGTTTTCGTTTTGATGATGTAAGATATTTTTGTGGAGCTTAACAGATCTCTTTATTTATTGATTAGCACTAGTTTTTTAACTTACTTTACAAGGGAAATAATTAATCACTGGGGATTAACTGTTGCGATTTGTTTTAGAGACATTTTTAGAAGCTTACTTTTAATACCTTTTTTATACTTCAAAAGTCAATAACAAACAAGTTACTTAGTTAACAGGCTTTCATCCATAATCAACTTAGGGAGTCTGTGCGAGAGGCTGAAGAAAAAAATGGTTGTCTCTAAAATCGGTTTAGGAACGATAATTTTACGTGATAACATCATTTATTTATCTTCGAAAATCTTACCTCGTAGTTTATATACTGTTTTGGTAGCGAACCAACGCTATCTATTAGACGAAATTAGAACGTGACACTTTTTTGAACATGATACCCATGTCCCCATCGATTTAAAAGTTATAACGTCAAAAACCTTGATCTTAGCATCATCATCAACTTCATAAAGTCCTCTTTAAGGACAAAATTAGTATTTCAATCGGACGACTTTAAGGAAAGACTTTTTGCAGGTATGACTAGAGTCTTAAAAACGTCACACACATATTACCTACACGTGCTTCAATAATGTATTCACATTATAGCTGTAAGAAGTCCTTCCTTCCTTTCTTATTTTAATGGCGTCTACGTCTGGGTTGACATAATTTCGCCAATGTCCGTAATATTAGAGTAAAATAAAAATAAAAGCAACGCTTTAAATAAAATGCGAAAGTTACTGCTGATTGTTTGATGAACTGACAGTGACTTCATCAGGCCAAAACGAAATGAGGATGAATTGAGCTAAATACCCGCGGGCAGAAAGTTGTTTGAAAGTAACCCCGTCACATAGCACAAAACCCCATCACAGCAAGGTTGGCATTCAACAATACATCCTTATCTAGGCTAGGGTTGCTTCAATCGCGCGTGAAAAGGCTCCCACTAATTAAGAGCTGTTGAGTCAACCCTAGTGCAATAGGGATGATACGTCATGGTCTGCTATTTAATGTTGAAATGAAGGGTTTTTGTAAAAGAACTTTGCTACTAGTTTTTGCTGACATCACATTTCATATATGTCTTAAAATTACAGAAAACATTATATCAACGGAAATAATTATTAAAGAATAGACAATGGTGTCTATTCAGATGTCGCCAAAACTTTTATTAATTTATTTATTTATTATTTTGAGCATTATGACAGTGACGGTGAAATTTTTAGTCGTCTCAAATTAGTTTAGTTTACATTTTGCAGCATCTGAAATTAACACCAATTCGACATGTACATCAGATTTATGAAAAAGTATGCATTTCCAAAGAAAGAAGTAAATGCCATTATTTTCTATTGACAGCAGACTGTTGCAAACAATATAGAGGAAGTAAATTGATCCATATCAATATCTATAAGAAGCGCCTCCAAGATGCGACTGTATTGCCTTTGATATAATGTTATTAATAAGAAAAGGAAGCCGTTTGTATACAAATAAAGCTAATTTTCCAAGAAAACAACGATGCGTAAGTCTCATAACATAACTGGCAACCAATTTAATCACAAAACTCGCATCATAAACATTAATGATCGAATAAATCTCGAAAGCGCATCCTAATATAAAGTAACAATCGCAACATTTAAAAATACCCAAGTAAATTTTTCTAAATTTACATTCTTGCACTTGGCGAGGCGAGGTCGTTCCAAACGTTTCAAAGGATTAAATGAACAGTGAACTTTACCGATAAACTTCAAAAGATCGCTTGCAGTCAGCTATAAATGACGGCAAGAGGATCAGCGGTTTTTATGACAAAAACAAAATATTAACTCACTTTGTACGCGACAACGCGTTGAAAATGCCTTTATATGATGACTAGGTGCGCCCCGCGGCTTCGCACGCCTATCCCACGGGAACTGATTTATGGGATAAAAAATAGCCTGTGTTATTCCAGGCCTAGAACTACCTATATGCAAAATGTCAGCCCGATCTGTTCAGTTGTTTTTGCGTGAAAGAGTAACAAATATACATACATACATACATGTTTACAAACTTTCGCGTTTATAATATAAGTAGGATTTAACAGGAGAAAACATATCATAAAATTACTTGAAAATCTACGTGTCGTCGTCTGTATGATTAATTATATGTTAAGTAATTAACGATAAAGCGTAGGAGCGGTAACTTTTGTTTTAATTTTAGTTCAGCAACATTTTATGTCTTTTTTATGCATAATATGCATTGCAGAATAATTTTATTCGAAACGTTTTCGAAAGAGTAAAAGTAGGTAAATAAAAAAAATACAACTGTCACTTTTCGCAAATTCCAACTCCTCCCCAAATTGTCGCGACTTGTATTGTAATGGACGCGGATGGAATGGAATTATCATTTAGAAATTATATTTCTGTTTTAAACTGTATTTTTACGGATATTTAAATAAAATCACAAGTCAACGCCTCTTAGGCGTTTTGACAGCTGTTTATAGCTAACAACCGCGAATATGAGAATGACATTTGCAAATTGTGGCAAAGAGCGACACTCCCATTCAGCCTGTCTCTCACCGAAAATATTATTTTATGACTTATCTGTTTCTGTTTTGGCAGTCCTTTTTGCCGTAGGATGTTTACGACTTTTGAATCGCATGTTTACGATATGTCAGAAGCTTTAACGTCATGCGTTATTTTAAGCTTCAAAGAAATTGTGAGGTCAATTGATGTTCAGATATTTGAGTTGGATATTGAAGTTGAAACCGACGGAAAACCTGCACAGGACAGAACTAAATGGCGACTTCTTGACTCCTACACCGAGACCACTTGAGTGGAATCGAGTTTGAATCACTTCGTAGTATAAGGTGACAAAAATAGGTTAGTATGTAGGTACTTTGGAAGAGGCTGATTCTGTACCACCAAATAGCTTGAATATTTTTTTACATTTAGTTTTTTTTGGAATGCGAACTTAGTTGGTATTTATTAATTAATCCAGCAGCGGTACATTTTACATAAAACAGTATCATAGACTTTAAGCATAACTTTTATTTTTGTATTAAATACCTAACTCGTTTCTAATTTATTTTACACTTAGTGTGTTAATTGTGATAATGTCGTGGGTGTCGTAAGAGGCGACTAAGGGATATCCACCGAAGGCGGGCAGCAGCGGTCCCTGCAGAACAATTCTACAACCCGAATGCCCAGCGTGGGGATTATGTGGATTACCACCCTTAGATAAACAAGGCGCTTATCAGTAGGAGTCCTGCGTCCAGCAGTGGACCAATAGGTACAGGCTGTTGAGGTTGAGGGTATGATAATGTTGTTAGTAGTATGTCCTTACCAAGACACAAATATTTTCTTGCGTATTTTATTAGATACGGTCAGCCGCGAAAGGTTTCTAAACTAACAGGCAGACACAATTACATACTTTCGCATTCATACAATATTGATTAATATTGTGTTAATTTTAATATTGATTCTAAGGCAAAGTGTAGTCTTTAAAAGGTCTAGAAGTCTCACCAAAACATTATCGAAAAATGCCAAACCGTGACAGTTTCAACAACAGTGTTTTCGACGCACTCGCTCCGGTGTTTACAAACACCACTCCACGTGGATACTGATTTGAGTAGAAAAACAATAACAGGTCGACTTCGCCTTTTGATCTTGCCTTTATTTTCGAGTTATTTTGGATTCTGGAAAATTCCGATTCCGATTGTACTTCGAATGCGCTAATTTCTTTTCATTAGAGAGAACTGAATCGAACAATGAAAGACTTTTGATTTACATACCGCCAGTGCCCGAATGTACATACACACGAATGTACAAACATTTGATTTGGAATTTAACGCGCTTAGTGTTGTGTTAAGAGTGTGCAATAACGCCGGTACGAGATGGTTTTCGAGCAGGATGAAAAGATATGGTTTTTCTCGCGAGTGAAAAATACAGAGCAGAGACGTGCACCGAATTTTCTATGCACCAATGGCGCCAAAACGGTTTTTACCTAATTACAAGTTAATGAAACAACCAATCGAAAAATTTAATGACATAACTAAAGAAATACGTCTAGGCATCAAACAAAAACCGAAGAAAAAAGTGTGTTGTTCCTGAGATAAACAGCATAATAAGTGCAAAACATCTATTTTACAAAAGAATAAACTACCGAGAAAACTTTCACCAATCGTGTTTATAAATCACGTAATTCAAGATAAAAGATCGAAGTAACATTTATCTAAATATGAAGGTGGTAGTTTTTATAGATTCTGAGATAAATAACGATTTTGAAGTACGATTTTGAAGTAAATTGCTTACGACACACTCTGATAATTTGATGAAAAGTAATAACATCGTGTGTAGTGTAAACGGAGCATCTCACCCTCAACAGACAAGTGGTGCTTACACTGACGTTTATGTGTTGTCAAATCGTAGTTGTGACAAAATATTACTCGTGTAGTTTAGTTTAAAGTAATTTGAAATAAATTGGAATAATTTACAAATAAAGGTTACCCATTACACCGTATCATACCATGACCGTGCTATGAACGCACGAAAATAATACGACACGGTCTACCTTGCCCGCTGTACGGATCGACGGCGTTCTGTACCGAGAATAGTTGTCGCTCCGTGCATGACACGCGACGTTGTTGGTTGGTGACGGAACGGACTAGACCGTTCCGTGCATAGTCCCATACTTTTCAATACAAAGAATACTTTTTTGCCTGACACGTTCATAGCACGGTCATGGTATGATACGGTATAATGGGTAGAGACCTTAATGATTTTTCACACTATTATTATCAATGCGAAAGTTTGTATGGATGTATGGAATGGATGGATGTTTGTTACTTCTTCACGCCAAAACTACTCGACGGATCTGGCCGAAATTATGCATACAGGTAATTCTAATCCTGGAATCAATCATAGGCCGCTTTCGATCCCATAAATTGGTTCCCGTGGGATGAAAATCACCTCTTAACGGTTCCACGGAAACAACGCGTGCGAAGCCGCGGGGCGCAGCTAGTTATGAAATGAATAAACAATCATGTCATACATGCTTGGGTCGTTAAAAAAAATGCAAAAATATAAAAAGCACAGATTATTTGAGATGAAGCAAAGTTTTTTTTAAAACATTGTTTATTTACTCTTTCAAATTTTATTCTGAAAATTTTATAAAATGCTCTGGAACTTGTCGAAATTGACATCAGATTTTATTGCAAACCTTTACGACGCGAAAACTTGAGCTTGCCAAATAGCACCTTATACTAAACCTGAAAAAGCAAAGCTGATGCCAATTGGCTTGCTATAAGATATCTGATATATCTTATGAGACTCTATTTTTCCGAATTGCAGTTAAAATGAATAACTTTATCGCAGTTCGATAGTAGAATTGTTCTGCAGAGGGCGCTGTTGCCCGCCCTCCGGTGAATATCCCTTAGTCGCCTCTTACGACACCCACGGGAAGAGATGGGGTGGTGAAAATTCTAAACCAGCACCATACAGCAAATTTCGCATAAGTAGAGATATCTAGTTTTAGCCTCGAATAAACATAAGCTACTTTTTATCCCATAAATAAGTTCCCAAAACCTTAACCGTTTCCATAGGCGAATCCGAAAAACTAGTTATTACACCATAACATAAGCCACACAAGCTCTGCTCAGTTCGGGGCTATAAAATGCTGTGTTAGATTGTCCAGCATCATTTATTAATTTATTAATTACATAGAGGTCTACAGACTAAGTTAATGCTAGTACAGTTATTGTAGCTAATTTGACCACAACACAAACCCTATAAAGCCTGAGAGCTTTATTTATTAAAACAGAAAGAGCGAAACCACTGGATGCCAACAATAATCCGTGGTGACTTTACACTCGGCGAGTAAAGTTGCAGTTCGTAACTAAACTGACCGCATTGTGCTAAGCATTGTAATAAAACAATGAGCTGTGGTTCAAGCCGCGTTTAGTAGGGGATAGTTGCATTTGAATGATTTAGGTAGTAGCAGAATAGTGATTCAAGTAGGGTGCTCGTATATAGATGTGGAGAAATATACCCAGGAGTGGAAGGAGTCAAAGGATTTCCAGCTTGGTAGAGAAGGCTGCCTCATCATAATGTGAATGACTCAACCACTCCAAGTCTTCCCGTGGGTGTCGTAAGAGGCGACTAAGGTATATCCACCGGGGGGGGGCAGCAGCATCGCCCCCTGCAGAATAATTATACCACCAAACTGCGATCCCGACCCGCATGCCCAGCGTGGGGAGTATTACCCTCCATGAGATAAACGCCACGAGGCCACGAGGTATACAATATTTAATATATTTCAAAACATAGGTATTGTCTGATGGAGTCAATTATCGTGCAAATTATTGTCCAGTTCGTATACAACATTTACACATTCCAACCACTGGCGCGTGTAAACGCAGCACGCATTGCTTATCCTATTCCATTGTTTTATGAGCATAGATCGTGCGGTAATGTCTGTACAGTGGAATACAATATTTATTCAGTGCTGTAAATCGAGGTGTTAGCTGCTGATTGATTAAATGCCGCTTTATGCCAAAGCTGTTGTCATAGCTGTTTTGTGATTTAGTGGTGGTTTAGTGGGGTAATAGACAGTTATATTTAGGAATGGTATTCTTGATAGACCGTGGCGGTCGCTGCGTAAGAATCTACCCCTGCGACTCAGCCCGTGATTGTCGTAGAGCTGGCTTACGTACCAGAGGAATGACAGCAGCGTCTTTTTGTGTATTTTTTATATCATTCGTTGCGAAAGAAAAAAGCTACGAACTATAACTTAATACTATGGCTATGAAATAAACAACTTTACATCATTCTAAACGTCCTATCTCTCTGGAGCGATAAGGCCACCTCTTGTCACCTAGTTTGTTAGCTGTTTTTCTTTCAATATGAGTGCAATAAATTATGTTCTACCTATCTATCCACAAAAATCCCTGAATAGTGGCAAGGGCATAAGAATTATGGGAAAACCCCCTTGTTTTCGGTGGGGAAGTAATGGCAATACTTCCCTTGTTGCGGGAGGCATGTTCAACATTGCACGTCTGTGTATGAAGTATCTAAGTCTAGAAAAGGGGTTATTTGTGTTCGGCTACATAATGTGTGAATGTGTGTAAGTCATAAATTAACGAAATGGAGTAATGAGCCAAAACGTTTTCGTTGAATACTATTTATTAGACAAAAGCTATTTCGCACTCATTATTTATTTGACACTGCCATTTCGCGTTCCTATATATTCGTCATAAAACAAATCGAACTTATAATAATAAATCGATTATTTAACGATGTTTTGATGATGTGACGTATCTGGGGTGACGATTAGTATGCGCGCGACATTTTCTGTATTTAATGTCGTTTTTGACAGGTCAATTTCGTGCCAATACCATTCCAGTGATAGGGTGTTCTTTCCTTTTATTCACCGATGCAATATGTTGTAGGTATAACAGTTTGTTTATTTATATCTAGAAATCTTTCGGCCCATTTATACTTACAGAAACAGTATACAAATTAACTAAAAACACAACACATAAACTTAAGTAACCGCACGATCGTGATATTGAAATTGTATTTTTTTGTTATGATAAATCTAACTGCCATCAGTTAGATTATCAGAAGATATTGGACAAACTTACTACTAACTTATGATAATCTAACTGACGGGTTAATTAGAATTTTTGAGTGGTCAGGCCTATTCGATAAGCCGGCATTATCCCGTAATTTTTTTCCCCCTTGCTCTACAAAAATTAAGACACAACCCCACACAACATATAAACTTTAGTAGCCACACGATTGCGACTACCTGAACTTCTTCCCCTAGTACATCCAAAGATCCTATCTATCCACGGTTGTCTGGTAGAGATCGCTCTTGAGCGATAAAACCGCCACTTGTCACTTCGTTTTTAAGCAGTTTTATTGTATTGTTTCTTTCGATAAGTGCAATAAAGAATTTTCTATCTATCTTTCATTATTCACTTCTAATTTATGTTAAAGTGCATCCATTTACCCACAAATCTACAAAAAGTAAGTCAAAACACAGCACGTAAATTTTAGTAATCACACGATCGTGATATTGAAATCCACACTAGCAATTCAATTAGCCGGCACTATCGTGCACATTTGGCAGCGTGTAGTACTGTGCTTTTACTGTTATTGCTACAAATGAAGACAGCACGCGTATTTGTTAGATTACATCGCTTGTACGAGTGGTTGTTACGAGGAAGGTAGGAAGTTGGAGCAAGTTTCATTTTACCTAGATTTTAACCGACTTCAAAAAAAGGACGAGGTTCTGAGTTTGTTACCTCAGAACTTTTAACTGGGTGGTTCGATTTTCTTGTTTTAAATATGAAAGCTAGTCCCGTGTGGTCCCATTTAATTTGGTTCAGTTCTGACTATGGGATCCATGAAAATTTATGATTAAACTATAATAATTGAATTTGTCGGTTAATTAATTAACTATATAACAAATTAATAATTATTTTTCAAATTAGCTTAGTTCTGATTTTGTAAAACTTGCCATTACAGCAGGGATGGGAGCAAAGGTAAGAACAACAGCTAAGAAAAGTTAGCTGTTGAGTTTTGAGTTGAGATTATTGACACGCAGCTGTAGTAGAAATATACATAAGAGGACTCTAAGGTTTTTTTATAAAGTGAGTAAGCCATTAGGTAAGTACACTTTTTAAAGAACAACAACATCAAAGAAATCTGGTAATATCCGAAAAATATTTGGTCTACCGACGGGTTTAGACCCGTCGTCGGTAGACCAAATTTTCCAAGAAATCAAATAATATGGTTTCAACGGTTCAAACTATGTCAAAAAAAAAACAACGTATGGTTTATCCACGTTGAATGGAGCATGTTAGTAAACAAAATACGACACAGATAACAAAATCTCACTTGCTTGGCGTCGAGTTTCAGATATAATTGTAAGCAATTTTTATTGAAGGGAGGATCTAAAATCGACAAGTAATGTAAATTACGTATAAAAGGACGCGCCAACAAAGTCAATTTTAGGTTAAGTATGGGCGGTTTATTTACGTCTATGCCTCATTCAAAATGGACACATAGGCTTTTTTTGGCCTACTTTTTTTGACATATTTTAAAGTATTATGTAATTTAAAATATGTCAAAAAAAATCAACGGCGACACCCCGTATCAAGTCATATTATTACGTAATACTTTATTGAAAAAGAAAATTACAATCAAATTACAGAAACCATATTATTTGATTTCTTGGAAAAGCACTCCCGTGGATCTAAGTTACAGGCGTTCATCTATGAATACCTTTTCGAATACCCTTTCATGACATCATCCGCGTTATTTGTAAATGACACACTGTTATTGTAATGATAATGACACATAAACATTAAAAGTAACCTCTACAAGTCCAAACAGACACACAAATTAAAAGAAATTGCAGATAAACATGGATTAGTCGTACAAATAGATTGATGTTGATTTTGGCATGACAGTGTGGGCGAGATTGCATAATGTCATCTGTTTGTGAATGAACAAGACTGCGTACAACTGAGAATTTATATTTGTAAGTGAGGCCGCACACTGGCACACATTTACCTCGCCACGTATATACGTATTACATTAGTGACAAATCGGCAGTGTGCCCTCTCCTATTTGAACGCCAGTAATGGCAAAACATGTACTTAGGTCTTAATTTATTTATATTTTAACATAATTGCATGTTCACACCATGTTAATACTCATGTTTTGTCAAATAAATGATTCTTATTCTATTCTATAGTGACCATACTGTATGCTGGCTTAGAATTTGCATTACCCCAACTCTTCCCGCGGGTGTCGTAAAATGCGACTTAGGGATATCCGCCGTGGGGCGAGGCAGCAGCGCTCTCTGCAGAACAGTTCTATCACCAAACTGCGATTCCTAACACGCATGCCCAGTGGGGCTTATGGATAGTACCCCCCATGAGAAAAAAGCCAATAAGAAGTTTATCCGGGGGACGTACAGCGGTGGACCATTATAGGGTATTGAGATTGAGGTTGAGGTGTAGTGGCTACTAAGGGAACTGCGATCAATGGCCCACATGCCCAGCGTGGGAATTATAGGCGCAACCCTCAGTGAGATACAAGGCTATTAATGCGCTTATCAGGGTGATGCCTTCTTCGAGCAATAGACTGATACATAGGCTTTTCAGGTGTGGGTGGGGTTTAAAATGTGGCGCTACAATGACTGTTCAGGGGTTAGTTGGGTTTAATTATAATATGGCGATACAATTGTCGTAATTCAAGTGTCTGGTGTGCGGCCTACCTTAACAGTTGTTTATTATGACAATAGGTGGACCTTGATTGTTTGAAGAAAATTGCGTTCATGAGCAATCACTGCTTGAGCTGTGCTGGGAATCTTCAATATATTTCGGAGATGCCGATTTGTAGGTACTTATTTGTATTTTGTATTCGTTTATTAAGTAACTAAACACGATAAGAATTTATGAACGTATGAGAATGAAGCCTCCAATACTTCTTTCAAAACGCACGGTAATGTGTTCGACATTATTATATTCCCAAAACATTTGCAATAAAAACTTTGCGGACCCTCAATCCAGCCTGAAATCCACCAAAGCGTGTAAATGTAAAGACAGAAATCTATCGTAGCGGGACAAGGTACAAGCCGAGATCAAAGGAGTCATGCGGATCCTTTACCGGTTCCTTTGATCAAGCCTGAATCAGAATCCGATTTTAGAATTAGTTGTAATTACAAACGACAATGTTGCTTCAGGTTATTTTAGGAGCCAAAATAAACTATGACGTGCGGAAAGGCGAGTTCAGCCCTCAGCAGTGTTCTGTTCTTTTGCAATTTGATTTAGGCAGGGCGCAATGATGGACACTTTTGTGTAATGTGACAGATGCAAGCTACCGATGAATATTTAATTTCTATGGAACCAGTATGACGTAAAACACTTAATGTGCATACCAGCCCAGTTTTCCCACTTAACAGATACTCATTGACGACCAAAAAGTCTTCCATGTGCCCCGTCGGCAACAAAAAGTGTCAACGTTTGCTCACCCGCCAATGTTATCTTATTATTTATTACGTCAAACAAAATAATTTTCAAACAGCCCGTTTTGATAATACAGAGACATTATATATAAAAAGGTTTATGGTAAGCTCTGCTGAATTGCATCTTTTTCTCTAAAACCTATGCACACGTAACCCAAAGGATTTGAGCATCCTACTACGAGTAATATTATAAACATTGATTTAAAAAGGGAAGATAGGTTACGTTCTCCCAGCGCTAACTCAAAAATTGGCATGTATTACAACTACACGCAAACACATACGCTCACAGTTATATTTCCAGTCCTGTTCAATACAAAGAAGAACAAACACGGAGAGACGTATCTAGGACCGAAGTGAGACTGAGACAACAATATTTCACGCGAATCACGACCGCCCGTGCCACCGGTCAGACGGTGACTGATGTGGGAGAACACAATTTTACACAATTTGAGGTTGCCACTTTCGAGCAACCAGTGCCTCATCTTCGTTTTTAATAAATCAATGATTATAAACGCGAAAGTTTGTAAACATGTCTGCATATATGTTTGTTGCTCTTTCACCCAAAAACTACTGAACGGATCGGGCTGAAATTGCATACAGGTAGTTCTAGGCCTGGATTAACACAGGCTACTTTTTCTCCCACGAATCAGTTCGCATGGGATAGGCGTGCAAATCCGCGGGGCGCAGCTTGTACAAGTTACAAAACGTAGTCACTAGTGCCATTTGGCACCTGCCATATAAATGTATTTTATTTGGTAGACTTTCTAGGCATATCACGTGCCCACCTTTTATTTATGGATGTATCATTGAATCTGTGGCCAGCATGTTAAATTCAGAAGGGGAGTTGGGTGTTGTACCTTTAAGAAATGGTTCTTATCTTTGTTATCATCCGTGACGTCACCAAATGGCTCTGTCCGAAGACCAGCGTTGATTGTAACGTGTTTACAACCAGCTCATGTCATGCTGAGACAGAGACCGTTTTGTGACTCTAATCAACAGATGCTTTGTCTTTTATTTTAAGCCATAGGTATGTTTTCTTTGTTGAATAAGTTACAAATAAAATATTATTCTATTCTATTCTATTCTATTCTTTACGTAAAAGAGTAAGATAGACCTAGTAATAGTCCTTCCAAGTTTGGATGGATTTTCTGGACAAAACAGTCTGGCAAGATTAGTTTAGATAAATATAATGTTTAAACCCATAAATCAAAAGTTATCGAAATAAATACACGTATGAGTTTAAATAAATACATGTACGAATTTTCTGAAACGGGAAGCAAACCTGCATCCGCCTTTCCTTACAAAATCATACACTTACAACGCTACTATCTATCGCCAATTTATAGAAACTCAAAGTCCAAAAATTTTACAACAATCTTGAATTTTATCGCTAGTTTGTTCCGCAATCTTAATTAAATTTTTACGAGTTTCGTTTTATTATTCGCGTTATTTGGTTTCTGATCCTGAGATTTTGTTTATCTGTGGCTCACGAAAATAAAGATAAAAAGAGAATTTAATGGTTCAACCACTTGCATAATACTTAACTAGATTATTGTTCCGCGTGTTCTGGTTATTTTTCTATGTATAATAAAAACCAGCCAAGTGCGAGTCGGACTTGCGCACGAAGGGTTCCGTACCATTAAATATATATAAAAAACAAAAAATCAACGTGACGCGGTCACCCATCCAAGTACTGACCGCGCCCGACGTTGCTTAACCTCGGTGATCGGTTCTCAAGGTGAAAATGACTTTGGCCCCCCTTAATTATTTAAATTAATTAACTTTTATTAATTGTTGTTATAGCGGCAATAGAAATACATCTTCTGTGAAAATTTCAACTTTCTAGCTATCACGTTTAATGAGATACAGCCTTGTGACAGACAGATAGCAGAGGCTTAGTAATAGGGTCCCGTTTTACCCTTTGGGTACTAAAAATTATATATGTATGTAATGTTACATTCCATACATATATAAAATGTATGTCAGTCATCCAGTACCCATAACAAAAGCTGTGCACACTGTGTGGATTGTCCAAGTAATATTTATTATATTTATTTATTATTCTAAACTATGCTCAGAGTCTCTGAAGGAAGGATTCATAACTAATACATCCGACAGAGAACCAAAGTTATCGATACAGCTCAAAGAATTAGTAAGTAAGTCGCGAGCCGACAACCGCTGAGGTAAACGTGCCGACAAACGTAGTGTAGGACGCCCCCCAGCCATGTAGAATGACGATATGCGAAAGACTGCAAGCAGATGCTGGATGCGTCAAGCCGAAGACAAATCGCTATGGCGCACATAAGGGGAAAGCATATGTCCAGCATTAGACTAACATAGGCTGATGTAGATGCTGATTTATTATTCTAAGCTAGCTTCTGCCAGCGGGTTCCCACGATCTTTTCAGTAGCCAATGTTCGTCCTTAGCCCTTTTCTAAGCTCTTTTCTCATCGGAAGCAACCTTTAAGGGATGAAACCATCCCCTGTATGCGTAGGACTAACCCTAAGGCTTTGCCATTGTGTCCACGGCTGTAGACAGGTCCAGAGGGATCTTTGAAGGGATTAACAGAACCCTTAAAGACGTCAAAGGACAATTTTTTAGGGTCCTATAAACGGATATTGTAAACGAGACCCTGCTTCAAGAGGGATCGGAATATTATGATGTTCAGTATTAAATTAAATTGGAGAGTATGCCCACTATGTATAGTACACACAGTGATGGGTTACTTGGCCGTGTGGTGCTGACTTAGAATTTGCACCATCATTACCCTTCTCGCGAGTATCTTAAGAAGCGACTAATGGGTGGTGCATTAGTCCATCGGGAGTGCAGAACTATTCAAGAAGCGAACTACGATTCCCAACCCAAATGCCCGGCATGGGGATTATGAGCCATTAAGGGACTTATCGCGCGTCGTATAAGGCGACTAAAGGATATCTAACGTGGGTCGGGCAGCCGTGGCCCCTGCAGAACAATTCTACGGCCGAAATGCGATCCCCAACCCAGCAGCGTGGGGATTATAGGCATTGGCCCCCTTATTGAGATAAAACCCAATAAGGCGCTATCAAGGGGAGGCATGCGTCCAGCAGTGGACCAAAAGAGGCTGTTCAGAGGACTTTAACTAATAAAGACTCCCTAACTCGTAACATTAAACTTGTAATAACAAACTTAGTGAAATGTAAACGCAGCAGGAATTTCTAACGCTACTAAACAAACACGCGCTTCTAAAAATACATACTGAACCCATTTACAAGAAATCAGATACCTATATTACATTATGAGGCAACCCTAATCCGCTGATCTTCGCAATCCGTATTAACATTACGAATGGGTAAGTTTGTCTGTAATATTAAGTAAAAACAAATAATGATGACTATAATCTGAATAACAGCTGGTTTTTGTTAAAATCATTCTTTAAAATATAGTATGCATGCCGTAATAGGTGAAAATCTTTATCATCATCATCATCAGCCTATATTAGTCCACAGCTGGACATAGGCCTCCATTGATGAGCGCCATAGCGCCCTGTCTTCAGCTTGACTCACTTAAAATCTGTCTGCAGTCTTTCGCACATCGTCATCCTACCAGGCCGGAGGGCGCCCTACGCTACGTTTGCCGAGTCGCGGTCTCCACTCAGAACACGTTTACTAGCGGTTGTCGGTTCTTCGCGAGATATGGCCGGCCCACTGCCACTTCAGCTTGCTAATTCTTTGTGCTATGTCGATAACTTTGGTTCTCTGTCGGATGTATTCGTTACGAATCTTAAACTTCAGAGAGACTCCGAGCATAGCTCTTTCCATAGCTCGCTGAGCGACTTTGAACTGGTGGCCTACCGTGAGTGTCCACGTCTTAGCTCCGTAGGTCATGCATGACGGGTAGGACGCACTGAATTTTTTTTTAAGAAAAATAATCTCCGCAAATACAGGGAATATGGTGTTTAAATTTAACGTCTTGGTTTTAACCAAGACTGTGTAGTAGAAGTAAGTATTTAATTTACCCAAAATCTTACTTCCACGCAGTCCAAGCAAGTAAGTAAGATACGAGTAGATATGACTTGTAAATGATTTAACCAATATAATGACTAGCCCCCTTATTCATAATGGTCTGCTAACTTGAAACACTGTTATTTCTCTTTCTATCTTCTTCTATTGCCATTAGTCAGAGTGAGAAATAATACTGTTTTAATTTAACTAACACATTATGAATAACATGTTTACAGAGACGCGGGGCGTGCAGCGGGGCGTACAGCGGGGCGTCCAGCGGCCCCGTCATCGCGCGCGTAAACACAAACATATCGCAATGTACGGTGATGTTTATGGATAGGCGGGGCGTGCAGAGTGGCGGTGCACGCTTGCGACGCGTCAAATCAAACAATAGTAGCGTATAAAAACGCTTTTTTTTGCTGATGGACTAGCATTTGGTTACCAACTCACTTTAAGAAAGTGAAGCTAGTCTAAGATGGAGCACGCTTTTCCAGAAGGAACTTATTTACCCTAAATTTGAAGACTCCAAGATTGTACTCAAATGAGAAGACAGACGCAGGAAGCTCATTCCACTCTTTGGCTGTGGATATTATGAAAGTAGAGCAGATTTTTTTCTCCGTAAACACACTGTACCAACGTCATATGTTTGAATTTAGAACGGGCCGCGCCGCTGCACGCCTCGCGTCTCCCTGAACAAGGCAAGGGGTGGGTATCCGACTATATCTGACAACGTGTAAAGTCAAAGACACAAACTAGCCTACCAATATCTACAGCATCCAATACCGCCTGATCCCCTTGATCAATCGTTCATACGATCTTGTTTATTAATCTTACGTGTGTTTGTTCGAGTACTAAACTCGTACGGGTAATTGATGTTTTGACAAGGCTTGTGCAGGGTTGCCACTTGATTTTGGCAAATAAATTTAACACTGTAATTTATTAAATAGTGACCGCGCAGCCGCGACAGTCTGTCTGAAATATTCATAAAAAACTACGCGATAATAAGTAACTAATTCAATTTTAGATGTCCGGTAGATAAGATGGTTTTTTTTTTCCTTTGGAACTAGAGGTAGAAGCAGTCCATGTTGTTATGGAAAGTTACCATAATAATAATGTAATCGTAAATAATGTCTCGTAACCGGGATACTATATAACTATACAGCTGTTCAGGCGCGAAAAGGTAACTTACAGACAGACAGAGATACTTACTAACAATGGTGTCGATTCTGTTGTTTCAGACAACTAACAGTAGATACTTACCTACTAACAATGGTGTCGATTATGTTGTTTTAGAATTAGATAAATTTATGAATGTCATATTTCCATTTCAAATTGAAGCTAAAATAAGGATTTAGTAATCGTTAGGAATCGATGAAGCAATCGAAATATACGTTTGACATTCTCATGATCCTAATTTTATCAAATTCTAAAACAACAGAATCCACACCATTATAAGTTACCTCAAGCTCAACAGCCTGTATTGGTCCACTGCTGGACGCAGGCCTCCTCCTGAAAAGCGCCTTGATGGCGTTATTATAAGTTAAGGTATATGTAAAGTAAGATATCGTTATTCTTATTGTTGTATTGTCGTTTTTGGTATTTCTTTTATATAGAACGACTTGTGACAACCCTAAATCCTTCTCGGATTTCCCGCCTAATGTAAATCCGAGCTATGCCGTATTGGCATTCCGCTTGTGCAATCGCTCGCGACTTTTCTCGGATTCTCGGTAATTTCATTTCTTATTCCCGCTCGCCAAGTGAGAGATTCCCATGATACTAGACGCTGGGTAATAAAATAAAATTCCTGAAAAACATGCTGAAATTTTATTACGTTGTATAAATCATTCAAAATTGATTTTTATTGGTTGTTTACTCACAAAACAGATGATATTAGAGACCAACCATTAGAGCCTGTCCAAAATAAATTTTCGTTTCAATGGGTACTTCACAGTTCTGGTATGAGTAAATAATAATAATTCAATTATTCATTATTTAATCAGAAAACAATTTAGGTTCTTTTTTTATTAATGGGTTGTCTTATGGCGCATACCCGAGTGAAAGATGTCTTGTCTAAGTGCTTATTTTGTAAGAAAGAAATAAACTCTGACTCTGATTAGAGTTGCCAGTCCAAACATCGATACTATCTTGTGTTCCTTTTTACGAAAAATATCATCAAACGAAAATTGCAAGAATCGTTATTAATCTTAAATTTTACGATACGGATAATCGACAAAAAAACGATAACCTGCGGTTAAAGATTATTGCATCGGTATCGTTGCATCCTTAATTAGTAGGTACATATCTGTCTCTATTTTAACTAGGTGTGTTATTAATTTTGTTTTAAAAAACTATAAGCCGACTTCAATTTTTACGGTTTTTACATGAATTTTCATGGATCCCATTGTCAGAACTGAACAAAATTAAAATGGGACCACATGGGAAGCACCAGCTTTCATATAAAAAAAGAATCATGAAGATCGGACCACCCAGTCAAAAGTTCTGAGGTAACAAACAAACAGACGAATTGAGAACCTCCTCCTTTTTGAAGTCGGTTAAAAATTAAGATCACCGTATGTACTAATTAAGGATGCATCACTAAGACCTGATTGTATGAATGCAATAAATAGAGTACTGAGTAAATAAATACCTTTTACGATCATTGTCAGAATCGTCCCATAAAATCTTTCCCACTAGATCTAGGCTAAAAGCTAACTTCTCTAATACCGCAATATATCGTGTAAACACGTAAAGTATCGGATATTAAATTCCTCTGTAAAATATCGTGGCTGTGCTTTGCCGTTCGCGCAATAAATAACTTTATCGTTATGCGATAGTGCTGTATTTTGTGTGAGAGGCGTAGGGTTTTAGGGTTGATTTTGGTTTGATATCATGAGACGGTTTTACTAAGAACGGAGATTATCTGTAGTAAGTTGGAATAAATGAAAAGTATTGTGTCATAATTTGATAGTCTTGAAAAAACTAGAAGCAGACTAATTTGGCCGCGGAAGGTTTAAATGTTCTCGTGTTTCGGCGAATATGGCTAGAGGGTCTAAAACAGTTAGAAAGGAGAAATATGATTCTTTTAGAACTACTTATGAAATAAGAATCTGTTAAAGCAAACTCTATTTTTTGTAAAACCCGCCGACGGATAAAAATTAGTATTTTTGCAAAACCACCGTGTCAGAGTCAAAGCCAGAGTCAAATCGTTTATTTCTTTAGACTTACAAAATAAGCACTTAGACAAGTCAATTTTTTACTATATTAACAGCTTGATAAATAGTTATTACTATCAAACAAGAAATAAGGTGCAATGGACTCTGGAAGCAATGGACTTCAATTTTTTATCCACTAGAGGAAGTAGTGAAAAACACTAACCGACTAACATGTAATTAAAAAAGATAAATAAATTACACTCACAATAAATTTACAGTTATAGCTTCCTACATTTCTTCACCTGCCCTTTACTACAAAGCCAAAATCCAAAGCATCCGATTGATGACTATTTTCAGCTATTTCTAAATCCATACCACCATCTGATTATCGAGCACTAAAAATCGACTCTCGTCAGCGTTAAAAACGCTGAACGTATCGTTAAAATGTTACGTAGCAATAAACCTAGAACGTTAACTTCGATACCGTAAGAATTGTTGCACAGGAAATGTTTCTTTTTATACGATTATTGGGTAACTGGTCGGTTAGATAAACACGTTTCTAGCTTTGTATTAGCTTGGAAAGACAAAGCTAGAAACGCTTAATAAATAAAATAAATACTGGATACAAGACACAGCATCTTCCTGCAATGTAACGTGCAATTATACAATGCAATTGCATGTTACATTGCAAGCGCGGTTCGTGCGCGCAAAGCGTACACAAACACATCTACGAATAGGGTATATGCATCGATTTTTTTTATTGTTGTAATCGATTTTTTAGGTCATTATTTAACCGAGAAATGATAAGACGCGCACTGAATTTCGCAATAACAAGGTAAAAAAAAAACAAATCAAAACTACAATCATTCTCGGGTGATAAAAACGCTGCCATATTGGCGCCATGTTTATTTGACGTCGACGTTCACACTCTATTAAAACCTTTTGTGACGACCTCGGTAGTAATCATCTGAGGAAAGAGGTTTTCCGAAAAAGCTGAAAATAACCGACAATACGAAATGTGAAGTGGGCAGAATAGTGTCAAATCATGCGATCGAGATTTAAAATATCAATTTTTTCAATGGTTAAATTCTACCATAAAAACATCTCAAAGTGCTAAAATAAATATGTAGATATGTTTCTATATCAATAAAGAATACGTATATATATTTTTAGCCATTTTGAAATCACATGCATATACCCTATTGCCTTGCATTGCATGTAACATTGCAGGCGCGGTTTGTAGATGCGTACGGGGCATAACTTGAGGCTAGAAGATCCTGATCCTGTCGATTGTCCAGTATTTTTTACCGACTTCAAAAAAAGGAGGACGTTCTCAATTTGACTGTTTTTTTATGTTTATTACCTCAGAACTTTTGACTGAGTGGTCCGATTTTCATGATTCTTTTTTTATATGAAAGCTGGTGCTTCCCGTGTGGTCCATTTTAATTTGGTTCAGTTCTGACAAAATCCATGAAAATCCATGAAAATTCATGAAAAACTATAAAAATTGAAGTCGGTTTATAGTTTTTTTAAAACTAAATTAATTATGTTGTCTGCAATGTAACATTGCAGGCGCGGTTCGTACGAGTAGATGTTTACGCAGCATTAAGCAGAGCAAATACATTAAATAGATAGAAGCAAATACTTTTATTTCTTCAAACAACTTCATCAGTACACGTACTATCTATTATGTCCCATGTGAACATCGCACATAAGTATTTATTGCTGCATTTGAGTCATCAATTTGAATTTACTCGAGTGATTTTGAAGATTATAAAACGATCATTTATAGTTATAGTTTATCACTCGGAAGAAAGGGCGATTCCTACCTCGTGTGTCTTAAAGAGCTAAAGGCTGCGCCTCGAACCACAAATGCGAGAGAGAGAGATAATTTATTTACCCAAAAACACTTAATTGGTAGGAGCACAATACAGATATGTAGTAAGTAACTTAAAACGATTTTACTGAGTTACCCCCTTATTCATAATGGTCTGCTGACATAAAACAGCTGCTAAGTAGTGTTATTTCTCAGTCTGACTTCTGTCAATAGAAGAAGACAGAGCGAGATTTAGCAGTGTACTAAGTTAGCAGACTATTATGAATAAAGGGGTAAGTTCTTACGCTAAATACAATGTGGTCAAGGGAAAAATGGGTCCCTGCCTCGGCATGTTGCAGTATCAGGCATTTGCCTAACACTGCACTGGTTTTCAGGCAGGACACACTCGATAGCACTTTTCAGTCTAGGTGTACAATATTATACATACGTACAATTTATACCTTATACGTACACTAAGTATTATACCTTCAAACGCGTGCGAAACCGCGAGCAGAAACTAGTAATAATAGAATTGAAAACCATATAATATGAACAGCACCTTACCACTCGTTAGTTCGAATTGGAAATTATAATCTGAAACATTGGCAATTATGTTTTAATCGCGGTTTGAAACCACAACGGTATAGTGGTTGTAACTTGTTACCTTGTAACGCATAATTTCGAGTATACGACACGACATTTTATTGCTACTACATGTTGTTTTAATTCCTTATGTTTGTACAGGCTGTATCAAAACGTAAGGTTCAAACTTACGGTATAAAGTCATATACAGTGATGGATCTATACGAGTACCTATATGAGTTTTGAACTTTCCAATAATTTGGTCATAGTTTTTGCGCCATAATCACGGAATATTAAGCTATTGCATAGCTTCTATCGCGGGCCTTGAGCGTGGAGACCGAATCCAGAAATTCCGTAACGAAAATGACCTAACACCCCCACTCCGACCGGCACATAAGTTGATAAAAAATGCTATGCAATAGCTTTACCGCGGCAGTCCCCGAGTACCACAAGTCTTTTTAAGCTATTGCATAGCTTTTATCGCGGGCCTTGAGCGCGACCGATTTTTTTTTACTTTAGTGTTAATAACCATGATGGATTTAGTGAGGGGCCTTTGCAACGAAACCGCTTGTGGGGTGTCGTTGCAAAGGAATTTGTTTGCACTTTCCAAAACTGTTGCAAAAATGCTAACTTATCTATTTACTTACCCATTCATCCTGCTATACAATAATATATTAGGGTAATTAGTTTTTACAACACGGAAACACTCAATAAATGCGCACATGTTTACGAAACGAAACCGGAATCAGTCTTGATTTCTTGTTTGGTCTAAGGTTTGGTGATATTAATATACCGCACCAAAAATGGGCCAAGAATTTGAATACCTATAAACAGGGCTTTTCATTTATCCGAGCAAGGATCTTTTTTGTCTAGTTCCTTTCACGGACCCATAACAGGAACAGTTCAGAATAATCTAGATAAAAATCTCCTAAGAATCGTATCGTTGCATATAAATTTAAAACGTCAAGTCGAATGCCATAAAAATACTGCGATAACATTTTACGTATTCGAAGGATAAGGATTTATTTTTAACCGACTTCAAAAACCTCAGAACTTTTCATTGGGTGCTTCATGATTATTTTTTTATATGAAAGCTGGTGTCCCCGTGTGGTCCCATTTTAATTTGGTTCAGTTCTGACAGTGGGATCCATAAAAAATCATGAAAAAACTATAAAAATTGAAGTCGGTTTCCAGTTTTTTAAAACAAAATTAATAATAATAAAAAATTTTAGACGAGAAATAAAATATTTACACCCAGACACGACCTTTCTTTAGTGTCAGTCTCCAGATTTTTGATATTATGTCAACAGTGCAAGTAGAAAACAATAGAAACAAGACAAAATAAACTAAAACCCGACTAAGGCTTTCAACGATTGTGCTTATTAGTTTAACAATGAAATGTTCGACCCTTACTTAGACCCCCAATATCGTCTGGCATATACCTACCCTATAACCATCGGGGTATAGAGACAAATCAATCGATACCTCATTTGTTGAAATCGAACGAGTAGTTGCAGCGCTACGTGGGAACATAAAAATCGGCTACATACATTACATAAACAAACAATCATAGGGTGCCAACCTCATAACCCTCCTCTGTTGGTAGTCGGGTAAATTTAATATGAACAAATTTATCATAATCAGGGCTCTACGAGACGTGTCCCTGCAGGATCGAGCCCTGAGGGAATAACCCATTCCGATCCGTTCAGTTTCAGCAATAACTGAAAATGCAACAAAAACTCCTAAAAAATTTACGATCGCAAATTAGTACTGAACGGATCGGTAAAAAATTATAATGTTTAGGCATTATAATTTTTTACCGATCCGTTCAGTACTAATTTTTTACCGATCCGTTCAGTACTAATTTTTTACCGATCCGTTCAGTACTAATTTTTTACCGATCCGTTCAGTACTTTTGGCGTGAAGAGGTAACAAACATACATCCATCTACATCATCCTATTACGTGACTTACAGAAGTTCTGTAAATAGTCGCGTTATAGTTTCAGCTTAGTTTTTTCAGTTTGTCATTAATGCGCACTTTTACTTACTTCTCACTCCTGGCAAAACCCTCACAATTTTTTTGCTATTTCTGTCCCGTGTTTTCGCGGGCCTTTATGGTTAATAGGTCTAAATCATTGCGCCGTATTTTCTCGACTTGTAATCAACTTACCTGAAATAAAAAGAAAAAAGGTTAAATATTATAAACAGGTATACTCATATCTTTATAATAATTTCAAGTTTTATTTTAAGTCTTTTTGAAAGAGACAATAAACTCGTAAGTTCGCATTTTTGCAACAGTTTTGGAAAGTACAAACGACCTTGCAACGACACCCCACACTAGCGGTCACTTTATCCATCATGGTTATTAACAATTACTAGTTTTATTTTAAGTATCTTTGAAAGAGACAATAATCTGTCTTGACGGGAACAAATTATCCACTTTAAAATAACATACAACAATAAAAGTGCAATATGTTTCCCATTAGGGCCATAAGTGTAGTGCAACACAATTTTGTACAATAATAAATTGTGTACAGTGCAGACACTAAACAAGGCTTAACATGTTGTATAGTGGCATATCATATGGCACACTAATGACCGCAGCCGCGACTTTTTGTCGCAGTAAACTTTTTATTCGTTATCTATCAAGATGAATGAGTTAGACGCAATCCCGCTCTCCCAAAAAATATAACATAAACTTAGACTTAGAAAGTTAGACTTAGACCTATTCTGCACGAGCGTAAACTCAGCCAGACAGCGACTTACCAGAGATTACTTTAATAGTGTTGTGGGTTAATTAGGTTTACGTTATTTTATGTATATACTCGTAGTCTGTTCTTTATTCCATAACTTCTGTCAACTACTCTAACAGTCGTTAGAGCAGTTGTTTACTCTGTGTTCTCATGTAATTAGTTATTATTGTCACTATACGTGAAAATCTTTAATTGGCTCTCTGGTGTTATTAAGTAAATTATGTTAAGTTAGTGTAAGCTATTGATTTTCCAATTAAATAAATAAATAAACGGCTAAAATGAAAAATAAAAACTGAAGTAGGCGCCCTTACATTACCAGTAGGTACTTAAGCTGGTAATTTAAATGAGCTAGAATGCGATTTTATATAACATCTTTCTCTTGCCGTTTTCCCACTTTGGGTGAGGTCGTCAGCCCAGCAGGTTTCCATCATGCAGTTATCTTTCACAAAGTCCATCCATCTTTTCTTAAGCTTACTTCTATTTATTTAACATATTAATACTATTATTACTTTTTATAACATTCATATCACATTACCATTGAGAAAAAGCGGACAAACATAGGGACTTGTTTCTTTCTGATAATAATTGAAACACGTATTTCCTTCTTTCTACATTCTCTGCATTTTCCGAACAGAGCGACCAAAAGTCTCGTCCGAGACAAATCGCACCAATCTTATGGGACACTGATATACTTGATATAGCCTCCGCCATTTTACAGAATAGTGCCCGCTTTGGGAGATATAAAGTTGTTGAGTGAAAAATAGGGACATTTTTACTCGAAATCAGGAATATTGGAGGAATATCTTTTCAAGTTTTATAGGATGTTGGGGGTGTTACGTTTTCAATACGTTTTCGATTTTCTATTCGATCCGCAGATAATCTTTTTCAGTTCTGTTCAATGGGGGATGAAATTACTTTATGTTACACTTACATACACTATTCCTCTCAATTTGATTAGTTAACTTAAAAAATATAATTACATTGTATCCAGATTTTGCACGCCGCAACGGTAGAAATCATCATCATCATCATCAGCCTATACTAGTCCACTGCTGGACATAGGCCTCCCCTAATGAGCGCGTCGCCGGGCACTTGGGGCCATCTGTGTGGGCTATCAATCATAGGGGGGTTTGGACCACGACCCACCACGCTGGTCCAGTGCGTGTTGGTGGGTTGTTTTGCCATAGTATATAATACATTAGTTAACTTAAAAAATATAATTACATTGTATCCAGATTTTGCACGCCGCAACGGTAGAAATACATTGTTACATTAAACAAACACCACCTATGTACCTTATTTACATGTATTTGATGCAATAAATTTTTACTTTACTTTACTTTACATTATGTCGGCACACTACGAGTACTTTCTATAACTAAGTAAGTAGTAGCAACCTCCTCAACCTCAACAACCTGTATTGGTCCACTGCTGGACGCAGGCCTCCTCCTGATAAACGACTATTGGCGCTGATCTCGTGAGGGGCAATGCCCATCATCCCCACGCTGGGCACGCGGGTTGGGGATCGCAGTTCGGTGATAAAATTGTTCTTCAGGGGACGCTCGCCCCAGGTAGATATCCCTAAGACACCCACGGGAAGAACTACATGCCTACCCTACAATGCTGACAATAATATTCCGATGAATTTTGTATTATTTATTATTTAGTTTTTTTACAAACATTATTAAGGTGCCGTAAAACGGGATGAATAGAGACCTCATGGCGAGTTATCATTTAGAAATGGGTGAAATACTGGAGCAAGTCATTATCTGGCTCTCAGTGGAATATCCTGAGTCTGTGACTGTTCACCTTCTGTGTCGGTCGACCTGACCTCTGCAAAAGGATGTTTTGCTCCAGAAGTCTATTCGGTTAGGTTATTCTTGAGAATAGCTAGAGTTGTAAGGACATTCTGGTATGCATTGAGCCAAGCACTAAAGGATCATTACCCAAACTATGTTGTAAGTGTAAATGTTCCGGTGGTTATGTGTGTTTGAATGGTCTCCAAACATATTTGGATGTTTGATGTGTTCTTAAAACACTTTATGTACCTTCTAGCTGCGCCCCGCGGCTTTGCACGCTTATCCCACTAGAACTGATTTATGGGATAAAAAGTAGCCTGTGTGTTATTCCAGGCCTAGAACTACCTATATGCTAGACCTTCGTGATACATCGTCGGCCGCATCTTCGCTTTCCATCATGTGAGAATTGTGAGATTGCGGTCAAACGAAGGACTATAACTGATAAAAAAAAAAAAATGCAAAATTTCAGCTCGGTCCGTTCCGTAGTTTTTGCGTGAACAATTATACTTTCCGACATGTTTACAAACTTTTGTGTTTATAATATTAGTAGGATTTCAAACAGTTACAGAATCACAAAACGCGCCATTAAGTGCGGAGAGCCAAAAAAGCTTGGAAACCAGTAGAACTGGTCTACTGGTTTCCAAGATAATTAGATTATTATGACTTGGTAAGCTCAAGTAATGTGATTGAATTCTAATTTTAACTTATATTTTAGTTTTGATTTAATTTTAATTTTATTGACATGTTTATATTTATTTTAATATTGTACTATGGATTTTATTATCTGAAATAAATGAATACAATACAATACAATAAGCCAAAGATAATTCCAACCGGTGGTGGCCACGTGAACTAACCTGAGTTCACGTGGCCACCGGTTGGAATTATCTTTGGTTACCTTACCCACCTATATTGGTCCACTGATCGACGCAAGCTGCCCCTGATAAGCGCCCTATTGGCTTTTATCGCATGGGAGGTAATGCCTATAATACCCACGCTGGGCATGCGGGTTGGGGATCGCAGTTCGATGTTTCAATCGTTCTGTAGGAGGCACTGCTGCCCACCCTCAGAAGATATCTCTTAGGCCCGTATTATGAAAGCTTGCTCAGTCATCAACCTATGCTTGAGCAACTCTTTTCTATGGCATAAACGTCACTCAAGCATGGCTCTATGACTGGGTAAGCTTTCATAATAAGTCGCTTACGACACGCGCGGAAAGAGTTAAGGTAGTGCAAATTCTATGCCGGCACCACACCATCATTCGTTTGACCGCAATCTCGACAGATGGATGCGCAAAGATACGGCCGACGGTTTATCACGAAGTTCTAGAAGTTACCTATTCACCCGTTAAATTGTTTAATTGAAATCTTATCAAGAAAGCCTATTACTCCTTAGATGATTACGTTAATGATGTTAATGCTTGGCCGGAGGTCGCCCAGTTCCACACAGACAATAGTATGTAAGAACAGTTAGACTTAGTTATGCTAAGATTGTATTAGTTGATAAGCGATAAACTTGCTAGTGGTTTCTTTTTCACTTCTTCCGCTAGTGGACAAAAAATGAAGTGAATTAGAGTCAATTGCACCTTATTTCTTGTTTGATAGTAGTAACTATTTATCAAGCTGTTTATATATAAAAAAATTGACTTGTCGTGCTTATTGTAAGTCTAAAGAAATAAACGATTTGACTCTGACTCTGACTCTGACCCTTTATGGAAGAATTCGCGAGACCCAATTCTCCTAAAGTCCGTGTATGTAACTGAACCAAAGCTAAACCCTTCCTACTATTGTTAGTATAGTATTTTATATCAGGTAAGTTTAAAACTGGGACAAATACCGATAAGTCACCGGAGTGGGAACAATAAGGTACGCCCTTCGAGCAACTATTTCACGGGTACAAGTTAAAGGATTTCTAATAACTAAACTGCAAATTAACAAATATTTAGTTACGAGATTCCCATCTATGTCTTCGCCGAACATTATTATCCATTCAGAAAGAGAGAAAGAAAATCCTACTGATATTTTAAACGCGAAAGTTTGTAAACATGTCTGTATGTGTGTTTGTTGTCCTTTCACGCAAGTACTACTGAACGGATCAGGCTGAAATTTTGTATAGAGGCCTAGGCCTGGAATAACACATGCTACTTTTTATCCCATAAATCAGTTCCCGTGGGTTAGGAGTGCGAAGCCGCGGGGCGGAGCTAGTAGGCTATATTTTACGGGAACGGGATCTACGCGGGTGAAATCGCGAGGCGCTGTTAGTTAAAAATAAATACAATGTCAAAAGGAACAATGGTAAAGGGTCAAAAATGACAGCTTATCCCAAAAAAGTATGTTCTAGAATTTCTGAAATTATTTGATAAAATTTTTTTTAAACCTCACACAAACTCGCTTCAGCCTCTCCTTTACAGTAGTTATGAAGAGACCAGCTAGCAAATGTGCAAGTTTAAAACAAAGCACCCTCGGCAGCGATTTAATTAATTTGAGGACGATAACAGAGCGGGGAATAGATTTATAGAGAATTCCTAGAATGTTCTGGAATTCTCTAGAAGTTGAAATGAAATCTTACAGAACAAAGACATTTTTGACCATAGATATTTCGAATTAGATACACTATTAAAGTCAGATACTAAACGGTGTTACGGGGCGTAACGAACCATTCGCAGCGAGCATGAAACGTTACGTGACGCGTTACGCCAGTCGGATTTTAGCACATGTTTAAACAAAATTATGATACGACTTCAATTGAATAGTTTTTTAATGGATCCCATTGTCAGAACTGGACCAAACTGAAGTGGGACCAAACGGGATCCGATTTGCATGATTTTTTATATTTGAAAGCTGGTCCGCTTTCAAATATAAAAAATCATGCAAATCGGATCACCCAGTCAAAAGTTCTAAGGTAACAAACATAAAAAATATAGTCGAATTCCTCCTCCTTTTTTTGTAGTCGGTTAAAAAGTAGCATCACACTAATGCGAAAGTTTTGATGGTTGGATGTTTGTTACCTCTTCAACTACTGAACGGACAAGGCTTCATCCAAACCTGAGCATTTATAATAATTATGTTTGTTCTTTAATTTATACCAATTTCAATTCTTTAATTTATAGACAAAATCACAAAATTATAAAATAGGTAGTTTGAGAGAAAGTAGGACAAAACAATTACTAATAAAATGCGAAATTACTGAACCAAATATGTTAACTAGCTAACATAACAATTTTGTAGGTCATAAACTCTATACTTCAGTGACAAAATAACGAAATTAAACGTATAAGTGCCATTAGATACCTATTTCATGGTAATACGGTTTATTTCACCGTGCCCCGTTTCAGTTTAAAGCTTTTTAATCGTGTTATATTAAAATGAAATAGTAAGTATAACAGATAGATGTGAAATTCGAAGGACATTTGGCTGTCGCGCACTACATATTGTCATCTTCAGAATGGATCGGGGCGGCACGGCATCGCTTCGCCTCATCGTCCAGGGATCGCACATGATGTTTTTTTTGCCGTTTTTTTACCTCACATACGGACTTCACAATGTCCGAATAAGTTCTGCTTAGGAGCCAAATAAGCTATCTGTGACTCATACGTTCATTGTTACCAAATAGCGCTAACTGATGCATAAAATCGTCCATAACAACGTTTCTTATGCGAAACTTTTTTTTATCTTGGAAATAATTTATTTGCTAGATAATTAATCAATACTTTAACCGGACATTGTAAAACAAACGATGATGATTATTACAAAGAATTATTATGATATCGACAGGCTAAAGTAAAATAGTAATTATCTCTTCTACAATCTGTATTCTGTCTTTAAATCCAACCCTGTTAGGGTTGGATTTAAATATGAGTATGTTACAGGGGGGTTACCTACTGCTGGCGCTGTCTGTACCAATCTATTTATTGTATTCGTGGGAGTTTATTTTAAATAACTATAAACCAATTTAATCCATTAGAAAACATTCAATTATGGTTTTGTAATGGATGCCATTATCAGAACTAGACCAAATTGAAGTGGGACCATAGAGTGAGCACCCAGCTTGTTTCTTTTTTTATTTGTATAAAAAAGAAACATCAAATTCGGATCACCCAGTCAAAAGTTCTGAGGTAAAAAAAAAACAGTCTTATTGGGGACCTCCTCCTTTTTTTAAGTCCGGAAAAATAGAAGCAACGTTTTAGAGTTCATATGTATGCGATAACCTACTTTTATCGAACCTCTCAATGCTTCAAATCGGATAACTAGTTCACCGATCCATTTGCATGATTGGAAGCTTGATCAAGTTAAGTTGACCGTATGTGCATGTCAATTTGCATGACAAATATATCGCCGGCGGGTAAAAGGCGGGATCCACATCAAACAGTTTAGATTCACTAGATTTTAGACTGTACAGTACAGGGTGCAATAAACGAAGAGAAGTACAGGTTGTATTTTCAAGACTTCATAAAGCCCCGTTCTTCTTTAATTTAGTTTCAATTAAACATGAAAAAATAAACAGAAGAACTATTTGCGGTTTATTCATAAGCATTATTTCTGTTATGTTATTAGTTGTTTTCTGTTATTATTTTCGGATTCTATTAAGTTTTCATACATAATAGGCCTGGCGGCTGAACCATTCTAATAAGTTCGTCAGTTACATTTTTAAAAGATATTGGATACATGTTTTCTCAATTAAACAAAAATACGAATCAAAGTTTGGGAGTAGTGACGTCACGGCTAAGTAAAAATTGACACACTTTGTACTAAGCCCTGACGTCAGGCGAAACTTATACCAGTTAAAGTTCAAAGTCAAAGTCAAAGTCAAAGTCAAATCGTTTATTTCTTTAGACTTACAAAGTAAGTACTTAGACAAGTCAAATTTTTACTATATAAACAGCTTGATAAATAGTTACAATATTTTAGTCGTCAGCCCTGTAGAACCGAGTTAACGCGAAAATAAGTTTCACTTCTATGTCCTAAAGTGTGATAGTTGAATATAAATCTATTTCTGTATTATTATTCTCATATCAAACGTATATTAAATGTTAGTTAAAAGCATCGTTAAAGTCGGACTTCCATGTCAATAGTGTCGATAATAGTTTTAGTCGAATGTGACTCACAATAGTAGACTTGGCAAAGCTTCTTTAAATTATTAGAAGCAGTGACGGTCGCAGCGTAAGAATTGATCCCCTGCAATTTAGTGTGTGTTGTAACCGTTGGACCAGACCATATTATATCCACTGTTGAACATACCTCTGCCATACAAGGGTGGTTTTGCCTCAATCTACACACTTTGCACGTGAACTGAATTAAATGCCGCGATAACATTTATATGACTGAAGACGTGTAGGTACTACAATATACTATAGGTTTTCTAGCTGTGTGGTGCCGGCTAAGAATTTGAGCCACCCCAATTCTTCCCGCGAGTGTCGTAAGGGGCGACTAAGGGATATCCACCGGGGCGGGTTGAAGTGAATTAGAGTCAATTGCACCTTATTTCTTATTTGATAGCTGTTTATATAGTAAAAATTTGACTTGTCTAAGTGCTTATTTTGTAGGTCTAAAGAAATAAACGATTTGACTCTAACTCTAGACTCTGATATACCCCCCATGAGATAAAAGCTAATAAGACGCATAACAGGGAGAGGCAGTGAATCCAGCAATTGATGAGGAGGATAAGCATAATTCGGGGAGAGGTTTTGGCGCAGGAACCAACTGCTCAACTTCCTAGGCACGGAGGTGTTACACCGCCAACGGTAGCGGCCTGCCGCCGTCCCTCGCTCTCGTGATCTGATGGGAATCAGATCACGAGAGCGAGGAGTGCAATAGAGAGTGCACCTGTGCTCGCGCACACACATGCACTTTAACATGTCCTGCACACCTGACTTTTCATCGTTGAGACTGGCCGCCTTGGCCGAATTTCGGCTAGAAGGGCATCCTGACGACGATCTCTGTGGCGCAGCGAGCGAAGATCCGGCTGCGACGCAGGAGGTTGCGGGTTTGATTCCCGCCTCGGGACAAATGTTTGTACGATTTACAGATATTAGTTAAGGGTGTTCTGGATGTTTTTTAGTATGATAAAAAATATCTGTCGTATTTATTATATTGTGCAGGTATATCAGTTATCTAGTACCCATAACACAAGCTCTGCTTAGCTCGCGGCTAGATAATGCCGAGTGAATTGTCCAGCATTATTCATTTATTTATCATCACCTCTAAATTCTATCACAATACGTTCAGCAATTGCCGTTTGCAGAAATAGCAAGCATTTATCAAAACTTTAGTCATTAAAATGTTATTGAGTGTTTGATTTAGCGAGTAAGTTTTATTTATAACCTGTGTTATATTTTATGAGTTAGCTTTAATAAGTTATTTGTGTTCAAATAGTCATTAGAAGATAAAACAAACTAAATAATGGCGAAGTGCGGGGAGCGAGTTTCTATTAAAATCAAAACGGCCAAGTGTGAACCGGACTCGCGCACACAGGGTTCCGTACCATTATTTATAAAAACCTGTTACAAACCCAAGTTACAACTGACATGTTTTTTTATCAGCCTATATTAGCCCACTGCTGAGCTGTGTGGTGCTGGCTTAGAATTTGCACCACCCCAACTCTTCCCGCGGGTGTCGTAAGAGGCGACAGAGGGATATTCACCGGGGGGTGGGCAGCAGCGTCCCCTGCAGAACAACCTCCAAACTGCGATCCCCAACCCGCATGCCCAGCGTGGGGATTATGGGCATTACCCTCTATACGATAAACGCCAATAAGGCGCTTATCAGGGGGAGGCCTGCGTCCAGCAGTGGACCAATACAGGCTGTTGAGGTTGAGGTTGAGGTTGATATTAGCCCACTGCTGGACATAGGCCTCCCCTAATGAGCGCCATAGGGCCCTGTCTTCAGCTTGACGCATACAGCATCTGCCTGCATCTCTGTCTTTCGTAAATCTACATCCCATCTTGCCGAGACGCGGTCTCCACGCAAGAACTCGTTTAGCCCATCGGTTGTCGGTTCTTCGTGAGATATGGCCTGCCCACTGCCACTTCAGCTTGCTTATTCTTTGAGCTACTATGTTTTTAACTTTAGTTCTCTGTCGGATGTATTCGTTACGAATCCTATCCTTCAGAGAGACTCAACGCATAGCTCTTTCCAAAAGGCTACAAAAAGCTGTTCAACATTCATCAAAACAAAATTTAAATTCAGATGTATAAATCAGAAATACATTTTGCATCACACCTAATTTCTAAATGTATGTTCATTTCACGTCACATTTCATGATAATATATCTAGTAAATTTCATACAAATAAAGACCCAAATGACTTAATTCCATTAGGTATTATAATAAAATGCATATAAATAATTTTAAACTTGCACAGGTGGCTTGCGACCTTTTATAAAAACAAAGTGACATTGCCCGGACGTTGATCTACAAAAAACTTTGGATTGACTTCATTTGCAATTAAATAGTTATTCTGTGTATTATTTATTTATTCTATGGTATTGTTTGTTGGTATCTCATCATCAACAATTTTTATTTAAGCTATATCACACTAATATTATAAATGCGAAAGTTTGGATTGATGGATGGATACCTATATGTATGGATGGATTGATGGATGGATATATGTATGGATGGATAGATGGATGTTTGTTACCTCTTCACGCCAAAACTACTGAACGGATCCCGCTGGTTACAGCTAGTTCTAATTCTGGAATTAAACACAGGCTACTTTTAATCCCATAAATAAGTTCCCGTGGGATAAAAATCACCTTTAAACGTTTATATAGGAAAAACGCGTGCGAAGCCGCGGGGCGCAGCTAGTTTATTGCTAAAACTTACATTTTTATGAACTATTTCTTACATTATCTACTTAATCCTGTGACACATAATCCTCTTCCAGCCTTTACCACCATTCTCTACTGCGTGCCGTTGAGACAACGTAGCACCTCCTGCTTTTTTGTGTCGTCCTCCCATCTTTTGAGCTGTCTACATCTTTTGCTTTTTAAACTTACGCGGACAGAACACATTATTATAAATATTCACGGGTATTTATCGCGTTTATTTACCTTTTTCCCGACGTTTCAACAGGTTTACACTCTGCGTGGTCGATATGAATCAGTCACAAAAGTTTATAAGTAGGTACACGGTTTTATAATAGGTATTTTAATAACAGGTTCAACCTCAAGTCACGCCAGCTCTTTCCACCTTCCGACCAACTGAAAATTCCTTCCCAGAAACATCGCCAGTACAAATAATTATAATTAGCAGACATACCTACATTGCACTAAAGCTTTTAGATCTGAGAATAGCGTTTAATGTGCCTAATTGCCGGCTCTAATCCCGTCTAATGAAGACGTCTCGAGTACGAAGGAAATGCGTGACATGACAACGTGTGCGTTACGTTAATTATCGGAGACGTGATGACGTTATTAACGCAATGTTTCTGTCAAAACGGAGAAAAGAAACGAAGTAATAAAGAAATCATGGTGAATCATGTCTCAAAGCATTTTCTACCATTCAACCGCTAGGCCAAACAGAAATTTAAGGTTCTTCCCCTAAGTGGTGTATTCCAGAGTTGACAACCCTTATCTTTTCGATGGGAAAATGCTGTCTGCGCATTGCCTCATTGCCCTAGATGACTACGTCAATGATGTTAATGCTTGGCCGGATGTCGCCCAGTTCCACACAGACAATAGTATGTAAGACCAGTTAGACTTAGTTATCCTAAGATTGTATTAGTTGATAAGCGATAAACTTGCTAGTGGTTTCTTTACCACTTCTTCCGCTAGTGGACAAAAAATTGAAGTGAATCAGAGTCAATTGCACCTTATTTCTTGTTTGATTGTAATAACTATTTATCAAGCTGTTTATATAGTAAAAATTTGACTTGTCTAAGTACTTATTTTGTAAGTCTAAAGAAATAAATGATTTGACTCTGACTCTGACTCCTGAAGAAGGCTAGAGGGAATGCATAGGAGTATGTTGGGCTCTCCAATAAGCTACTAACAGAGTGTTAGTAGCTAGTAACATACCAACTAAAAGCCCATCGATACTTCCTGTCTCAGCTTAGTTTCAGAGCGTCGTCAAACCATTCGTTACCAGACGATTCGTTCGACGGAGCCTAGCACTTGACAGATTTGAGAGATTCGACGGCTTCCCTGTAGGTGATCATCCGTTTTGGACTTCTTTAGAAAGGACGAGGCATGTTGAATTGGCAACCCTAGTCGTGGCCATGAAAATGTTAATAAATCGTTTACGTTTATGTTTAACTAGCAGCGCCACGCGGCTTCACACGCGTAGTCGTGTCCCGTTCCCGTGGGAATTCCGGGATAAAATATAGCCTATGTCACTCTGAAGGCAAGCTTTTTAATGATAAAAGAATTTTTTAAATCGGTCCAGCAGTTTCGGAGCCCTTTTCCATACGAACAAACAAACAATCAAATCTTTCTTATTTATAATATTAGTATAGAAGTACCTACAGATCAATTATTATGGGGGTCCGTAAAGATGTTGATCTAAAACACTCAAAAAACTATAGGTTTATGTTTAAGTAGAATATCAGATAAATGGTTTTTCTGGCACTCCTATAACCGTTCGCTTACCTACCTAGTTGTTTTTTTATGTATATCAGCTTTTTAGTGGACGGATATACATAAAGTGGTCATTTTGAGCATCAATCCAAACTTAATAGCGCACCAAATTCCTCTCTGAAACTCCATTAAAAGCTTTCATAAAACAAACTGAATTCTGAAACAGAGTGCGTCATTCAAATTCATAGCACCTGTCACCAACTTCCACGTTTTTATTTTTTTTCAACCGATTGATATACATATACAAAAGTTTTCCGCTATCGACAAAAAATCGTAAATATTCAAACTTGATTGATGGCATCGCAACTGTTTGCGTATGATTTACTAGTTTCAGTATACAAATTACAATACAACGTGAATTACTCCTAGTCCAGTTTTAGGGTTTATTTTTATTTTATTTTATTCACTCAAAATAATCACAGAATATACGAAACTTAAATAGTATGGGTAACAGGTTATAGAACATGATCATTTAAAGTTAATAGGCCGTCGTCGTCGCACAGTACCAATTTTTAAGAGACCTGGTAAAAAATTTGGTTTTTATCGACTGTTTTCTTATTTTTGCTACCTCAGAACTTTTGACTGGGTGATACTTTGACTCGATTTTGATGATTTTTTTATTTGAAAGCTGGTGTTGGTGCAAGCTGGTGCTTCCCGTGTGGTCATTTTAATTTGGTCCAGTTCCGACCGTGGCATCCATGCGAAAACCATGTAATTGAAGTCGGTTTATAGTTTTTTAAAACAAACTCAATACTTAATAAGAGTTTTCATGTTCAGTTACGAACGTTTCGCTTTGTCTGTCTTTTTACCATCTTAAATATCATAGCAACCACCGCGGCTATCAACTTGAAAGAACTGCTAATAGGTACATTTCGTGCGCCTGTATCGAGTGCATTTTTTGTGTTTTGCTGCAGCGGTGCGTTCCTGGTGTGCTCTACTCCGACTGTCTCCGCCCGCCCACAACCGCCCAAGGCTGAACCGCAGAGAGAAGTCATTCCACTCGATTCGCCACATCAATCAACAGCCAAAAATGAACGCAAGAATCCGCCGTTAGTATGACGAATCTGCCGTAAATATGACGAATTTGCTGAATTTATGACGAATCTGCTGTGTTTATGACAGATGGGGCACGCTAACATCGTTTATGTAGTCTCTTACTTTCCCCCTGGCTTTGAACCTGTTCTTCAGAGATAATGCGCCTTTGCCCCAGAACATACCTTAACAGAGTCAGAGCAGAGTCAAGTCGTTTATTTGTTTAGACTTACAAAATTAGCACTTAGACAAGTCAAATTGCTTTACAAGCACTCAAAGGACACACACGCACAGGCACAAACACACTCATACGAAACCTTTTGTTTATCATTTACTTAAATGTAATTAGACTTATTTTATGCTGCATTTTGTTTTTTAATCTGTAATTTTGTAATTTAATGTTTACTTTGTAATATGCTTCTCCTGTGATTGGTGTAGTGCGTTTAGCTCCCTGGCACCGCTGAAAACCAGCGCTGCTATGATACAATAGTACCATAGCAGCATTATGCTGAGCCGGTGACCTTTTTGTGTAGGACAAAGTTTAATTTTAGTTGTAATTATGTTATGTTAATTTATCCATGTCACACAAATAAAGATTTTCTATTTCTATTTCTATAATTTTTTACTATATAAACAGCTTGATAAATAGTAATCACAATCAAATAAGAAGTAAGGTGCGATTGAATACACTCCAATTTTTTTGTCCACTAGCGGAAGAATGCATATAATGGTCTACTTTACAGCTGGACGCAGGCCTCCCCCTGATAGGCTCCTTATTGGCTTTGATCTTTTGGAGGTAAATCATTGATTAATTAAAAAGGGAAGATGAGGTACTAGTTTCTCGAAAATGGCAACCTCATATTGTGTAAAATTGTGTGCTCCCACCTCAGTCACTGTCGGACCGGCGGCACGGGCGGTCGTGATTCGCGTGAAATATTGTTGTCTCGGTCTCACTTCGGTCTTAGATACTTACGTCTTTCCGTCTTTATTCTTCTTTATATTGCTCAGGACTGGAAATATAACTGTGAGCGTATGTGTTTGCGTGTAGTTGTAACACATGCCAATTTTTGAGTAAGCGCTGGGAGAACGTAACCTATCTTCCCTTAATCAATGGAGGTAATGCCCATAATCTCCCCGGGTTGGAAATCGCAGTTCGGTGTTAAAAATGTTCTGCAGGAGGCACTGTTCCCCGTCTCCAGTGGATATCCCTTCGTCCAGCTTGGAAGGCTGTCACATTTCAATAGACAATAGAGTAAACTTTGAAGTTAACAGTATCGCAGTTAACACTTAACATACATAAACAAATCGCGAAAGTTTAAAACAGTTTTATTCTAACTGTTATCTTTTTGCGTCGGGGGTAAGCAGTAACTGCAACTGTAAGAATGTTGTACAAATCAGCTTCGACTTGCAAAATAATAATTAGCAATTCCCTCAACATTTTATCAATGCAACTTCTGGCTTGACGCCAAATTTTCGCCTTTAGGCGCGAGTGAGACTGCTCGACTTTTTATGTGCTATTTTAGTTGATTGATTGACAGCATTGTTTGATGCGTATTTTTGGAGAAGCTGTCGCTGGGAGTTAGACTTTATTTTAAGCAGGTAAACTGAATTGGATGGGATTTGCTTGATATAATTTTAATGTTTAAATAAGTATTTAATTCTATAATTAATTTTGTTTTAAAAAACTATAACCGACTTAAATTTTTGTAGTTTTATCATGAATTTTAATGGATTCCACAGTCAGAACTGAACCAAATTAAAATGAGACCACACGGGAAGCACCAGCTTTCATATAAAAAAATAATCTTGAAAATCGGACCACCCAGTCAAAAGTAATAAGGTACAAAAAAAACAATCGAATTGAGAACCTCCTCCTTTTTTTAAAGCTATTTTGGAAAAGCTCAAAAAGTACCACCAGCCTAGACAGGAATAATAACCACGCTTGGCAGCCACCGAATCGGTGATACCAGTTCTGGTAATATAATAAATATAGGTACAGAAGGAAACTGCTACCCGTCTACTGTAGGTTTCTTTAAGCTGAACGCGCACATGTCCACATTGCACGCACCGAAGTCATCGCATTTTCAAATCTAGCTGTTTTTATAGTAAAAAAAAATACTTTCAGTGCTTATTTTGTAAGACTAACCCCCGGTTTCTCGAACGCTTATTATTTTGACAAATTGTTGACAATTTGTCAGGATGTACACGCACTGCTTTAGCTATTACTCGCGTGTTTTTTTTTGCAGAATTCTGTATTTTACTGCAAGTTCACTAGCGGAAAAATATGAATGTTTGGAGCACTATAAAGTTGTAGGTAGCTAAAATAGCAAGGAATTTTATTCGTCGTACGTGTAAGTTAAGTTAAGTACGCAGGTTATATTCCGCGAGATTAAAATTCACGCTGTGAGATTCCGCAGTGCGTATATAACAAACCGTTGACTATCCATTCAATGTGACAAGCGTTCGAGAAACCGGCGGTAAGGAAATTAACGATTTGACTGTGACTCTGACTCCGGCGTATGCGGCGCAGACGGGTGCGCGGTCACCTTTAATCTACTCCCACGACATCCACGATCGCAAAATAGCATTATTAACACCCCTTTAGACACCAAAAACCCAGGTGAGCTTCGTCACATCATCACACATTCCTAGAACCCACTCAGAAATGCGTAAAAAAGTAATTGCTACTTATATTTCTCATTTCACGGCATTCGGATGTGTCAAGACTACGTCATAGCTCTTGTGACACAGCTGGTATTTTATAACTTCACTTGCGCTCCGCGGCGCCCCTATCCCACGGGAACTGATTTATGGAATAAAAAAGTAGCCTATGTGTCATTCCTGGCCTAGAACTACCTGAGTTATTTACAACGGGATATTTACCATGATTTGAGTTTTGAGCTTAAGCCATGCTTTAGCCGTTATTCCGTGATCATGGCGCATGAAATTGTGCCGAAATATTAGAAAGCTCAAAACTCAAATTATGGTAAATATCCCGTTGTAAATAACTTTAGTATTAATAACCATGATGGATTTAAAAGTTTTATAGAACCTGTATGGAAAGTTACAGTCCGATCCGTTCAGTAGTTTTTGCGTGAAAGAGCACCAAACATACATACATAATTATGATTTTCCGAACGTTGTACGATGTATCTTTATCTTTCAGTTTTTTTTTACGCCACTTAAGTCATCTTTTTTGGTAAGTACTTTTTGACAGAATTTCGCACAGTACCTTGATCCAGCTATTTCAAATCCCACTGCATCGACATTAGACAGTTCGTTATTTTTATTTCATTTACAATCGCGAGGAGTGATTCATTGAGGGGCATATTATAAATAAATGGTCTGCACAATGAGCGTGCATTCGACTGAATTAGCTATCTCTTTTAGGGTTCTTTTTTTCTAACTCAGTCTCGGAACACTGATCTCTCTGTGGATTTTTCTAGAAAGGTAAGTAAATCAGCGGAGACCGCGACTCTGCAAACGTAGAGAAGGACGCCCTTCAGCCAGGTGCCAGTGGGGTGGCTGCGAAAGACTGCAGGCGGAACACAGGGCGCTATGGTACTAATTAGAGGAGGCTTATGTCCAGCAGTGGAGTAATATAGGTTGATGGTGATAACCAAGGAATCTTCGGAATATGTGACGTATTGGGTGAATAAAAAAAGGTTGCGAATTTGATTCCCGCTGTGGAAGTAAGGTCGACATTTACTCTCGTCCGAAACTAACATAATATTATGAAAGTAAAGCAGTATTCAATCATCTAGTTTCTATGAATACATACTTACAAGCTTTTCATTATGAACTTAACGTGTGTGTAAAATACCCAGTGTTAAAAAAATATTCGTTCATTATTAGCGGCCTATCTCCAGCAGTGGACTAATATAATGCTGATGATTATCTGGCTAATAGCAGCCTAGTTAAGAGTGTGCAATAACGCCGCTACGAAATTAATTTCGAGCGGGATGACAAGATATTATTTTCTCGCGAGTGAGAAGTACAAAGCAGAGACGTGCGCAAACACTATTGTTACATAAATACCTACAAGTTATTAAAACAACCAATCGAAAAATTAAAAGACATAACTGAAGAAATATTTCTAGATTTCTTACGAAAACAAAAACCGAAAAAAAGTGTGTTCCTGAGATAAATAACAAAACAACTGCAAAACATATATTTTTTTTAATGAACTATCGATGATCCATTTTTCTTCTTATCTGTAGAAATTAAAAATGATGTGTGTCTGAATTGGACTTAACAAAATGGGCATCGAGTCGTCTTTTCCCGTGGTTCGAAACGACCCATTTCAAAAGAATCTTGGGCGATTCGCACCGCCGTAACCACTGCGGTGCGAATGGCCCTATTCAGAAACAGTGCATGGGGTTTTCGCACCGCGGTTCGAACCGCTCGCGGTGCGAAACGACTAAAGACCCGGAAACTTTCACAAAACACGTAATTCAAGATAGAAGATCGACCTAATATTTCACTAAATATGAAGGTAGCTTTCACAGATTCTGGGATAAATAACGATTTTTGAAGTACAATTTTGAAGTAAATAGCTTACGGCACACTCTTAAAGTACATTCAGTTATCCCGTGAAGCGCACACGCCGAAATAATCTCGCTTAACACCACAAATCATGTTAAATATCCGTTATTACTGCTTTTATATCATAAATACTTGTAAAACTAGCACAAATCTAATAGTAAATCTACCGTAACGTTTCTTTCATTCAGCACTAGGTACTAAAGATAAATCGCCGCGGTTTGTCTAAGAATATAAACAATTTGAAAAATCGCAATCTTCTTACATGATTAATAGATAGATAGATAATGCTTTTATTTTATCATGATTAATGTGTTTCCGGAGTTGATGTACTGCCCACGTGTACTATGTCGTAATGACAAGTGCGATCGTTTTTGTTATGTAAGGGTTCCGTACTGGTGGTTTTTTATTCTCTTCAGCCTGTATTATGCCACTGCTGGATATTATAGACGTTCTCTAATGAGCGGTATAGCGCACTGTCTTCAGCTTGCCGCACCCAGCATCTGTCTTCCATCTTTTGCAGGTCGTCATCCCACCTGGCCGTAGGGCCCGGTTGGTTCGGTTATTGGTCCTTTGGTGCCAAAATTTAATAATTCAAGGAGTTTCGATAGATTGTATTATAGAAAAATGATACAAAGTGGTATGAATGACGATTTGGGTTGAGAAGCGATTGTCGCCATATTGAATCTATACAAGAAAAAGTTCGGAAACACCGCACTGTTTGGTCGTACGGATATGCCGCGACACCGGTTATTAGTAAAAAAATATCGATGCCTTTGAATTGACGTACCTACTTATTTTATGTTCAGTTCAGTTCATTTGTTAAAACCATAAGAACATACATTGGAACACTTGATAAAGTCTAACATAACATTTTTATGATGGGAATAGCTACTAAAGTAGCGCTTTATCGATTTAAATATGCTTGTTAGTGTATCATTAAATTATATTCTGGATGTTTTCTATGCATAATAAAAATATGTAGTGTATTGCATTATGTATATCAGTTATCTAGTAAGTACTAAGTACCTACCCATAACACAAGCTCTGCTTAGCTTGGGGCTAGATAATGCTGTTTGAATTTGTCCAACATAATTTATTATTATTATTATTATACCGCTACATTTTCGCTGCTTTTGCCTAAAGAACTACTAAACAAATCGGGAAAAAACGATTTTTTTTGCCATTAATTTTTGACCTCGAGAGGATTGGACCCCAGTTTAATTTGTCAAGGTATTAAATAATTGGGTATAATATTAGTTATTTAAACTTCTTATAAGCTTTCCTAAGTTTGGGTATGCATTATTAAAACAAAAATTATATCTCCCCTCAACTAATTTTCAAATAGAAATCTGCACACCATAATAATGGCAATAAAAATATATAATCAATCAATAATAATCAACCCTTCTAATAAAAATAATAGAAACTGACTTAATTTTTATAAAAAAAAGGTATATTTCATTCAATAATGCTATTACAAGAACATTTGAAAATAGATAACATTTGTACCTAAGAATAAATATATAAACAATTATAGTTATAGGTACCCATAGCTTTGAAACAATATAGTAAAATTTTGAAAATCGAATTCGATTTTTATCTAGTAACCTATAAAGGAATTTTGTAGAGCCCCAACGAGGTTAGACACTCATAATTAATAATTAGACACACACACGTTGTTTGTGTTAAATAGGCATTAGATAAGGCCTATTTAACACAAACAACATATTGTAAACAAATGAATAAAATATCCTTAACCTTATTATTGCTTGATAGACATTTCTGATACTGAACAAACTCAGCCTCTTCAATTTACAAATAACTTTGAAATCGATTACAAACGCAAATTTATAAAGGAACCCTGAAAACCCTGTCACATAAATTTAAACTCTATCTCCACCTGTTACTGTTGTTTTCAGAGTGCATCTAGCAATAAACTTAAATCCCCATTACCCGCATATTTACAATTACTCAAAACCGCACTTTATCTCTTTACTTTATTACCCATTTCACATTGAAACATTCGATTGATGGCTTTTGCAATTACTTGTAAAATATTAGGTCAAGTTTGAGCGTTTTATATTGGAATTAATTTGTAGTGAGTTAAGGTTTATTTTGGTGTGCGGCGATTTAATTGGTCATTGGAAATCTATCGAATTGGTATGAATCTATTTTTGAAATTTTGAATATAGAACTGAAGAGGTTTGATTCAAAGGATTTTAAGGGCCGGTGTGCACGATGCCAGCTGTAGTGACCACATATGCATGCTGTTTGTTGATGGTAACCATAGATTTAAATCGTTAGATACGCCCCGACCACCAGAAACTGTAGCAATGTGTGTGAGACGTGTCGCATCATGTCTAAAACATGTGCAATCTACACAAACAAAACAAGCGTACTGAGAAAATAGTGTCATCTCTTTTTCTCACACGTTAGTTGCAAACACTACTTTCTCATTCGTGCACTCGCCATTTAAATTTGTTATTATAGTCATTTTTGACAATGCGGACGATAAAATAAAAGTTATTTCATTAACTCGCAATACCAACGAGTGAAATGTCACATCTCTGGCTTTGTTTATGTTTGTAGAATTGTTGTTGCGCTTTCGAAAGGCACACGTCATCTTGTGACACTATAAACTGCTCGCAAACGTCCTTTACAACACGTCCGGCTAACACTGTGCTTAGATGTAAGTACACTGAGTCCAGGTTTACGCATGCGTAAGGTTCGACTTGGACACAACACGGCACGGTCTCACTGCGGTAAGGGCATATCTAACGATTTAAATCTATGATGGTAACGAATACATTGAATTTGGTTTAGACTTTTTATTTCTACTAATTGATGAACATATGTACAAAAAAGTGTCACGTTGTTGATGATGTTCTCATGAGGACTGAAGCACTGAAAATTGAAGTTCTAATTTCGTCTAATAGATAGCGTTAATAGCTAGCTAACCCCGAAAACAGTATATAAACTACGAGGTAAGATTTGCATTACTTTTTGAAGTAAATGACGTCATCACGTAAAATTATCGTTCCTAAACAGACTTTAGTGACAACCGTTTATATAAATCTCTTGATCAAAGATCGAGAAGATGCTGGAATTGTCCAGTAGGTATAATGTATTTATTTATTAGAATTCGTTAAAAGGTAATAAACTAAAAAAAATAACTCTTATAAAAAACATAAAAACGTTCCCTAGGTATAAATAGTTTATAAAACTCGAAAAACAATTACCTCTTACACCATGGCACTGTCTAGAAACGGACAAAACTTTGCCATTTCATTTTATCTCAACTTATCCATAGTGATTTATTACAGATCGGCTGGTCTGTACCAAGCCTTACAGAATCACTCAATGGCCGCCCACGTTAATAATGAAGATCTAACATAAGTGCTCAATGATCAAAAACAGACGTTATTTAGTATTTATTGAGGTTATGGAATGCGATGGATCCATTTCGATCCATTGCAGCATTTGGAATGAAACGTTTGTTTTGTTCCATATTCATAATAATGATGCAAGGGAATAGATTAGACAAATTGCGCTGCTGTATTAATATACTAATAGCTGCGCCTCGCGGCTTCGCCCCCGCGGATTGTTATGTCACGTCCCGCGGGAACGGGATATGTTATGTCCGTCTCCTGGTTCTAAGCTAACCCCTAACAATTTTCAGCCAAATCGGTTCAGCCGTTCTTGAGTTATAGATAGTGAAACTACGACGACTTTCTTTTATATCTGTATACTAGCTGCGCCCCGCGGCTTCGCACGCGTTGTTCCTATGAAAACATTATAAGGTGATTTTCATCCCACGGGAACAGATTTATGGGATATAAGTAGCCTATGTTTTATTCCAGTATTAGAATTACCTGTATGCAAAATTTCAGCCAGATCCGTTCAGTAGTTTTGGCGTGAAGAGGTAACAAACATCCATCCATACATCCATCCAAACTTTCGCCTTTATAATATTAGTGTGATTTGTCCCCTTAAGGGTACCTACCGTTTACTTTGCAGTTAGAAGATTTTGTTCTTAGGAATTTAGAAAAATATTTCCATTCGATTTTGAAAAAAGTACGGTTCGCCCAAAAAATGATACTTACCTATTTAACAAAAAAAAACAAGTTGGTCTTAACCAACTCCATTTCCAACCAGGAACACTTTTCCCAAAGTAACATACCAAATCAAATTCTCATTCAATGGTTCTTAATTTAAATTCGTATGTAATTACTTTTATAAGTTGATAGGTTTAATTTTAAAGGCTTATGTCCCTCCCTACCCATGTTCGCTCCGTGGATTCACCAGCATTATTTATTTAAGAAAAGCTCGACCTTTAAATGACAGACAAAAGTGGAGCAGTAAAATAGCAGTTCCAAAACAGTACACCTCAATTTCCGCCTGTCCAAACTTCAATATGCCCTTCTCTCGATTCAGGCCGAATACTCATGTGTATTTCCGAATATAGATCGCGACTCGACCTCTTAAACTTACTAACTTAGACCCAGTCTAGTCTTTTGCTCTGAAATTTTTATCTATTCGGAAACGGCAGGCGGTTCTATTTATGCAACTTTTAACTTAACGAGCAAATGGTCCACTTTATAAAAGACTGGCAGCGCCTCGCGGTTTCACCCGCGTAGTTACCGTTCCCGTGGGAATTCCGGGATAAAATATAGCCTATGTCTCTCTGAAAGTAAGCTTTTTAATAATGAAAGATTTTTTTAAATCAGTGCAGTAGTTTCGGAGTATATTCAATACAAACAAATAAACAATCAAATCTTTCTACTTTATAATATTAGTATATAGTATAGGTACATTACGTGTTTTAAAAACACTATGGTTTTTCGATAGTTTATTTTTTTGAAAAATAAGTCGGCTTTTTCCAAAAAATCTAGAAGTATTTCTTTTGTTGGTCTTTTGGTTTTTCGATTGGTTGTTTGAGTAACTTGTAATTAGATAAAAACAGTTGTGGCGCATATGAAATTCGGTGCACGCCTCAGCTCTGTGCTTCTCACTCGCGAGAAAACAATATCTTGTCATCCCGCTCGTTATTGCACACTCTTAAGTCTCTATTCACCCCGTTTTACGGTACTGTTTCTTCTCTACTATGTCAGTGCATAGTGTTACAGGTCGAGCACCTGTCATCTAAAAGGCTACTATACCTCTCTCCCTCTAACTTGAGCGCGGTATACCGCCATCTCATTCACACTGATGTATTTCCATCTGTTTAGGATATGTTTAGTTTATGAGTGGTTAGAGTACTGAATGAGTGACGTCACAGTGCATTTCTGTGCACTCTGTTATTGCAACCTTGGATTGCAACCTAGTTGCTTTATTTGCCATTAATGATCTGAGGTGAAGTTATTTTGGAATGGTATTTAATTACATATGCAGCGGCAAGATGCGTAGATGATATATCCGAACCTGAGCCCGACCCGCTTTTACTAGAGAACCATAATAATAATAATAATCGTTTATTTTCAGATAACATAGGATCCATATTTAGGTTAATCTATAGTACTAGGATGGCCGAACTTCACTTGGTTTTTGTAGTAGTACTATTTGCCAATAGATGTCAGGAAGAGTCATATTTATCTTGATTATTGAAAACATGAATCAAATAGTATTATTATTTGCCAATAGATGTCAGGAAGAGTCATATTTATCTTGATTATTGAAAACATGAATCAAATAGTATTATTATTTGCCAATAGATGGCAGGAAGAGTCATATTTATCTTGATTATTGAAAACATGAATCAAATAGTATTATTATTTGCCAATAGATGGCAGGAAGAGTCATATTTTTTCAGTTTAATGTTTAAATTGATTAGGATGAAGTTGATTATTGAAAACACGAATAAAATAGTATTACTATTCGCCAATATATGTCAGGAAGAGTCAATTAATTACGATGAAGTTAAAGTTTTTTTTTAATAATTACGATAAAGTTAAGTTGGTCAAAAACACACCAATAGTCTAGGAACATTAATGTCATTGGAACTGGAATCTTAAAAATCCACAAAATTATCCCAGTCAATCAAAATTAAACCACAAAAAAACCTACAGCTCAAAATGGTTCAAAACCACATGAAATAGCGAAGACAAATACACTAACATAGTCTCGAATCATTAACACCATTAGCATTGGAATCTTAGAAATCCACAAAATTATCCCAGTAAATCAAAATTAAACCACAAAAAAACCTAAAGCTCAAAATGGTTCAAAACCACATGAAATAGCGAAGACAAATACACTAACATAGTTCGAAACATTAACACCATTAGCATTGGAATCTTAGAAATCCACAAAATTATCCCAGTCAATCAAAATTAAACCACAAAAAAACCTAAAGCTCAAAATGGTTCAAAACCACATGAAATAGCGAAGACAAATACACTAACATAGTCTCAAAACATTAACACCATTAGCATTGGAATCTTAGAAATCCACAAAATTATCCCAGTAAATCAAAATTAAACCACAAAAAAACCTAAAGCTCAAAATGGTTCAAAACCACATGAAATAGCGAAGACAAATACGCTAACGACACACAAATTAAGCCTAGATCAAATAATTAGACAAAAACAATAAATAATGCTTCCTGCTGATTCTGGCGGAGATTCAAAAACTTGGAAACGTAAATAAACAGATGTCGTACTGTTTTATTGCACTGTGTTTGTCTTACTGTTTTTGTTTTACTATGTCTATTTGTTTGTTATAATTGGAAAGTTGTTGGCTTTATTTATTACATTCTTTCCCCCTTATTCATAATGCTCTTCTAACATAAAACAGCTGCTAAGTCGTGTTATTTCTCAGTCTGACTTATGTCAATAGAAGAAGACAGTGCGAGATTTAGCAGTGTGCTAAGATATCAGATTATTATGAATATGGGGGATAGATATAAATCGTTAGATAAGCCCTTACCGCAGTGAGACCAAGCCGTGTTGTTCCCATGTCGAATCTTGTGAATTCACAAACCTGGACTCAGTGTACATCCTAAACACAGTGTTAGCCGGACGTGTTGTAAATGACGTTTACAAGCAGTGTAGTGTCAAAAAATGCCTTTCGAAAGTGCAACAACAATTCTAGAAACATATATAAAGCCAGAGGTGTAATTAATAACTTAATGAAATTATTTTTTAAAAACTAAAAGAATAACAATTTCAAATGGCGTGTATGGCGAGTGCTCGAAAGAGAAGTAGCGTTTGCAACTAATGTGGGAGAAATGAGATGACACTGACTGTTTTCTCAGTACGCACACATTCAAAAACATATCTAACGATTTCAATCTATAATTAGGTACACTTATTTGAAACTATCGTACTATATGTGCCCGCGAATTTGCCTAGCCCATACACTAACATAAGTTTTAACTCTAGATTTTTTGTCTAGAAGTTAAGTACCTACCCACTTGTCCAATCCATATATCTACAATGCATTATTATGAGAAATATAGTTCTGAAAAGAAGCTCCGCCAAAATGAGTTTTTTTTTTGTTGAGTTGTTTAATTGTTGTGCACTTATCATCATAACTTAAAAATGGCTTGAATATAGTATACAACTTGTATGGCTTGAATATGTTGCAAACAATCTACAGCTAGCTCAACCAATCCTTATCAACCAGTAGTCGCGTCCCAAGACGCTGGCTGCATCGCCCCGCTGTATGGCAATGCTGATGCGCTGCGCCAGATACTCACCAGCTCTCGGGTCACGCGCCGCAAAACTACTTATTACAATAGGGTATAATGCATGTGACTTCAAAAAAGCTAATATTATTTTTACGTATTCTCTAGTGATATAGAAATATATCTGTATATTTATTTTTGTATTTTATGATGTTTTTATTGTGAAATTTAATCATTGAAAAGTAGATATTTTAAGTCTCAACAGCAAAATCTCTAAACGCAACGCTATTGGCATGTGAAGCGTGACGTCATACTTGAACATTTTTGTATGAGCACGAAGTTTTGACTTTGAGTTTACATATGGAACTCGATGATCAGTGACGTCATAAAATGCAATGGCTAACATGGCAGCGTTTTTATCACCCGAAACTGATTGTAGTTTTACTTTTAGTTTTTTACCTCAATAATTTAATATTTTTTGGGTGTTATATTTATTTTCGTTTATGTATTAACCTAAATAATCGATTAAAAAATAAAAAAATCCATGCATATACCCTATTAGTTGGTTTACCACCAGATAGTGTAGGTTCAAATCCCGCCAGGTACCATTACAGAAGCACTCAAATAACATCTTGTTAGTCTCAAGAGTCCAGATATGAATGAGGTTGTGAGTGACTCACTCCCGTTTTTAGATTATGAATGGTCTGTTTGTTGTGAAAGAACTGAGTGCTTTGATAATAAAGCTTACAGAAGATTATTATGAAAACATGACTTTTGTAGAACTTCATCAAGTCTTGGAATTCGTTATTACCTTTTAAACCTTTTACATTTTTTTTTGTAATAAACATTTTATTTATTTATTATTATTTTAAACTAGTTTTCTTGTAAAAAGGCAATATAAAAACCACACACCAGCGCATCAATATATAGAAAAAGTTATGTAATGGGGGATAAAAAACCAATTGCAATCAGCATGGCGCGCTTTTTAACCCTCAACGGCATTAGGTACTTATGTGAAGATTTGTGTATGCTGCATACTTAAAAATCTTAAAAAAAAGTGATGCTGTTCAGGGTTAAAAATGCCACCATAGTTACTGCAGTTGGTTCTACCGGTTGGTGTGGGGGTTCCCACTTACCTTTTGGCATAAGTTTTGAAGAACTAAACACGCTTACATCACGATTACGTCATTTTCCGATATTAAAAACGGCAGATTTTTTGATTAGCTCTTATTTTTGTATATTTTCTAAGTCGTATTGACATAAATGTGACATACCATTAGTCAAAAATTTACGGAGATCTCACGTAAATATTGATTTAATTAGTACCGAGTTACATGGCAGATGTAATTAAAAAAAATGGCAGACCATGTTATTTTGTATAAAAAGTTACACCTAAGTTATACTTCAAAAACCTTATAAAATGTCGAGAGGCTTTTTAGGGTTAAAATTGCCGCCAAGCTATTGGCCCTTGGTTCCACCTACCCCCAGTTTCCATATTATGGAAACTATGATAAACGTTGTGCTAAACTCCCTGTACATTCTCTGATAGATAGATACGTTTATAGATTTATGAATGATACCATTTTATGGAAAGTAGGGTCTTAAATCCTAAATTAGGTTTATCTAGACACTAGAGTTCTCTAATATAAACTTAGACACGCTTAATAATAAAGACAGTTACGCGCACAGGCACAGCAGCGGTGTCTGGTACAGGCCTCAGTAGGTATAGGTAGATACTCTAGTGATTTCCATCAGGACTGGGTTAGGGGTCACCAATAAACACAATTACGAGGTCATCTGCGTGCGCCTTACACTAATAGCTGCTAGCATTTAGCGGAGCCATGAAACGAGGGATACGACCGGAAGTCGCCATTTGCTCTGTGCGCTGGATAGATTTAAATGGCGACTTATTTTAGGGCTTGTGCTCCAATGAGAGAAGTCCCGCCATGAGTCTTATTTAACACGACTCCATACGAGTCGATAGGAAACGAAAAATAGACACAGGAGCAGATAGAAAACGAAAATTATAGGCATACCTATTGGACTTGTGTGATACGCCGCAGTTTTTGTGTACGCCACTTATTAGGACCCCTCAGACTAGACTAGTTACTGCAGGGAAAAGCGCCGATGTGAGTGGTTGGGTGGCAATAGGAATGGCCATACACAAAAAAATCAATTAGGTGAGGTTTTAGTCAAATGAAGGGAGCGCAGGGGTGCGCTTGGTAGGTGTAGGCCTCAGATCGGTTGGTAAGCACCAGATGCTAGGTGTAAGTATTCTAGTAATTTCCATCAGGACTGGGTTACGTACGGGTCACTAATAAACACAATTACGAGGTCATCTTCCGTGCGCCTTACACTAATAGCTACTAGCATTTAGTGGAGCTATGAAACGAGGGATCAAGCTAAAATAACCTTTGCTTCGGTAAAATCTGATTATTCGTTCGGGAGTTAATTTATGGCAAAAGTTGTTTAGGTTGCCTGTTATGGGGAGGGTTATGTCCAGCAGTGGATTAATATTAGCTGATTGTAATTTAGGATGTCTCTAACAGGATAAAAATTAGTATTGTCTGCCTTTATTCTGGTCTCCGACAAAACCAGGAACGGCGGCGGCGGTGGGGCCAGGCGGTGGTTTGAGCGCATCAAAACGCGTCCGCTATTTTCATGGCCACATTTCATCAGTCATATAAATTCCGTGCGTCATAGTGAATTACAGGCGTTAGGTTTAGTTATATCCACCGTCGTCGTATAGCTCGATCGCTACGAACAAATAGCTGACAAAACGATTAATTATAAGTAAAATTTATAGGAGAGACGAATGTAGCAAATAACCTTAGAGTTTGGTTGGAGGCATACTGCCAGCGCAAGTTCCTACAGCGATCACAGATAGGGCATTGGCGGTTTAGTTGCCCGCTTGTCTCATGGCCTCATTTCATTGCTCATAATAATTTCCTACGTCATAGTGCACAAGCGCTGGGTTTAATGATATCTATCGTGGTATGGCGCCAGATCTTACTTCCCTCTGCCTTCACTCAAATACATTCCTACTGTCTTCATCGCACAGGCGGCAGCGGTTTGACCATCATCGCCTGTCTCATGACCTCATTTAATTGCTCATAACTAGTTGCTGCGTCACAGTTTATTACAAGCGCTGGGTTTAGTGATATCCACTGTGGTACGGCGCCAGATCTTAGTTCCCCCTGCCTTCACTCAAATACATTCCTACTGTCTTCATCGCACAGGCGGCAGCGGTTTGACCATCATCGCCTGTCTCATGACCTCATTTAATTGCTCATAACTAGTTGCTGCGTCACAGTTTATTACAAGCGCTGGGTTTAGTGATATCCACTGTGGTACGGCGCCAGATCTTAGTTCCCCCTGCCTTCACTCAAATACATTCCTACTGTCTTCATCGCACAGGCGGCAGCGATTTTACCATCATCGCCTGATTTATGGCCTCATTTAATTGCTCATAACTAGTTGCTGCGTCACAGTTTATTACAAGCGCTGGGTTTAGTGATATCCACTGTGGTACGGCGCCAGATCTTAGTTCCCCCTGCCTTCACTCAAATACATTCCTACTGTCTTCATCGCACAGGCGGCAGCGGTTTGACCATCATCGCCTGTCTCATGACCTCATTTAATTGCTCATAACTAGTTGCTGCGTCACAGTTTATTACAAGCGCTGGGTTTAGTGATATCCACTGTGGTACGGCGCCAGATCTTAGTTCCCCCTGCCTTCACTCAAATACATTCCTACTGTCTTCATCACACAGGCGGCAGCGATTTTACCATCATCGCCTGATTTATGGCCTCATTTCATTGCTTATAATAAGTTCCTGCGTCATAGAGAATTACAGGCAGTGGGTATGGCCGTGGTATGGCACCAGATCCTATGGAACGACTTGACATAACTACAAATTTCGTCTATATGATGTTACTGGTATCTTTCTACGGCTTTGCTTGCGTTGAAGCTGGGAAAACTAGCCTGTATGTTACACATCTACAATTATTTCGTATTAAACTTTAGTGCTCACTAGATAACTTTTTTTTTATGTTGAACAATTCACACATCATTAAATAGACCCAAGCTAAGCAGAGCTTGTGTTATGGGTACTAGATAACTGATATACTTAATATAATACACTACGTAGATAGTATTTTTTTACTATACATAGAAAACATCCAGAACGCCCTAAACAAATATCTGCAGATCATACATCACATTTGTCCCGAGGCGGGAATCGAACCCGCAACTTCCTGCGTCGCAGGCGGACCTTCGCCCACCGCGCCATAGAGGTAGTCGTAACTACCTACCTGCTTACCAACTTAATATGTGTGCCTTTAATATTGTTAATGTTCATTTTTGTTACTTTTCCTGTGCTGTTAATGTTTGTACTAATAATGTACATACACAAATAATAATAATAATAATAATGAGTCTATCTATCTATCTTAGTGAGCAAAGTTTATAATGCGAACCGTGCGGTAGTTCTGGCGTGGCGGAAAAAATCAAACGACAAAAATTTAAAAACAGTTTTTACATATTGGTAGTAAATAATTAATTTTGTTTTAAAATACTATAAACCGACTTCAATTTTTATAGTTCTTTCATGAATTTTCATGGATCCCATTGTCAGAACTGAACAAATTAAAATGGGACCAAGCGGGTATCACCCGCTCCACCTTTCGTATCAAAAAAGAATCATCAAAATCGGACCACCTAGTAAAAAGGTCTGAGATAACAAACATAATATAAAAAAAACAGTCGAATTGCAAAGTTCCTCCTTTTTTGAAGTCGGTTAAAAATATCGCATTCGTTTATACAAAATAGTGTTTACTAGCAGCGCCTCGAGGTTTCACCCGCGTAGTTCCCGTTCTCGTGGGAATCCGAGGATAAAATATAGTCTATGTCACTCCCTGAAAAGTAAGCTTTTTAATGATGAAATATTTTTTTAAATCGGTCCAGTAGTTTCGGAGCTTATACAATACAAACAAACAATCAAATCTTTCCTCGTTATAATATTAGTATAGAAGTACTAGCTGCACCCCGCAGCTTCGCACGCGTTCATCCTATGAAAACGTTTAAAGGTGATTTCTATCCCACGGGAACTGATTTGTGGGATAAAAGGTACCCTATGTTTCATTCCAGGATAAGAACTAACAAAATTTCAACCTGATCGGCAAAGCATCCATCCATCCATATATCCATACAAACTTTCGCAGTAGCTAATAATAGCTTTAGTTTGATTAGTGTGATAAATATAGATTTATACATACACAACACATACATTCTACAAATCCTTTCTAAAGCTAATGCATTAACCTATTGTGGCAACACAAGTGAATTCAAAAGAATAATGGCGGATTATCGTCTATTTACTTAACTCGAGACTTTGGGAGATAACTCCCGCAAAAAGCGATATCCTCACATAACTAAAAAGAATTTGGGATGTTGGACTGAGGCCAAGTGTGGTGCAAATCCTGTTTACTCTTTATAAGGTTGGACTACACTGTTAGACCGCTATGGTTAAGTTTTATTGGGATGAAAAACTAATTTTTGGTAAGACTTGGGTATGTTTTAAAAACTAGAAACAGACTTCAACTATATGGTTTTCGCATGGATGAAGAGTCAGAGATCGTTTTTTTTTTTTAAGGGTAAGTAGACAGCAATCTCACCTGATGGAAAGCGAAGATGCGGCCGACGGTGTATCACGAAGGTCTAGAAGATACCATTCACCCTTGTCTTGAAGAGACCCAGGTTGTAATTGGCCGGAAAAACAGAGGCAGGGAGCGAGTTCCATTCCTTTGCGGTGCGAATAATAAAGGTGGAGGAAAACCGCTTAGTGCGAGTGGAGGGTAGGTACATCCACCTAGATGTTAGAGTCAGAGTCAAATTGTTTATCTCTTTAGACTGGCAAAATAAGCACTTAGACAAGTCAATTTTATTACTTTATAAACAGCTTGATAAATAGTAATTAATATCAAATAAGAAATAAGGTGCAATTCACTTGAATTTTTTGTCCACAAGCGGATGAAGTGAAAAAGATCCCATTGTCAGAACTGTCAGACTATTAGCTAAGCTGAAGCTATTTAGCGTCTTGTAAAACCAACTTCAAAAAAAGGAGGAGATTGTCAAATGACTGTTTTTTTGTTTGCTACCTAGGAACTTTTGAATGCACGATCCGATTTTGATGATCCTTTTTTTGTTTGAAAGCTGGTGCTTCCCGTGTAGTCCCATTTGGTCCACAATTTGGTCCAGTTCTGACGAAGGCATCCATGAGAAAATCAAATAATTGAAGTCGGTTTATAGTTTTTCAAAACAAACTCAATTATTATAGACAATAAATTAAAAGGGACAGGTAATTAAAAGTAGAAAAATGATTAGCTCTGGGGTCCCATCCTCAACAAAAAACCACCGTTTGTTGGTTCCGACGTTTCTACGCCTGGGTACCGTATCTTGGTATGTTTATGGTTCTGCTTGAAAGAGAAACACATCCCTTGCATTAGTAGGATAAGAATTTAGGATACCTAAGTTCAAACTTTAGGTGACTGGCTCGGCTACTGGTCGGGTGGTGCCAAAATTAAAGATTCCAAAATAGATTTAGAAGATTGTATTAAAGAAAGTTTTACAGAGTGTTGTAATGACGTGGCGATTCAGGTTGAGTAAGGATAGTCGCCATATAGAATTTATACTTATAAAAAAAAACGTTCGGAATCACCGCACTGTTCCGATGCCGCCGCCGCGCACCGGTGGTTCGGCTAGGCCGAGACAGTGACAATTCTGCGCAAAACCGTCACTGATGGATGGAATTCAACAAAATGCATATTGCGCGAAGGAAGCATCAGCTAGTAATATCCATTATCAATCTAATATTATAAGTTGCGTAGATAAAGATTAGGATTGAAAATGACTGCATCTCTCATGCCGGCGAGCAACATGACGTGTTGTGTTGTGACATCCTTTTTAACCGTTTTTTTTATGTTTGTTTCCTCAGAACTTTTGACTGGGTGGCCCGATTATCATTATTCTTTTTTTATATGAAAGCTGGTGCTTCCCGTGTGGTCCCATTTTAATTTCGTTCCGTTCTCACAATGGGATCCATGAAAATTCATGAAAAAACTACGAAAATTGAAGTCGGTTTATAGTTTTTTAAAACAAAATAATTTATTCCATACAATTTGGTAGGTACAGCGCGTCTATCATGCGGATAGAGAACAACACACACACAAGTCCAAATCCCAGTTTAAAAAGAGACGTGACGATGACGTCTCGATACTAACGTCTAATAAACTCGCTCCTATATTATATAGTGTGACAGCATGAGAAAATGTGCTTTCCTCTTCACCCAAAAAGAGATTCTCGCTTAAAAATAATGTGATCAAGATTTTTTGACGTGACATCTATTAAATCGATGAACAAGGGTAGCATATTAAAAAAAGTGTCACGTTGTTGATGATGTTGTCATGACGACTGAAGAACTGAAGATTCAAGTTCTAATTTCGTCTAATAGATGGCGTTGATAGCAAGCTAACACCAGTATGTCTACCATGAGTTTTCACAATCTATACTCGCTAGCTAATGTAGTTAAAGAAGTTTATGGAAACTTCTAAAGCGCCTCTAGCGGATAGTTGGGTACTAAAATGGGCAGTATGAGTCGCGTGTTCTACTGTAGTAACGTCAGGCGATTTAACAGTTACAAATCATGGTAGACACACAGAATGGCAAAAACAGTATATATAAACTACTGTAGTAAGTAAGTAAAGTAAGTAAATCATTTATTTGTCACATAAAACACACACATAAAATTGGTTACACAATTTAAAAGTGGCAGAGTTTAAAAATAACGTATATATAAAAACTTATAATAAAAACAAAAGTTGATGCGCCTCTCATACCAATGTACTAACTGTAGCCGCTAGGTTCCCTTTAGTTATATAGCTATATGAGAAGCACGAAGCACTGTTGTGAATTAAACAGAAATACGTGTGTGTATCAGTGGCAAATGGGTAATAGCTCAGTGATAATATTGCTCTAGTTATGAGCAAACACTGATTTTCAACTACCACCTTTATAGGGTGACAAGACAGCGAGCCGAGCGCAGCGTTACACGTCCGTCAGTAAATCTATTGAACCTTAGTAGAAGTCGACTTCTACAAAATCTATTCATTCTACTACATACCTCTATAAACTAACCTAACTACAAATGTATCTATAAAATATAAGATGGTTGGACTCTCCGCTGAGAACACCAAACTCATAAGAGTCTGGGCAACATTGGACTACGAGGTTAGATTTTCAATAGATCAAGTAAATGGCGATATCACGTAAAATTATCGTTCCTAAACCGAATTTAGAGACAACCATTTTTTAATTAGATCGATGTACCGGAGGGTTGTTTTACCGTAAACAAACAAATGGCGCGTAAACCATGACATTGATAATGTCAATCAACTTATTGATTTATCGTTTAGCTATCGATGGTTGATGGTAGATAGAACACGAGGCTTAGGAAGTGTTTTTTAATCTCACACCAAAAATGTTTTTGAAAGGGGAAAAGAAAATGTACTTATTTGTTTTTAACAGACTTCAAAAATGCAGTTGGTTCTAAATTCGACTGTTTTTTTTAAATATTTTATATTAACTCAGAACTTTCGAGAGGATCTGATTTTGATGATTCTTTTATATTAGAAAGCTGGTGCTTTCCGTGTAGTCCCATTTCAATTTGGTCCAGTTCTGACAAAACCACTTGAAGTCGTTTTATAGATTGTTTAAACCAACTCAATTATTATTTCCCTCAAACCCTGTTAATTGTAGAAGTTTTAAAGTCAAAATCATACTGTATTTTATTAAGGTAACCTAAAAACAAAACAAGTAGATACAAATATAAAAACTAGGATTCCAACCTACATGTGTAAGTACTTATACTGACGCTGTCTGTAAATAAAAATACCTAAAACACAAGTACTCGCCATAAAATCCCTAAACAATTTACCGTACAAAATCCAGAATCCCTGTAATCTGGCAAACTTGTTATCTTTCCCCCGCACGCTACCATAACGAGGGTAAGTTTGTTTTTGAGACACCGTGTGAAGACTTTACTCTGTTGTCTATACAAATATAGGGGATTTTGGAACTGAATTATCCTTATTTAGGAGCACTTAGTTTAACAAAAATTGAATACCTATACAGGTACACATCATCATCATCAGCCTATATTTGTCCCCAGCTGGACATAGGCCTCTCCTAATGAGCGCCATAGCGCCCTGTCTTCAGCTTGACGCATCCAGCCGTCCTGGCCGGAGGGCGTCCTACACTACGTTTGCCGAGTCGCGGTCTTAATTCAAGAACTCGTTTACCCCAGCGGTTATCGGTTCTTCGCGAGATATGGCCGGCCCACTGCCACTTCAGTTTGCTAATTCTTTGAGCTATGTCGATAACTTTGGTTCTCTGTCGGATGTATTCGTTACGAATCCTATCCTTCAGAGAGACTCGAAGCATAGCTTTTTCCATAGCTCGCTGAGCGACTTTAAACTGGTGGACCAGCCCTATCGTGAGTGTCCACGTCTCAGCGATACAGGTACACAAACGAAAGTAACTGACGGTCTAATTAGAATTTTTGGGTCGTTAGGCCTATTAATCAAAAACTTAATTCTTAGTAAACTTATACCAATAGTAAACCATGCTTTCTGTTTGATGAATTATTATATAATTATTGTGAATTATATAATTATTGTGGTTCCATCCATTGTATTTTAGCTACATTATGTATTTGTTCCTTAATAGATAAACCTATGGTTTATCCATTTTGAAGGAAGCATATAAGTAAACAAACTACGACACAAATAACAAAATCTCACTTGCTCGTCGAGTTTCAGATATAATTGTAAGCAATTTTTATTGAAGGGATGATCTAAAATCGACATGTAATGTAAATTACGTATAAAAGGACGCGCCAACAAAGTGAATTTTAGGTTAAGTATGGGCAGTTTGTTTACAAACATGCTTCATTCAAAATGGACACGGTATAGATCTTTATTGCCTTGCCGTCGGTAACTATCATCAGTGTATAAGAAAGACCCCTTAGACGTATTTTGCGTACACTCCACGTCTAGATGATATGCCACCACACGCTGACCGAAGCACCATAGTTATAGCACAGCAGTACATACCTGAAACATGAGAAAAACTTGTAAATATAACGAACTTTATGTCGCAATGATAATTATGTATCGCACAATACTAATAATGCCCTAAAATTTCTGATAAGTCCGTCAGTTCGTTTTTTTAAGCTATTGCATAGCTTCTATCGCGGGCCTTGAGCGTGGAGACCGAATCCAGAAATTCCGTAACGGAAATAACCTAACACCCCCCACTCCGACCGGCACAGCGGTGATACTTTTTAGTTTTGCCATCTTTTGATGAATAGCAGAACTTTTAATGACTTTTTGATATATCACGCTTGTCTCTTAGTTCAGCAACTCGCCTCTAGGTGGCATTGGTTATAATTGCATAAGTTGATAATTTTTTTTTGCAATAGCTTTACCGCGGCAGTCCCAGAGTGCCGCACGTCTTTTTTAATAAATAAATAATGTTGGACAATTAATACAGCATCATCAAGCCCCAAGCTAAGCAGAGCTTGTGTTACTACACACTCTTCTGCGAAAGAGCCCTTAGGCAGGCGATGTAAGTCGCGTGCGACGACGCCGCGTTGCACGCGTAAACAAACATATCGCAATGTACGGTGATGTTTATGGATAAGCGGGGCGTGAAAGAGTAGCGGTGCGCGCCGCGAGCGACGCGTCAAATCAAACAAATGCGTGTTAACGCTTCTCCGTAAACACACTCTACCAACGCCATATGTTTGAATTTAGTGCGGCCGCCCCGCTGCACGCGCTGTCGTCTCCGTAAACAAGACCTTAGGTCTCCTAATTAATCACAAACTTAGACCTAAAACCGTAAAGCCTTTTGAGTAAATTTCGATTGTCATCTAGCTTTTCCAATTTAACTTTGGTAATACAAACTTAACTCAATAAGCCCTTCAATAAGAACTTTTACTCATATGGTACTAGCTGTTGCTAGCGGCTTCGCACGCGCTTTTTGAGTATCCTAAGTCCGACCCCGGGATACCATTTACCTCCCTGCCAAATTTCATTTAGATCCGTCCAGCCGTTTAGTCGTGAAAAGGTAACAGACGGAGAGACGGAGTAACTTTCGAATTTATAATATTCGTATGAATGGATTGATAACGCCGTTGGCTTTTAAAAAAAACCGCTAAGTAAAGTCTGAATCTAACTTTAACCGACTTAAAAAACGGAGGAGGTTCTCAATTCAACCTGTATTTTTTATGTTTGTCCAATGAGAATGTTTGTCTGGGTGATCCGATTTTGATGTTTCTTTTTTATTTGTAAGCTATTGCTTTCCGTGTGGTCCCATTTGGTCCAGTTTTGACAATTGCAACCATGAGACAACCATAAAATAAGTTGGTTTATAGTTTATTACAAAAAACAACAAACTCAATTATTACTGTTTCATTTGAGTTGTTTCGCAGGCAGCCTTAGGTATGTGGAGAATAATTGAAAAACAGGTTTCCCATAGTTTGCAACAAAATAATTCATCTAATATTATATATTTTTTAAATAACTTTTCGTACAGTTAATGTATCATTTATGTTTCTAAAATAAATATTTGTAACCATTCAAATCGTAAACAAAACCTCCAATCATTTAGATAACTGGGCCTCTACTCTTAAAAACAAAAACGAAGTTTCTGATTTATTTTCGAGTAAGCGAAATAAGCGTTGGTTTTGCAGGACAACGAAAACTAAACTTCGATTTTTCTTCGTGAGTAGAGTAGGCCTCCTGTATGTAATATACCTACCTGGTAGCAATCTGGTGCTGACAGAAAACAAACTTTTGTATGAAATCGACAAAGTAATCCTCATCAACTGACAATCAGACAAACTTTGCGGTCTTTAATGAGTTTGCAACAATTTCATCCATCTTTTGTTCTCGATAAGGAAGTTTCGAGATTGATCTTCGATAATATTTGGAAACATTGAGTTGTTAAGACTTTGTTTTTGTAGCGGTTTGGTAAACCAATCAAAATGTTTACATTTTTTATTAAAAGACCTTCGTTTGACCACATCACCTGATGGTAAGTGAGGATATGGCCGACAGTGTCTTGATGACAGTTAGTCACGCGCAAACAAAAAAAATCGGTGTTCTTGAGTGGAGACCGCGACCCGGCAAACGTAGTGTAGGACGCCCCCCAGCCAGGTGGGATGACGATTTGCGAAAGACTGCAGGCAGATGCTGGATGCGTCAAGCTGAAGACAGGGCGCTATGGCGCTCATTAGGGGAGGCCTATGTCTAGCAGTGGACTAAATATAGGCTGATGATGATGTGAGAAAACACCAGAACGTCCTGAACAAATATTTGTATATCTTACAAACATTTGTCCAGAGCCGGGAATCGAACCCGCAACCTCCTGCGTAGCAGGCGGCTTCACCGCGCCACAGAGGTCGTCACCTCTAAAATCTGTACCCTGCATACAACATCTACAAGCACAACCCGTAGCATTTCCGTCCATCGAATCGACCCATCACTCACGAATCGTCAAAGTCAGACTGTTTGATTTATTACTCAATTATCCATTGTTTGCAATTTCCTATATAATCGGAAACTGTCATGTGCAGTTCCGCGTTTATATGCAATTTTCACAGATTAAAACCTATTCAGAGGTAAACGTTGGTGTTTATATTCATAATGGTCTGCTAACATAAAACAGTAGTGTCAAATTCAAATTCAAAAATGCGATAAAAAGTAGCCTATGTTTTATTCCAGACCTAGGACTATGTTTATTTTAAATTTCAGCCAGATCCGTTCAGTAGTTTTGGCGTGAAGAAGTAACAAACATCCATACATCCATACAACCATACATCCATACAACCATACATCCATACAAACTTTCGCATTTATAATATTAGTGTGATGTGATGATAACATATGTTTAGCATTGGACGTATACGGGTTGATAATGATAATGATGATACAAATAATATGTGTGTATTTATACAGGGTTATTAAAAGAAGTTTCATTTTTATATTTATTTGTTTTACAAAAAAATCTTGATTGAAAACTAAAATTACGTACTTAGCATAGACTTTTTGTGATCATAAATCAGTTTACGTGGGATAGAAATCACCTTTAAATTTTGATATGGACAACGCGTGCGAAGCCGCAGGGCGCAGATAGTTCAACAATATTTGTATGGATTTTATACAAGTTTCTGAATTTAACAGATTCCGTGAAATATTCTGAATTTGAAATCAGCCTGCTACGGGAGAAAGTTTTGAGCATTCACTCGTTTTAAATTCAGTGGGAATTCAGAATGCTTTGACGATTTTGTCCTTTCCTCTAGCTAGACGTTTTGGACTTGAATTATTTACAACTTTTACTTTTTAATGATAATCCCGGTCTAGAATACGTCTAAAATTTCAGCACTATCCGTTCGGTAATAAAATTACAGGGTGTCCGGTAATTAATGGAAAAAAAATCTATCTGCAACGGTCCAGCATTTTTTAATGTATTTTTTAAAGTACAAATAAAAATTTGAACAAAGGTATCAAACCTTTGTTCAAATTTTTGAACAGCTACAAATTTAATAATAACGAGTTGATTTTCTCTGGAAATAACCGTGGATAATTGACCTTGCTATGGCGCATCACAAAATATTCCTAGCCACAACTGCTTGTTTTTTGTAAACACTTTAAATAAAAATTTGTGTATTCAACTTTTTTAAGATAAAGTTTGAGCACCTGTGGTATAAAAAAACGTATGGAGACCGGGGTGGCCCACAGTTTAAAAAACATGCCTGTTTCATGTTGTTTGTTATATTGTATTACACTAAATTTTTTAATGTCAAATTACCGAGTTAAGGCTAAGGTTATGTTTCTCTAGCCCTATTTTTCTTATAACAAAAACAAATAATAAGATTAGAAATTTATTTACCAAATCAGTGAAAGTGTTATTTCTACTGTTGATCACATTGCCCAGTGTTACCACGAGTAAAATAAATTATTCGTAGTCACACTGGTGTAGGAAACGGTGACCACGAGTCTGCCGCGAAAACAGTAAAAATATATTCGAATCGAGGTTTTTTTTCAGTTATTTTTCTCATAGGTTCATAACTTGCAGCCAATTACATTACTATCCATATCCAAATTCATTGCAAAACGTTGAAAAAGGTAAAAACCGCAAAAATAAAATCTCCCGCGCTACATGGATCGCACCACCTTAACTTCAGACATATCGAACGATCCAGTAACTAACCGATCGGTTGAATATTTAAACCAACTGCAATACGATGCAGTGTTTCCATTTTACGACTGGTTATTTGCTATGAGCTCTGCTTTCAAACGACTGAAATTTAGTAGAAATCAGTAAGTGCTTTTGGAAATCGACTGCAAGCTCAATAGTTATTATTTTTATCATTGATGTAAGAAATGGGGAGATGAGGCACTGGGTTCTCGAAAGTAGCAGCCTAAAATTAGGTCCATTTGTGTCCTCCCACCTCAGGCATAGTTGGAACGGCGCCGCCGCCGCCGGCGTATTTTTCGTGCTTGTTTACACTTCGGTCTAGGAACGTCTTTGCATCTTATCATCCAGCATCTGCCTGCAGTCTTTCGTAGATCGTCATCCCACCTGGCCGGAGGGCGTCCTACACTACGTTTGCCGAGTCGCGGTCTCCACTCAAGAACTCGTTTACCCCAGCGGTTATCGGTTCTTCGCGAGATATGGCCGGCCCACTGCCACTTCAGTTTGCTAATTCTTTGAGCTATGTCGATAACTTTGGTTCTCTGTCGGATGTATTCGTTACGAATACATCAAGAAGAATCAAGACAAGGGTGAATAGGTATCTTCTAGACCTTCGTGATACATCGTCGGCCGCATCTTCGCTTTCCATCAGGTGAGATTGCGGTCAAACAAAGGTCTATTTACCGTAAAAAAAAAAAAAAAAAAAAAAAAAGAATCCTATCTTTCAGAGAGACTCCGAGCATAGCTCTTTCCATAGCTCGCTGAGCGACTTTAAACTGGTGGATCAGCCCTATCGTGAGTGTCCATGTCTCAGCTCCGTAGGTCATGACGGGTAGGACGCAATGATTGAAAAATTTCGTTTTCAAGCATTGCGGTATGGATGACGAGAAGACTCGACGTAGCTTTCCAAACGCTGCCCAGCCTAGCTGGATCCTCCTCTTGGCCTCCTTCTCAAAATTGTTTTTACCCAACTGCAGAATTTGTCCAAGGTAAGTGTACTCGGAAACAATTTCGAGAGTGGCCATTGTTTATTTTTGATTGTTCAATTAATAATTATTTATAAATATTCATTTATATAGTAACAAATCAATAAGTTTTAAAAAACAAACAATCAAATGAAACTATTTAATTGTTTGTTTGTTCGGATTGAATAGGTTCCGAAACTAATGGACCGATTTAAAAAAATCTTTCATCACTAAAAAGCTTACTTTTCAGTTAGTGGACATAGGCTATATTTTATCCCGGAATTCCCACGGGAACGGGAACTACGCGGGTGAAACCGCAAGGCTCTGCTACTCTATGATATTTATGACATAAATAACGCTTGGAGATGTTAAAACATTCTGAAAAGGGAATAATTGAACGTACTCTGTGACTATATTTTACTTATGTGGTTTGTCGAATTCATATTAAGATGAAACGTTAATAATACAATATCAGCCCTATTCTACTCAGAACAAGAAATGCAACCGTCTATTTATAAATCTAGACACACACGTATCGCAATTAGAAATGAAATGTATGCCAGTTATCTAATTACATAAATCGTACACCCACCTTTTTAGCTAAATTCGCTAATTATTCACTATGGTGAAGAAGAATAACCGGCCCTGCGAAAATTGCAACCAAATTTCCACTGCTGGTGCTCCGGTGTCGTAAGGGGCAACTAAGGGATATCCACTGGGGAGCGGGCGCCAGCGCATACTGCAGAACGATTCTAGCATCCAACTACGATCCCCAACCCACATGAACAGCTAGATTATGGCTAGGCTAGGATTATGGGCACTACCCCTCCATGAGATAAACGTTAATAGCGCTTATCAGGAGCTGCGTCCATGAGTGGACCAATACAGGCTGTTAAGGTTGAGGTTTCCATTGTTTCTAAAGTGAAGTACGTTTGAATATAGCTGTGGGGTACTATAACTACCCGGGGAACAGGGAGGTAACCCTCCCTGCAGAATTTTATTGAGATTCGTTCAGCCGTTTAGGCGTGTAAAGATAACAGACAGACAGAGTTACTTTCAGGTTTTTATATACACATCACACTAATATTATAAATGCGGGAGTTTGGATGGATGTTCCGTAATTAATATGTACACAAATAATAAGTATGCACTTATTTTTAAGGCGAGCTTAACAATAATTAAGAGTTTTCTTCCAGCAAAACCTTAGAGTTATAGGAGAGGCGATGAAAAAGGTAGAAGAAGGTATAATAATATACATAATATGCATATAATAAACATATTATGATTAAAATAATGTTCGCGAAAAGGATTCAAGTGATCGGGCTGAAAATTAGCATAGATGTATTGCTAGGCCTGGAATCAAACATAGGCTACTTATTATCCCAGAAATCAGTTCCCGTAGGATAGGATATAATTGGTTTTGTTTTACAAAACTATAAACTGAAATTTTTATAGTTTTTTCATGAATTTTCATGGATCCCATTGTCAGAACTGAACAAAATTAAAATGGGACCACACGAGAAGCAGCTTTCAGATAAGAAAAGAATCATGAAGATCGAACCACCTCCTTTTTTGAAGTCAAAAATAAAACTATCATACAGGTTATTTCCTAAATGCGAACTGTCATCAACTGTCATACCTTCTGTTTACTACGAAGTTTGCGGTACTCTATTTTCTGTGGTAAAGTTATGTAAACTTCCCGCTTGGAGCGCTGTCACATTTCCATGGAAAATAGAGTAACATGAGAGTAACGTAAACTTTCTAGTAAACAGTATGACAGTAGATAGCAGTTCATACTCAGTATTAGGAAGTAACCTTTAAAAGTTTCCACTCAACTTTGACTCTTCGCATGCGTGCGAAGAGTCAAAGTCAGAGTCAAATCGTTTATTTCTTTAGACTCACAAAAAATAAGAACTTAGACAAGTCAAATTTTTACTATACAAACAGCTTGATAAATAGTAATTACTATCAAATAAGAAATAAGGTGCAATTGACTCTAAACCACTTCATTTTTTTGTCCACTAGCGGAAGAAGTAAAAAAGAAACCACTAGCAAGTTTATCGCTTATCAACTAATACAATCTTTGCATAACTAAGTCTAACTGTTCTTGCATACTATTGTCGGTGTGGAACTGGGCGACATCCGGCCCAAAGCCGCGGTCAGTTCTTCGACTAGGAAGACAATGTATAGTATAACCACTAAAGATACCATTTTGTACAAAAAATATTGCAAAAATCTCACCAAATATGCCCCTCGCAACCCCAAGAAATAGCGAAACACAAAATGTCGTGACAATATTGCGTGACGCGTTGCATTGTTCGCACAAATGGGGACTTCCCGTGACAAACCGAGGCGGATATTTTCACAGTGGTATGCCTTACGGCATCGTTTTGTGGGGAGTTGGGATTTAGTTATTACAATTGAAAATTCTCATGTGATTATTTTCTCGTCATATACTTAAGTTTAAAAAAAAACGAGAAAAGAAATTTAATAATTTCGGTGTAAGTATTGATAAAATACATATAATAGTCGCATTTATTTTATAGAACTGAAAACGGAACTACAAAGATAAATATTGATTTTAAAAACCAACTAAAATATTATTGGCATTATGTATACCTACCTAGGAAATAAAATAAAATCCCAAAAAAAATCTACTTTGATGGGATTCGAACCCGTGTTCTCAGTACGGGGATGTCATAACCGCTAAACCACATAGTCGGATACTGCCTCGGCCGAAATTCTCTAATTCTCGTCAAAGACGATTTTTTTTTATAAATTATTTACGTTTACCTGTTTTTTGTACAAACAGACCTTCATTATGCATTTATCTACATTTAATATTTACCTAAAAACATCTATGTAGTTAGACTTACAACAAAATTGCTAATCATGATGAAAAGAACAAACATTTTTCTCGCAGCAGGAAACAAAACATCGGATCTCCGGCAGACCTTTAACCACTATGCCAAAAAGGTCATATGTAGTCTCATATTAATGATTTCCGATTTAACCTTTCCCAACGCACCCTAAGGAAACTATTATATTATTATTACGGCTTTTTGTTACCCAATAAGACAATAATTCATTGGGTTCCAGACACGCAAGCCTAATGGGTGTTTCTGGTACAATGGCCGTGGGTTGATGTCATTGGGGTATTTTTGTCCCAATATGTCAGAAATTATGTTTGGGAAGAATGTATGGTGATGAAATTTTATTGAATAAATTTGGAGCCTTCTACGAGTAGACCTAGCCGAATCTTTGGCCATGGCCGCGGCCTCAACGGAGACTTAATTTTATACCCGTTCGTTTACGATAAATTTTACGTTATTCCTTTGTTTTAAGATACTATGTTACTTTAAGGCGCATACCCGAGTGAAAGTGGCACTGCCACCTATTTTATCTTATTATTAAGTTTTACACAGGAATTTTCGAAAATCCATCGTAAAGTTTGTGATAATATAATATAAATAAGAGGAAGATTATTTTTATCAATAGGCATCATAAAAAATACGGGGTGTTTTTTTCCACAGTTGAGTCGGTTCGATTCCCAGACAAAGCAACTAATTTTTAGAAAATCTTTGAATGCAGTATTATTATTTATTAAACATAAAATAAAGTATCTTTTAAGCAAAATATCCTATCTACAATTTGTAAGGTACTTTCTCTTCATATCGCACAGTCTTGGGAAGCCCCGTATTGTATAATACTTACTATAATCCTACTCTAAAATATATATTGTATTTGTAAGTAGGTACCTAACATGTTGTAGAAATTAAGATAGTAATAAAGAAGTATTTGAACTGATATACCGCCACACATAGCATTATCTAGCCCCAAGCTAAGCAGAGCTTATGTTATGGGTACTTACTAGACAACTTATATAGACAATACAATACACTACATAGATAGATATTTTATTATACATAGAAAACATCCAGAAAGCCCTGAACAATATCTGCAGATCGTACAAACATTTTTCCCGAGGTGGAAATCGAACCCTGCGTCATAGGACATAGACCTTCGTCCAACGCGCCGCAGAGGTCTTCGAGGATTATTATGATTGTTGTGACGTTCTAAGTAAATTCAGAGATGTTGCCATTGTAAAAGGCAAGGCACACACTCGTTACCTGGCAACATTGATCGAGGACAACAATATTGATGTATTGTGTTCTGTTTTTAACAAGAATCCATTTGAGTGACTGTTAAAATAGAAACAAAAACATTTTTTGTTTTTCAGACCCCTGCTGCTTAGATAACTAAAGATTTGTGTTTACCATAAAATAATGCAGATTTAGCTTATAAGCTAAATAATCTAGCTGAATCATTCATCTAATAATTGATGAATGAAGATTAGCTGTGTGCAACACACAGCTAATCTGTGGGCTCAGGGCTTAGAGCTGTGTGGTGTAAGAGGCGACTTAGGGATATCGCTTGGAGGACGGGCAGCAGCGCCACCTACAAAACCATTCTACCATCAGACTGCGATACCCAACCCTCATACCCAGCGTGGGAATTATGGGTATTACACCAGATGAGATAAAACCTAATAAGGCGCCTTGTCAGGGGCCTTATTCAGAAAACGTGATTAGGACGCCCTCCGGCCAGGTGGGATGACGATCTGCGAAAGACTGCAGGCAGATGCTGGATGCGTCAAGCTGAAGACAGGGCGCTATGGCGCTCATAAGGGGAGGCTTATATCCAGCAGTGGACTAATATAGGCTGTTGATGATGATTGAGGAACCATTGATGACGACATATGTGGCGCGGTGGGCGAAGGTCCGCCTGCGACGCAGGAGGTTGCGGGTTCGATTCCCGCCTCGGGACAAATGTGTGTATGATCTGCAGATATTTGTTTAGGCAGATGTTTTCTATGTATAATAAGAAATATAGAACAATAGAATAGAAAATCTTTATTTGTGTGACATGGATAAATTAACATAACATAATTACAACTAAAATTAAATTAAATGTCTAACACAAAAAGGTCAATATGTACCTATGTAGTATATTGTATTACTACCCATAACACAAGCTCTGCTTAGCTTGGGGCCTGATAAACAGTGTGAATTGTCCAACATTATTTATTTATTTATTTATTTACTGATAAAATCAAACAAACCCGCAAGCAGCAGCCTACGACTAAAAGTAGAATAAGACCAGTAAAAAAACTACTAAACCTCCATCAAAGCCATATCATTAAAAAACTAGATAATCAAAATAAATGGGAGAGCATTATCAAAAATGCCAAATGATTTACAGCACATCAGCTGTGATACATCAGATCTGACCGGCTTTATTTCAAAGGGATAGAGTTGATAATGGTATCGTAGAAATGTGGGATCATAAATCATCTAGATGTTAAAATCACACAGAATGGGCGACGAGTCGGCGACAGCATGGTTGTAAGCAGTAGGGCAGGTTTATATTTTCCGAAGCTAGGATTTTATTATTTTATTAATTACTAGCTGCGCCCAGCGGCTTCGCACGCCTATCCCACGGGAACTGATTTATGGGATAAAAAGTAGTAGTAGAATGTGTTATTCCAGACCTTTCTTAGGACGTTTATTTGTAAAGTAAGTATAGATAAATAATATAAATATACTACTAAAAATATCCTAATATTATAAACTCGAAAGTTTGTAAACATGTATGTATGTTTGTTACCTCTTGACGCCAAAACTACTGAACGGATCGAGCTGAAATTTTGCATACAGGTAATCCTAACCCTGGAATCAAACATAGGCTACTTTTTCTCCCATAAATCAGTTCCCGTGGTATAGAAATCTCCTTTAAACGTTTCCATTGCACAACGCGTGCGAAGCCGCGGGACGCAGCTTGTTTTATCATAAATTGAGCCAGGAGAATACATAAAATCTATTCCTTTGCCCACGCACGACTCGATTCATGACTTATCTCCCATTAGCTTCTAACTAATTAGCTAAGCCCAATGGCTTCTGATTTCGCTATCCGCTCCCATCTCAAAAAGCAACCCTGTATAATATTCGGTAGCTGACCTTCTGCACTGCAAACTCACATACTGTGGAACGTCACACACTGAGGCATAACATATGTTTTCATTTGTGCGATAGGTACTCACTACTGGTTATTAGTCAAAATAAATGTCAACTAAACTCAGCGATGCGCATGTCCAAAGAAAACATTGCAATGGAATTGCTAAGAATCTTTTTTTAGATGACTATTCAAGTCACCTCAAAACTGTCGCTTTATGAGTGTGCCATAAGCAATTTTGTACTTCTAAAACGTTATTTATCTCAGAATCTGTGAAAGCCACCTTCATATGTAGGGAAATGTTACTTTTAGACCTTTTATCTTGAATTACGTGTTTTAAAACACAATGTGAATGTGAAGACACAGACTATCCTTAATTTTCACAGAAAATTACGTAAAAAGTCACTTATTAGTCATATAATATAACAATATATAGTATCTTAAAAGTCAATTATGCTGTTTTCAGCCCTAACCGGAGGAATAAGTTAGGTATACGTACTCCGTCATTATTCCAGGTTCAATAATACTGTTTTTGAAACTACGTAACTACAAACTTAGTCACTATATATATATATATATATAACTACTCTTTGAGTAAGTTGTGATTATAAGAGGAATAGCGTTTTCTTATTAATATGGGCTTAAGTAGTAAGTACACTGTTTGTCATCACATCAGTGAGCGCGGCCTAGATGCATGCTATCTCACCTGTCATTACAGACATACCCGCGCGATAGAATGAAATGCACAATGATTTATGCCGCCGAACAGACTTTAGCACAAGGGTTATCCTGAAAAACTATAGAATGCATCTCTTCAAAATAATTTTATTTTAACTTATTAATAACTAAACTATGTCGGTAAACCCTTCATTTTAGAGTGTTCTTTCCCTGTGTGTTATTTATTTTCGCCCAAAGATAAGCTAAAATTCGTGTTGAAATACGAAAGTTTAGAAGCTTGTATTTTTTAAACGTATTCATTTTTTAACTGCCTTGGTTGTACGAGTATAAAAACATAGTTTATGGCGGTATAAATTGATTTCATCCTTAGATTTGGATGGTCAACATCAAACAACCTTGTAGTTAGTTACCCTTCCACGTTTGTATGAAAAAAATGAGCGACTAGTTCCACCTCAACTAGCTATATCTTTCTCCACAGAAGAAAGAATACGTATACAATATCTCCTGATAACTTGCAGACTAAGTAGATTCGATTTCTTAGACTAGATTAATTAGTTTTTTTAAGATAGCCTAGCCTGTTGAGCATTGGATGAAGTGTGCTGATGAAGACGATGCTTACAGAAAATAGGATCTTTGCCCTGCAACGGGAATTGAACCCTGTGCCTTTGTTAGTCATCCCATCCCCTGCGCCAAAACGGCCGTGACGACCTTACCCATCAAATATAGAAGTGGAAAACGCAAATCGATATGATATCGAGGTTACCATGACGTGACGACAAACAATAAACCAATTTACGGCAATATTTTAGAACGTCTAAAGTTTACGGTGCAATGTCGAAAGCAAGTTTGATCTATCGACCATTTATCACGAAAGTCGAATCTATGTGATAAACATTTGATATAATGCAGGAACGAAAATATTCCTAGATATTTTCGTATACAGGCTGTCCCAAATCCATGGGACATGGAGGGCAAATACCAGAAATATGAATGTTGGAAAGTTTTACTGAACGGTAAAATTTCTATAATATAGAAATTTTACCGTTAAGTTTTAAAATATTATTTTAAAACTTACACAGTAATGAATATTATACGTAGAATACTTATCACACTATCATCACATCACACTTATATGTTTATGCGAAAGGTTGTATGGATGGGTGGATGTTTGTTACCTCTTCACACTAAAACTACTGAACGGATGATCGGGCTGAAATTTTGCATTCAGGTAATGCTAATCCTGGAATCAAACCCAGGCTACTTTAATCGCATAAATCAGTTCCAATGGGATAGAAATCACTTTTAAACATTTTCTCACTTTTATACCTCGGCCATATGAATAAATAAGATTCTTATGCCTTCATCAACCTCAACAGCCCTTATTGGTCCACCGCTGGACGCAGGAGCCAATAATCCCCCCGCTGGGCATGCGGGTTGGGGAACGCAGTTCGGTGGTAGAATCGTTATGCAGAGGGCGCTGCTGCCCGCCCAGGTGGATATCGCTTAATCGCCTCTTACGTCAACCATGGGAAGAAATGGGATGTTGCAAATTCTAAGCCAGCACCACACAGCTGGATCTCTTATGCCTTGGCTTTGTTTTATCCAATAAGGCTACATCTTTACAAACACCGAACTGTACATTAATAGCTTCATGTCATGCAATTCTAAGATGTATGTAACGAATCGACGCAACGCTTGAATTGAGAGTTAGTCACGAAAGATCTATCAAATTACATGTCACATCAATTTCATCATCAGCCTGTAATAGTCCACTGCTGGACATAGGCCTCCCCCTATGAGTGCCATAGCGCCTTGTCTTCAGCTTGACGCATCCAGCATCTGCCTACAGTCTTTCGCACCTGGCCGGAGGACGTTTATCTAAGCTAGGTACGTTTATTTATTTATTTAGTCATTCACAAATCAGATAACAATTAAATTAAGAATAAGCAAAGCATTTTTACAATTTTTGATCTAGATTGAGATCAACTATGTGAACATAGAAAAAATAATGTTGCATGGAATATAATTTAAATTACCCTAAAGCGTAAAAAAGGACACTAACAAACACTGTTACTTAGAAAATAATAATAAAAATATTTTTTTTAAACACTGCTTAAATCTACAATAGTTATTATCGAAGATATCTATGTTATTCGATTTAGCTTCTCATTATACAAACGACACATTCTTTGCAGTTTACGTTTGCCGAGTCGCGGTCTTCGCTCAAGAACTCGTTTACCCAATCGGTTGTCGGTTCTTCGTCAGATATTATTGCCGGTCCACTGCCACTTCAGCTTCCTAATTCTTTGAGCTATGTCGATAACTTTGGACCACGATACGGCAAACTTAAAAAAAACGACTTTGCCAAATTTAATAAAGATTCGTTCGGCTGGGAACAGGATAAAAAGTATCCTATGTGTTTTACGTACATCGATGTCCAGCCAGCATTATTTATTTTCAATTAATTTAACGTCTTCCACGTTGGTCCAACCAAACGGCACTTTTGTTCCTAACTCTAAATCTAAGCTTGGAATACCGCCAAGCCGACAGAACTTCAAATAGATTACTTGTTTTGTTTACGTTGAATATTTTATGGGTGACTGGTTCAGGGGTATCCCGTGGAGTTTTGATCGCAGGTTTTTTGGCTATACTTACCTACTTTTTTATTTGAAATATACATGTTGTAAAGGATATCATAAGATATTATTGAACTCAATCGAGCAAAATCTAAAAGGTCTAAGCCGATAGAACTTCAAATAGATTAATTGTTTTGTTTACGTTGACTATTTTATGGGTGACTGGTTCAGGGGGTAGGTACATATTGCAAAGCACAATGGTGTCGATTCTGTTGTTTTAGAATTTGCTTGGAATTAGGAATGTCAAACAATACATTTCGATTCCTTATCGATTCCTAAATCCTTATTTTAGCTAGTTTTGATGTCAAATAGAAGATAACTATTCGATTTGAAAAGCTATCGTCTACTTGACATTCGTAAATAATTTTAGCTAAATTTCGCTATTTTTAGCTAATTTTATCTAATTTTTAAAAAACAGAATAGACACTAATGGTGTCGATTCTGTTGTGAGATTTATTACTGAACTGAACCGAGCGAAGTCTGCTAGGTTTTTAACTACGCGAAGTTACTGTGGATTTTGAATAAGCAGTTATCACTGACATTTAGACATGCTTACCAGATACCGAGATGGTTTATTGGAAAGACCAAATAAAAAAAACCGGCTAGTGCTAGTCGGACTCGCGTACGAAGGGTTCTATTTCTATACCATTATCTATTATAAAGCAAATAAAAATATATATCTGTTGTATGGGAGTCCCAAATATTTTTGTTTTTTAGTATTTGTTGTTATAGCGGCAACAGAAATAGGTACATTATTTATGAAAATGTCAACAGTCTAACTATCACTATACAGCCTGTTGACAGATGGACAGACGGACGAACAGCGGAGTCTTAGTAATAGGGCCGTTTATGAACTTCAAATAGATTACTTGTTTTGTTTACATTGAATATTTTACGGGTGACTGGTTCAGGGGTATGGGGTATCGTAGAGTTTGAATCGCAGGTTTTTATATTGGTTTTTTAGGTAGGTAAGTGCTAAAAGTAGATAAAAGTTATACAGGGTGGATTATTCTAACTGGGGGAATTGAGATTTGCACTGATCTCGTATAGGAGTGTATTGTGCATTTAAACCGACTTCAATTATATGGATCCAATTGTCAGAACTGGACCAAATTAAAATGGGACCACACGGGAAGCACCAGCTTTCATATAAAATCACGAAAATCGGACCACCCAGTCAACAACCATATTACAAACATTTACATACATTTATATTTGACGACCTCTGTGGCGGGGTGGGCGAAGGTAAACCTGCGACGCAGGAGGTGGCGGGAACTGAACTGAACTGAACTATATTAAAAATCATCTATCTATGTAGTGTATTCTATTATGTATATCGGTTATCTAGTACCACAATAATAACACAAGCTCTGCTTAGCTTGGGGCTAGATAATGCTGTGTGAATTGTCCAGCATTATTTATTTTATTTAATACTAATTATATTTTTTTAAAGGTACAGTCGAATTGAAACCTTCTCCTATTTTTGAAGTCGGTTAATTTCTGATTTTTTAACCGACTTTAAAAAAGGAGGAGGTTGACATTGAGGAATAACAGTTTTTTTTTTGTTTTATTGACAAAAGCAAAAACACGTGTCCATTATCATCTGATAATCTAACTGACGGACTAAACTAAACATTTCTATGGACCCAGACCCAACCCCATTGCAAGCAAAACCGACAATTCAATCCACCGAGACGCGATAAATAGTTAAACTACGTGAAAAATGCAAAAACACAATTCCCCAACGAAATGTTATCACTTCTTGAAAATCAACATCCTCTATAACGAGAAAAACGAGTTCTCAATCTCTTGCATGTTTAATACTCAGGTCAATGAACTGTACGTTACCTAACACATGGTGTTATCGCGTAAGACTTGCTTATTGTGTTTTATCTTTGTAACTTACTGACAGAGCATTTTTAACCGACATTGAAAAGGAGGGGGGGGCTCTATGTTTATCTGTATGCATAGATAGAAGTTAAACTGGATATTTCACTCAGCAATATATAGCCTCAAGCTAAGCAGAGCTTGTGTTATGGGTTCTAGAATTGTGATATACATAATACAATACCTACATCAGGTTAAAGACATATTGCTGTCTATTCAGATGTCGCCAAAACTAAACTAAACTAATTTAACACAAGTAAAAATGTCGCCGTCCCTTTCAATACGATCAAAATAATAAGGATGGCATCAGTTTTAGTCCTGTCTAATTTGTCCTGTTAAGTTTAATCTAGTTTTGGTGACATGACATTTGAATAGACACCAATGTCTCATAAAGAATATTTATATTCACTTACATGAGAACAAACTCATATTCTAGAAATTTTTCTTAAGGCGTAAGTAAGTTAATTACTGACAAAATTAAATAACAATAGATTTGTGGGTAGACGTAAGTATGATGACGGGAAAGAATTGAATACAAATCATTTTTTATGCATTACAAAGATCGAGTGACCGCTGCAAGTGGCATTAAATCTATGGTGATAAATTTAGACCAGGGTTGTTGCAGAAACTTTTAAATGTATACATTGTTTTTGCTTGTTTTTATATATTTGGGTAAATGATCATAGATTTGAGCACCTTCATACATCAGGTCTATATGTAAATATGTATATATCTTTTATTATACTCGCCTGACGATTTTTTTATGCGGCGAGGTATAGTCTTTTACTGACTGGTCTGGGGGAACCAGAATTATGTGGGAAGCGAAGCTCTGAGATGGAAGTTAAACCCACTAAAACCTCTCAGGTGACCCTCTTTCGCGATTTTCGTCGAACCACGGGAACATTTAAACCTCCGCGATCCGACTGGAGTCCCCTCTTCCTTCTACACATGGCCACCATTCCACACACTCGCCGACTCCATTCTTTCGTCACCATTCCTCCCCTCTATTGGGACACAGTTGCATGCGAATGTCGACTGCTGTGCCCAAATGGGCATTTCTGTTGCCCCATACTAAAGGTGTGGGTCTCGCATTTACACACGCACACATACTCAATCTCTCACTAAGCTTGTTCTAACAAAGGAATCATTACCTACCTACTTATTCCGCAAAACTTATATAATTGAGGTATTAAAATACTCGTCTGGTTTTCTTTTATTTTTCGAAGGAACGAAAATGCTGTTGACCGCAAATGGCCATGACAGCGTTACCGGATTTTGGCGGGCGTAGACGGCGGCGCCTCGCCGGTAAAATTAGGTTGGGGTGACACGCACAAGTACCACCACCTAGGTACGAGCCTCGGCTTGGGCTGTCGCCAGATGCTACAAGAGGACATGGAGGTTTTGCCTTAGGTGCACGAATGCACCTGTGGGCGGAAGCGGGGAATTCTTCGACCCTGCGTCCGGTGGGGTCGGTTTTTACTCGGCTGTGTAGTGTGCGGTAACGACTCGGTCGCCGTCACCTCCGGGTTAGCGGCCGTGATTTGGTCAATGGGGTCACCGAGAACCTGTCTCGGTCAACGGAGCAACTAGCAACAATTTGCAGCAAAAATGCGAAGAAACGAGTAGAGTTTTTATTGTTTTATTCATTTAGCCATTCGGTTTGGTAGAGTAGTTATTCCGATGTATTAATATTTTGTGTGTTTATTGCTTTGGTGAATAGCATAAATATAAGAAGCACTTGGTTCTTCGGTCTCTATAATGAGTATTTAAAGTATCTTGTATACCACAAATTAAAATTACATAAATCACATCACTCACACTAATATTAATATAAATGCGAAAGTTTGTATGAATGCATGGATGGATGTTTGTTACTTCTTCACGCCAAAACTACTGGACGAATCTGGCTGAAATATATTACAGGCATACAGGTAATTCTAATTCTGGAATCAAACATAGGCTACTTTTTATCCCATAAATCAGTTCCCGTGGGATGAAAATCACCTTCTAACGTTTCCATATGAACAACGCCTGCGAGCCGCGGGGCGCAGCTAGTTACATTATATTTATAGGTACTTTTTTTTTACGTTGAAAATCATAGTTTAAATTAGCTCAGCAATTTATGTACAAAATTACCCTTTTCAGGTGTGTTAGTTTAAGTTAATATGTTTATACTGTATTTAATTTTACTTTACTTAGAATTTTGATAATGACGTCCTCCTAGCCGAATTTCGATCCCGGCGGCCAGTGTCAGCTGTGTGGTATTGTAGTAACGCTTTTTTTAAACACACAACAATTGAAACAACAACTGGAAAAAAAACTTAGTGTCCAATTCACCATATAACTTATTTGATAGTAATAATTGTTTTTATAGTAGAAATTTGACTTGTCTCAGAGCTTATTTTGTAAGTCTAAAGAAATAAACGATTTGACTATGACTCTAACCTAACCTATAAATAATGCGCGGGACATTTGAATTCCTTCTTGGATTATAAACAGCTGTACTGACCTCGAAATCATCCAGCATAGTTACGTCGATACACTCCTTCTGGTTGGGGACCAGCGTGAGGGGACTCTGACACGCTCAATATCTAACTTTTTTGTAGTAAAACTATTGCAGTGTAGACAAAGTCCAGCAATTTGTCTCCAAGGAGTTTCCCGTACAATTACTCAGCGTCGTCCAATAGCCTGCCTGCTGGCCGATGACAGACGGACAGACACGCCTTTTTGGCAGCGATTCTGCGCATGAGTCACAAACGTCATGTCATCGGCAGAGATTTTTAGAAGCTTTGAGCTTTTGTTTGACATGGGTTTTCGATGTTAGATGGATAATCATTCATTGTACCACACAAACTAAGATATCAATGTAGAAATAAATGCTAACCAGTGTACCTTATTCATAATGGTCTGCTAAAATAAAACGGCAGCTAAGTAGTGTTATTTCTCAGTCTGACTTATGTCAATAGAAGAAGACAGAGCGAGATTTAGCAGTGTGCTAAGTTAGCAGACTATTATGAATAAGGGGAAATAATAGATTCAGGCGTTCCTTTGCGGAAATCCATTGTAAATACAAGAATGAAAAATATTTAATAACAATTCCGCGAAAAACCTTCTGCGATAAAATCTAACAAATTATACAAAATTACACATTTATACAAAATGAAAGAACATTTATCAAAGTAAGTCGTCAACTAGTTTCGTCTCTCCACGAGGCATCATCAGGACACCACACCACTCGATCTTGACACAGAGCGCCAAACAACAACGGCAGAGTCCCACCAGAGATGTTGCCACTCCGAGCTTCGCGCGCCAAGTCTACTTTTACGAGTACTAGTTACTAAATATTTTTCATTCTTGTATTTATGAATAAGGGGGTAAGAGTACACGAAGTACCTATGTACTTATTATAGATATAGGCCGCATAGGCGGCCTTATCGCTGCTATATCTTCCTGGCGACCTTGGCATGGACTGGACATGTTAGGACGAAATAAACGGTGGCTCTCGAAACATAGAATTGGGTTTTGTTTGACATGGGTTTTAGATTGTTTGTGTTGGTAGAGATTAATTTCAGAATCAGTTAAATTCTGTGTTTGCGCACACACTTGTACACTGTAATGTGTATTTTGTATGTCCTGTGCACAAGGCTAGTCTCCGTTGAGACTGGCCTCAGCCTCCATTGGTCCACTACTGGGCGGTTTCCTTATAAGCGAAGCTCCTTACTAGCTTTTATCTGGGGGGTAATGCCCATAATCCCCACGCCGGGCATGCGGGTTGGGGATCGCAGTTCGGTAGTAGAATTGTTCTGCAAGGCGCTGCTGCCCGCCCCCGGTGGATTTCTCTTAGTCGCCTTTTATGACACCCGCGGATAGAGCTAGGGTGGTGCAAATTCTAAACCTTCAACCCACAGAAATTATTATAGACCAGGATAAACTTGAGTGCTGCTGTACCCCTTAATAATTAATTTTGTTTTAAAAAACTACACTTAAATCCGACTTAAATTTTTATAGTTTTTTCATGGATCCCATTGTCAGAACTAAACCAAATTAAAATGTGACCACACGGAAAACACCAGCTTTCATATAAAAAGAATCATGAAAATCGAACCACCCAGTCAAAAGTTATTTACAACGGGATATTTACCATGATTTGAATTTTGAGCTTTCCAATATTCCAAACATCAATATCATATCCATACAAAGCTCAGTAAATATCCCGTTGTAAATAACTTTAGTATTAATAACCATGATGGATTTAAAAGTTTTATCACCCAGTCAAAAGTTCTGAGCTAACAAACATGTCGAATTGAGAACCTCCTCCTTTTTTGAAGTCGGTTAAAAAGGGAAGCCGCGCGCAGAAGCTAACCTCCAAAAACAGTAAATCTTTTTATGGGAGATGATTCACTTTAAGATAATTGTACAGATGCTATACTCGCCTCTTCCATGTATTTGTCTCAGGTACTAAAAGGATAAAATATTGCCTGAGGTAAATTTAAAGTTTACTTATCTTTCATGACATGACAAAGCATGTGTTGCCAACTTATCACTGTTGGCATGCTAATTGTAATGATGGTGGAATTCGAGGTATTTTACTATTTCGTGTATTTTGAGAAAACATTGTTGACATTTGTAGGTGTCTCTGTACAGCTGCGTGGTGAATTTGCACCCCACTCTCCCTGCGGATGTAGTAAGAGGCGACTGAGGGATATCCACCGGGGGCGGGCAGCAACACCTCCAGAACAATTGTACCACCGAACTACGATCCCCAACCCGGATGCCTAGCGTCAGAGCGTGAGGATCAAAGGCCTTGGTGAGATAAAAGCCAATAAAGTCCAGCAGTGGACCTATATACAACGTAATTATTGCACTAATTATGACATAATCAGTAGCTAGTTAGTAATCATTCCTTTTAATATTTCATTTTAATCTATTTAGTTTGATCTGAAGCAACTGAGCTCCCTATTCGTAAATTTAAACTGTACATAAAACGAAATCTTATCAAGAAAGCCTATTACTCCGTAGATGACTACGTCAATGATGTTAATGCTTGGCCGGATGTCGCCCAGTTCCACACCGACAATAGTATGTAAGACCAGTTAGACTTAGTTATCCTAAGATTGTATTAGTTGATAAGCGATAAACTTGCTAGTGGTTTCTTTTTCACTTCTTCCGCTAGTGGACAAAAAATTGAAGTGAATTAGAGTCAATTGCACCTAATTTCTTGTTTCATAGTAATAAGTATTTATCAAGCTGTTTATATAGTAAAAATTTGACTTGTCTAAGTACTTATTTTGTAAGTCTAAAGAAATAAACGATTTGATTCTGACTCTGATCTATGGAACTTGAGTTGAAGGTGACACATCAAATCTATTTTATGACAAATTAAATCGATCTATTATCGAGAATTATCAAGTCTTCACAATAATTATAACACTAGACGAGCACTAGAATGATATATTAATTCCGTTTCAAAAGCTAAATCACAGATTAAAAAAACTTAACGACCAGCTTTGTCAGGTTGACATTTAAATGTTTTAAAGCTCTATACGAGTCATAAACATATGATTTATTTTAACACACTAATGGGAAAAGTATTTTATTCAAGTCACAGCTTATTTTTGATGAGCTGATTCATTCAGAGACGTGTAAACGCGGGCGCGTTCTGTACGCGATTCTAGGAAACGCTGTAAGTATGCGTTTGTTAAATAATTAATTATGTTTTAAAAAACTATAAACCGTCTTCAATTTTCATTGATTTTTATGGAGCCTATTGTCAGAACTGGACCAAATTAAAATGGGAAAACACGTGAAGCACCAGCTTTCATATAAAAGAAGAATCCTGAAAATCGGACCAACCAGTCAAAAGTAAGTACTTACTAAAGTAAACAACATAAAAAAACTGTCGAATTGAGAACCTTCTCCCTTTTTTGAAGTGGGTTAAAAAGAAGACGTGTTAATGTTTTATCTATATTAGATTTTTTTAACACCGCACAAATGATAAACAAACCCGCAATACTTAACTTCAAATTAACTTTCTGGTTGAGGATTTTTAAACATAATAGAAAGTACTTGCTGATTTGAGATTCTTTCTTCAATAAATATTGTCCAATTATATCTCTTTATCTCGACTCCAAGCATGTGAATATTAATTTATGTTATTGGAATCTGTCTACATAATTTGCAGCTTTATTACAAATAGATCATAACTTTTGTACATAAGGTATGGCTTTTAGCGAGAGGGCGTACTATAAAGTCGAGGATTTTCTTGACAAAAACTGTAATGTAACATTAAATTTTTATTAAAACTATTATGTTATCAAGTTACTTTACAATATGTATTCATTACTAGTTGACTCAATGACGAATTTAATTTATTTTTATATTAGATACATTAACAATTATTTATATTTCTTATTCTACATAGAAAACATCCAGAACACCCTGCAGATCGTACACAAATTTGTCCTGAGGCGGGAATCAAACCCGCAACCCCCTGCGTCGCAGGGTGACACAGAGGTAGTCCTTAATATTATTACATTCAATTCTGTACTTGTAGTTGCGTAGCTAAGCTACGTTAGGAATACCGAAGCACAAGTCAAATCAATGACAAAAATTGCGTATAATTATTATCAATTTTCAAAACTATTTGTGCCTCCTCGCGTCGGCATTAAAACTTTATAAAAGGTGATATTCACCTACTTTTGAGGTTAAATGGTTTATGATTGGCGGTAAATTAATTTTACGCTAGTTTTTTTTCTATAATATATAATATATAGAAAAATATAATATATAATACTAACAGCAAAAAAAATCATCGCCAGTCGATCTAACTATTCTTTGTAGAACGCATGGAAAATTAATAGGTAGGTAGTTGAGACCGCACCGTTTTGTTGCCAAATGAAATGAGATATCTAGCTCATTTGGAATTATTGTGTTGTGCTTTTTTACAAAAGTTCGTGCAATATCATTGAACAATAAATGTTATTAACATTAGTTAGGTTTACTGGCAAAAAACACTATTTCGAACTAGGTAATCAATGCATTCAATAATTAATTTTGTTTTAAAAAACTCAGTCATCGATTTATGCTTGAGTAACGCTTCCTTCTGCCATAGATAATCGTTACTAGCATAAATAGATGACTAAGCAAATTTTATAATACGGCCCTAAGAACTATCATTCGCTATGTTTTTGTAATATCCTTAGAAAGGTTCAATGACCTCAAGGGTCATTTCACGTACAAACCAATGACAAGAGAAGTAGGTAAGTATAATATCGATAAAAAGCGGAAGCACCAACCCTTGCCCTGATCAGGAGGGACCACGGAGCACCTATCCTGTCGTAATCCTATCTAAAAAGGACAGGTAAGGTAGGATTGAAAGAATAACTTTTAATGATTCTGAGAAACACGTTGTCGTAGTAATGGAATGGGAATGGGAATAAAACCGCCTAAGCCACGTTTTACATTTTTCTGTGAGTGCATATTTTATGCAATGGAAACTAAAACAGGGTATGTATTTAGTCAAGTATTTCGATTAAAAGTATTTCTATAATAAGTAATGCTAAGAAAATGTATACGCGAGCATAAAATAAATTAAGGCGCTATGTTACACGATTAAACATCGATATGGATTTACTTAGTGCAAAAACCCATTTTGCTTAAAGGTAGCCTGAGGCCTATTAAGTCTCGTTATTTCAACCGATTCATAGATAAGTCGAGTAGGTACCTAATGAGAAAAGTTTACGATAAGACTTATAACAGTGTTTTATAATTTGCTACCTACCTATCGAGAATGCGCGGTTATTACTTAGGTACAATGCAATCGTTATATTTTTTGTTAACATAATCTTAGGCTTTCATCCTCATTATAGCGGATCTTTTTGACTACCTTTAGATATATTTTGACTTATACATATTGTACACGCGATATTATGCGAAAATAATTACGTTATTTACGTGTATATAGCTATGGAACGCGAAAATTACGTGCCTGATTTTATGAAACAAGGCAAATAAAATGCCAATTTGGAAACCAAACACAATATTTCTGATTTATACTCTCACATATCAGATTTCAGATAGTTGGGATTAGTAGGAAACAACCACGGGTAAAACCTAATACTTATATAGGGTAATGTAAATTCCATCACAATGCAAATAATCAATTTTATCTTATCTACACTCACATCAAGGAAGATCTTTTTTCGTCACACAGGACGTTAAATAAAACTATGTAGAAAGTTCATCAAAAGAATTTGTGATAGTAATTAACCTCAGCCCTGGACCCATTAACCTTATTTTAGGTTTATTTTGTTTCTTATTAGAATTCGTAAATTTAATGAAAAATTACAATGTTTTATTTTACAAAGACAGAATTATACGTTTGAACAGTTTGAAAATAGTTTGATTCTGTAAAATTAGTCAGCTGGGTGGGATACATAAATAAACGCAAGATCGGACTTCGTGGTACTTTTTATACAATTTATGACGATTTTTACAACATTGACACAATAGTGAGGAATTTTTAATCACCTACCTATTTACTAGCTAAAAATTGTTGGATACATTAAAATAATATACATTAAAATTCCCGAGTGACCTAAAATTTCCATGCTTAAAAATTCGAAAATGGAACATACCACCTTCTGCTAATGACCGGGCGATGTCAATCACAATAATTGACAACTGTCTGGCAAAGTTATTTTTGGACATACTTTAAAACTAGTCGGCTCTATGGAGTTCACGTCTAAAGCCATCGAGTTAGAGGAAAGCAATCAAATGTCAACACAGCGTAACCTCAAAACGAGAATCAACAAAACAAACCAAACGTGATAAGTGCTGATAGCAACAAGATGGGTTTATAAAGGCACGGGGCATAGATTAATGACATGGCATTATAAAACAACGAATAAATAGGCGCACCTACGCTACATCGTTGCCCTAGCTCCAACATCCAACGGGAAATGAATAAAACACGGCCATTTTCGTAGGGACTGAGATAAAATATTTTGACAATGGTTTAGGAAAGCGCAACTTACCCTTTCCACGTCCAGGTCAGAGCCTGTACACAGTCTCTTGCCCCCACTACCGTTATAAGCCATCGTGCACCACAAAACAAAACACTAATCACACCAAATCGCGTTTAGATCGAAACAGAACGAGACTACCACCTCCTCCAGCGGTCGCGAATTGACTGAATTTGACTGATCGTTGAACGAATGAAAAGCGCTGTCGATCGAGTGTGAGTGAATGAATGAATGGGACGTGGATAATGCTGCCAGCCTGGGGATGCTGAAATCTACTAAAGTTTGAAATCTACATTTTGAGATTTTATTTTCCTACGAATATTGCTTTTATTAATCTATGGTAGGTACGGCTTCTCAAAATTGCTTTTACCCAACTGCAGAATTTGCCCAATGTAAGCAAAGCAATTTTGAGGAGGCCAAGAGGAGGTCGAGTCTTCTCGTCATCCATACCGCAACGCAATGCTTGAAAACGAAAGTTTTCAATCAGTGCGTCCTACCCGTCATGACCTACGGAGCTGAGACGTGGACACTCACGATAGGGTTGGTCCACCAGCTCAAGGTCGCTCAGCGAGCAAAAACCAACAAATCTCTAAAGTCTAAAACCAACCTATGTGATTTGCGTAAATTAATTAACCTTAACCCATGTCCAATAAAAAAAGAAAAATAGGTAGGTAGGTACTTAGATTTCAACAGGTCTATACGCAAACAAATGCATTGGTAAGCATTTGCTTGACCTGTTGGACTTTGTTTTGCTCATTAGTTAGGTATAAAAGTGAAACACAGATAACATGAAAATAATATACTGATTTGTACATCATTATCATAAACTTAACAAACATAAAACTATTTACAGTTTGTTTTGTTGTGTACTCATATTTTATGTACCTACTTCACTAATTTGATGGCCTTCACTTAGTAACATATTGACACATTAAGTAAAATAAAATAATACAATTTTCAGAAACAAAATGACGTAATCGACAAACAATTGTTAAAAAAATAGTGCAGAAATAGTGCAGCTGCCTTGAAACTACGTTCAAGTAAAAAAAAAACATTGGCGTTTTACAACTAAGATTTTTGATGGCTTATATAATTTTCTAAATAATCACAATACATTTTGTGCCAATCACTGGGCCATGTTACCAAATTCAGCAACATTTTTATTTTATTACACAATCCTAATATCTAATAAATGTGTCTTTCCTTGTCAAGGCTAGTCAAACTACTGTTAGAGTCTGTTGAAAAAGAGAAGCGTCGCGGTCGTGGAAATTGAGGGCATGAATGTGCAAATTGACAACTTTTGTTGCGTTGACAGCACTGCTCTGTCATTGCAATACAACTAAAAGTGTTAGTTCACCGTAACGCCACGACGCTTCTCTTTTTAAACAGACTCTATACTCACAGGCCACTATTAATATCACAAACAACTACAAATAAGCCTCAATGCGGTGTCGGTTGATGTCCATCCACATAAAAGTTTCTTGTTGCTTTGGGTAGTTTAATTTCTAATCCTTCCAGATCCTTTGTGAGCACTATTTGACAACCTGAAACCAAAATATAGATAGTCAATGAAAGGTTTAAATAAGTTTCTTCTCTTGACCAGGAGGGCAAGATTATAATAAAGCTGGCCAGGTGTCAGCCGGACTCGCACATGAAGGGTTCTATACCATAATCTTTAATAAAAACTGTAAAATATCAGCTGTCTAACTATCACGTTTCATGAGATACAGCCTGGTGACACATGAACAGAGAGATGGATGGACAGATAGACAGACAGCAGAGTCTTAGTAATAGGGTCCCGTTTTACCCATTGGTTGGGGAACCTTAAAAAATAATTTCATTATCCATGAAGCTTATGTCCAGGTGCAGCAAGCACACCTTTGAGAATTGCACTGCTAAGGCTGGTCTGTGAGCAGATTAATAAACATGATAGATTTTTTGTTGTCATTAATTTGATAGTAAAAATCTTCAGACAATGATGTCATGCTCTTATAATGTAGTCTGTAGGTCTTGTTATCTAGTTTCATGTTTACTTATCTCACCAACATCTTAAAAACACCCACCTAATCTAGAGTTTTCTTTTAAAAATGGCGCCATATCTAACAGATCATCCTCCTTTTCCTCGGAAGGCGGTAAATTGTCCAAATAGTCGTGCGGTATGTAACAATGACATGTGGTACAAGCTAGGGAGGCTTCGCAGGCACCTGAAAATATAGAAGAATAAGTTTTTGATTATAAGCTATTAAAAATAAACATATTTACTGGATTATAGGCTATTAAAAATAAATATATTTACTGGATAAGACTGGTATCTGTGGCCAAAGTACAAAACAACAATAGTTTGGAGTAAATCAAATTAAATTGATAAGTAAACAGAAAGAAAATAAATCAAAACATAGTCTTTCAAACTGCGTATATAGCTGCTGCTTCCTCTCTTTCTATACATCATAACTTAACTACTTACAATCATTTATTTCAAAATATATAAATAGTGGATGATAATGATATAATGATAAAGGAGAGTGGAAGATAAATGTTGTGTCAACCCCACAATGTGGAATAAGAACCGGAAGATGATAACAAAATAATGAATGCAAAAATATAAGGAAAAAGTCTTCTTTTATTTAAAATCCAGTCAATAGAGGTAAGATAAAGTGATAAGTAGTTAGGTACATTTACAACATAATTGTGTATGAGAACTACTGCTGACTAACTGTTGTACAGTTTGGCAGGAATGTTATAATTATAATGTAATGTATTTTTTAAAATATGCAAGTAGGTACCTACGCAGTACATAGTTATGGTCATGGTTATGGTGTGTGTACTCTTATTTCCGCACTGAGACTCGGTATGGTCCATTGTGTGTGTTTATTAGCTAGTCTAAACAGCCTAACTCCACCCAGAAGCGCAGATGCAGTACAATAAGGAGGTCTTCAATCATGTTTAATATAATATAACAGAATGAAAATAAACATGTTGTATTTTTTTAACCAAATGTGCAGTTTTTACCTTCCATATGAATGCCATACCGGTGAGCTAAATACAATATATTGTCACCAACTTTGCCTCTAACTTCTGTTTTGTTTCCATCTTTGTCTATGTACACCACATTTACACTGAAACCAATAGAAATATGTTTAGTTTAATTTTCTAAGCGTCTTGTAGAAATAATGCATGAGTAGAGAGCTGTTAAGTATGGCACAGCGCATCAGCATTGACATACAGTAGGTACATTTCACCAGCATCTTGGGAATGTTTCAACTGGTATTGATATAGGTACATTAGTTGCGCTACCTGTAGATTGTTTGCCAGTCTGCAGTGCACTTAGCTTAATTATTTCAATTCGAAATATTAGTTTTAATTTGTTTCTTTGTTGTTGTTTTCTTTGTGTAAAAATAACAAATAAGGTTGTGAAAAACCGCTTTTTATTAGGTTATGTGCAAACTGAGAATGATGGAAAAGTATCAGAGAAATACATTTAAATAAGGCTTACACTTCATCCTCTGACTTCGGATCTTGCCATTCGTATTCCCCATGTTTTAGAGCTGTCGAAAGTAAACCATCTATTACAAAATCCAATTAATTTATGAAAATAAATATGTAAAATGAAAAGTCTTACGAGTAGTTGTTCGAAATGTCCGTATTTGAGGGGGTAATCTAGCCCGTAATACTTTTAAATTAGTGTGCGTTAGATAACGCTTTAACACGATTCGGAACATTGCTTTTTTTATACATCTATGCCACAAAAATAATTCGGCAATAAATTAAATTGTTTGGTTAAAAAATTTCCAACATTTTGACAAACAAAACATTGACAATGACAGTCAAAGTTATTATTGGGTTGCCAACTCACTGGGTATCCCTTTTAATTGGTTATTCTAGTTTGAGAGTAGTCTAAAGCAGACAGAAGCAGCAGCAAGCTCTTTCGTATGTGGGTGCATCAAACACAATGTATAATTTTAGTTACTGCACCCCGCGGATTCAAACGCCTATCCCACGGGAACTGATTTATGGCATAAAAAGTTCTAGGTCTGGAAAAATAATAATAATAATAATTCATTTATTTCAGATTATAGAAAAGTTACTATAACTTATTCTATAATCCATAGCAATATATACCTTAAAACTAACACACATAAAATATAAAAACTTAAATCCTGTGTTCGAAATGATTCTACCAAACTACCTGTATGCGAGACTCTGTTATCAATGATAACAGAGTCTCGCATACAGGTAGTTTGGTATGATGGATGATAACTTATCATCCATCATAATATACAACTTTTGTAATAATCAATTTATCTGTAAAGGGCCAGCATTGTAAAAAAATCAAGAAGCATAAGTACTTTGTTACAATCAGAATTAGAACTTTCATAGGGACAGAAGAAAATAAATAGATAAAAAGAAAAATGTTAAAAAGAAGAAGACAATTCACAATATACCTACCTACACCTATCTGTACCTGTACCTATCGACATTGAACTCTTGTTCAATGTCAAGGAGTTTTACTCAACCAGAAAGAATCCCATAATATTGTCGAGTTTGGTTTCTGTGCAACAGAATTTGACTCTGATTCTTACATCATGCATACAAAAACAAGAAAAAAAACATTATGGCGTAGTATCGTCATATTTTAACGACGAAAATGTGAATGCTCTGGTTTCAAAAAGAGCCATCTCCAAAATTTCGTTTTTTTTTAACTGGACATGACGTTAGAATCTCTAGAATGAACTCTGTATATTCATGCCCTTCGAAATAATCCAAATTCACGCTAAATCAGTGAAAAAGTTGGTAGAAATACGGCTTTCGCATCAAAAATAGCCAAATCCAAAGCACTTGCTCTTTCAAAAGTGGCTAAATCCGATCAGTCAATCAGCTTCGAGTATTTGTATGGAGGTGTCGTCCATGTTGTTTTCTCTTCATTTCGCGGAATTTACGAGAGACGTTGTTGTGCCAGTTTTTGTAATTTATTAATTAAATAATGGAAGAAAGTGTGTTGTGTGTGGCAGAAACTGTTGGAATATGTATTGGTACACCATTCAACTTGTCTATGAGGCTGAGATTAAAGTAAGGATTTATGATTAAATCAATGCTTTACATCTGTCAATGTCGTCTCGTTGACACTGACAGAACTCAACTCTAAAATCTGTTCTGCGTAACAATCAACGTAATGATTACTTGCTCTCTCTCTGTTCTGAAATAGCACACACAACATGTCTGTATAAAGCTGATTTTCTATATCCAATAATTAAGTGTTAATCGTATAATGTAATTCCTAATTGTTTTCACTAGACAATAATAACTATTGTGCTATGTGATTCTGTTCGTTTATTTTCACTCGCCGGTTCCAACCCACCAACCTAACCTATCTTCACTGTGCATCCACTGTGTGTAGGATTTACACGGACAAAGCTAGGCCTAGGCTAGGCTACACACCGCCTGGCTGGCTCTCTGCTCAACAGGTTATGGGCCCAGGTCCCAGGATTATCCACAACTGATTACGGGCACAGTATATAAGAAGAGGAAGACATTCTACACTTGGGTGCCGGCGAGGACACGAACACGAGGAAGCGGATTTTATATTGTGTGCAATGTCACAGCAGCCGCAAGAAGGTGCCGTTGGCGGGCACACGCCTCATGTGTCGCCAGCAGGTCTGTACACTTTTGATAAATTGGATGGAATTGGCTCGTATCACAACTGGAAGTTCCAGATGCGAATGGCGCTTATCATGGAAGGCTTATGGTCATGTATTGAAGGTTCTGAGACTAGCAGCAGCACGGATCAAAAAGCTTTGGCTAGAATATGCTTGGCAGTTAAACCGAATTGCATCCAGTATTTGCGCGATGCTACAAGCGCAAAGCAAGCTTGGAAAATCCTCCAGGATGTATTTGAGGATAAAGGACTTTATCGGAGGGTTGTGCTTCTAAGAAAACTTCATAGATCCGACTACCATGAATATAATTCAATGGGAGCTTACATCGAAGGAATAATGACCCTAGTACAACAACTTGCAGACATCGGAAGGATCATTGATGATAAAGAAGTTGCAGAAATTTTACTCAGCGGTCTACCACAGGATTTTGATGTTTTGGTTTCTGGTCTGGAAACAGCAAACCTCTCCGAAACTCTCACGAGCGAAGCAGTGCGAGCTCGACTACTTCAAGAGGAGTTCCGAAAATCCACTAAAAATGGCAAATCAAATGATGATGTGGTTTTATTTACGAAGAGGAAACCACTTAAGTGCCATTACTGCCAGAAGCAAGGGCATGTCAAATCAAAATGTTTCAAGTTGAAGAATGATTTGAAGAAGCAAAGCAGTAGCGATGTCAACTTAGCTGCGGGGTCTGCGGACACACTGTTGGTATCAGCAGTGTCACTCTTATCTGTTTACGGAAGCGTGGACTGGATAGTGGACTCCGGGTGTACTTCGCACATGTGCTGTGATATGGACCTTTTTAGAGACATTGACTTAAATTTTAAATCAAAAGTTACAGTTGCTAATGGAGAAGCACTGAAATGTCAGGGTCTTGGTGCCGTCTCTTTGAATCTCAATAATAGTAGTGATCTAAAGATTTTGCAAAAAGTAATGTTTGTTCCTAAATTGACTACTAATCTTATATCCGTTAGTCAACTAACTAGATTAGGTTTTAGAGTAGTATTTGAACAAGATAATTGCAAAATAATTGATCCTAAAGGCCAGCCTTTTACTAGTGCAACATGTTTCAGGGGTATTTATAAACTTGATTGTTTTTCTAACCCAAATTGTATTTCAGAATGTAATGTTGCTACCACAGGTGCTTGTAAGCAAGCAGAACAAAGTTCTTTAGCAGCTATTTCTAGTGTGCCATTGGAAGTATGGCACAAGCGACTTGGGCATTTGAGCTTGCATGGTTTGTATGGAATACGGAGTCTTGCAGATGATGTTGTTTTTGAAGATGACTGTCATGGTAAGTTGAAAAATTGTATCTCATGTATTAAGGGGAAGCTTACAATGAAATCTTTCCCTAAAGGCCAAGCAAAAAGAGCTCATGATCTTTTAGAGTTAATACTCTCAGATGTTTGTGGGCCTATGTCAATCAATAGCTGGGGTGGTGCATGTTATTTAGTTACATTTACTGATGACTTCTCTAGAAAAAGTTTTGTTTATCTTATGTGTCATAAGAATGAAGTCATGATAAGTGGGTAAAACAATCAAGCGTTTCAGAACAGATAATGGAGGGGAATACTGTAGTAAAATCTCAGAAAAGTTTCTGTCTAGTGAGGGCATTATTTATGAAACTAGTATTCCCTAGTCCTGAGCAGAACGGCGTATCTGAACGCCTTAATAGAACCCTTATGGAAAAAGCCAGGTCTATGCTCTCTGAGGCCTGCCTCGACAAGCGTTTTTGGGGAGAGGCTATTGCTACTGCAATATACCTACAGAATCGAAGCCCCATGGCTGCTTTGTCCGGCAGTATTCTTGAACAGGTGTGGACAGGTTCCAAAGTGACCCTAAGCCACTTGAGAGTATTTGGTTGTAAAGCTTTTTCATTGATTTCAGAACATAACCGTCACAAGCTCGATGCAATGTCAAAGGAGTGTATTTTTGTGGGTTATTGTGAAATGTCCAAGGGTTATAGATTAGTAGATCCAACTGAACCAAAGAAAATAATTAAATCCAGAAATGTCCATTTTATTGAATTGACGGACTTTAATGTAAAATCTAATATGATGAACTGTGATATTAATTCTAATATGTTGGATTGTGATATAAATACTAATGATATTATTAAATCTAAAATGATAAATAATAATAGTAATGTTAAATCTAAAATGATAAACTTGATAAACAATGATAATATTATTAAATCTAAAATGATGAATAATAATAATTGTTCCAATGTTGAACTGTGATAATGGTAATTCTAGTGAATTGATACCTCCTTCTGCAATTTCAGGTGGTGAAATGGAGAGTGGACGTGTTGGGACTGAGGCCCCCAGCACAAACACGTCTGCCAGTGCTGATGGGTCAGCATCGCCATTATTCGTCGACTGCGACCAGGTGGAAGAAAATGAGCAGTCTTGGGCAGAGGAGGGCGACCATATGGTGGAGTCTGAGGGCAACTCTATGCTGGATACAGACCGAGCAATTTTCATCCTGTACGGAGTACAAGGGGTATGCCACCTTAAAGAAAAGCATCTATGGTTTGAAACAAGCAAGTAGGGCGTGGAATGAAACTGTAAATAAATTGCTACTTACTAATGGTTATTCTCAAACAAAATGTGAACCTTGTGTGTATGTTAAGAGAAACTCTAGCAATTTAATTATTTTATAAATGTGATAATAATGTGTCTGACAATGATTATAATTTTAGAGAATTGATAGGTAGTTTAATGTACCTTAGTGTCTGGACTAGGCCAGATATAACATATGCATGTAATGTTTTAGGTCAATTTAATAATTGTTATGACAAGACTCATTGGTTAGCAGGAAAGAGGATCCTTCGCTATTTAGCTAAAACTATTGATTATGGTTTAGTTTTTAGTAAATGTAATAATTTAGACCTTATAGCTTATGCTGATGCTGATTGGGCGAATGATCCTATTGACCGAAAATCTTATACTGGTTTTGTAATAAAGTTAGGGTCTAATACTGTTAATTGGGAGAGCAGAAAACAGCGCTGCGTCGCTATGTCAAGTACTGAAGCAGAGTACTTATCCATAAGTGACGCCTGTAAGGACATTCTGTTTATCAAACAGTTTTTGTTTGAGATAATGAATAGAAATATTGTGTGTCAACTATTTAATGATAATCAGAGTGCCCAGAAAATCTTGAAATCTATTCAATGTCATAAAAGGACAAAGCACATTGATGTACGCTATCACTTTGTAAGAGATTTGATTTCTAAAAATTGTATTTGTGTCTCATACATGCCTACTACGGAAATGATAGCTGACATTCTAACAAAAGCTTTGTCTTCCTGTAAACATAATGGCTTTAGGTTTCATTTAAATGTAAGAACTCCATGAAGTTGTATTGTATAACTGTAATGAGGGTTGGAGTTCCGTTGTATGGTGTAAGGGGAAGTGTTGGAATATGTATTGGTACACCATTCAACTTGTCTATGAGGCTGAGATTAAAGTAAGGATTTATGATTAAATCAATGCTTTACATCTGTCAATGTCGTCTCGTTGACACTGACAGAACTCAACTCTAAAATCTGTTCTGCGTAACAATCAACGTAATGATTACTTGCTCTCTCTCTGTTCTGAAATAGCACACACAACATGTCTGTATAAAGCTGATTTTCTATATCCAATAATTAAGTGTTAATCGTATAATGTAATTCCTAATTGTTTTCACTAGACAATAATAACTATTGTGCTATGTGATTCTGTTCGTTTATTTTCACTCGCCGGTTCCAACCCACCAACCTAACCTATCTTCACTGTGCATCCACTGTGTGTAGGATTTACACGGACAAAGCTAGGCCTAGGCTAGGCTACACACCGCCTGGCTGGCTCTCTGCTCAACAGAAACGCCTCCTGAATGCTCCAGGAAGAGGCAGCAACAAACATCCAATTGGAAAAACAACAAAAAAAAAGTTGAACGGTAAGTTAACTTTTGAGACACTTGTGTTTATAACCTGAAACTTTTATTATGCAGAGGTCGTCAACCTCAGGTGTGGGTGTTATGGCGCTCCTAGCTGCAACTATTTTTTTGCTATGCAAGTACCTACCTAGGTTGAGGTTAAGATTCAGATTCATTTAAGTTTTCAATTCCCAAGACGGGAATTGAACCCGTAACCTCCTGCGTCGCAGGTGGACCTTGGCCCACCGCACCACAGAGGTGGTAATTTTAAAAATCAGACCAGTTGTTCTAAGGAATTTCTCATACATTTATAATCTTACTTAATCTTTTATAATATTAGCCTATTACTGTTAATTTATATTATACCCTTTAAAACTACCTGCCCGAGTACTACCTACTTCAGTAATTTTATGTAATTTTTGTATTTCAGATATTGAACAACTAGCTGTTGCCCACTCTGCCACATTCTCCGCATCTTTCTGCATATTTTTTTAAAAAATAATCCTTTCTTTAATTATTTTTATTAAAAAAGCATGTTAAGATTTTTATTAGTATTTGATTTTATACCAATCCTTTAGGCTGAAAAACTGTCCATCCACATGCAACCATTGATCACCCCTGAATGTAACTTAACTAAGTAACTTTCAAAATAAGCCAAATCCATGGCGAGTTACTTTCGAAATCAGCTAAATCCAAGGTCACTATCAAAACTAGCCAAATCCATCAAATAATTGATAATTTTCTACATTTTTCGTATGATACTCGAGCTGTTTTTTATGTAGAAGTAGTCTTTTACCCCATCTGAATTACCAGCCAAAAATTCGCTTTTACTGGTGGCTGCCATAGATATAAATCGTTAGATACGCCCCGACCACCAAAAACTGTAGCAATGTACACAAACAAAACAAGCGTACTGAGAAAATAGTGTCATCTCTTTTTCTCACACGTTAGGTGCAAACACAACTTTCTCTTTCGTGCACTCGCCGTTTAAATTTGTTATTGTAGTCATTTTTGACAATGCGGACGATAAAATAAAAGTTATTTCATTAACTCGCAATACCTACGAGTGAAATGTTACACCTCTGGCTTTATTTGTATTTCTTGAATTTTTGTTGCACTTTCGAAAGGCACACGTCATTTTGTATCACTATAATACTGCTCGCAAACATCCTTCACTACATGTCCGGCTAACACTGTGCGTAGATGTACACTGAGTGCAGGTTTAAGCAGGCGTAAGGTTCGACTTGGACACAAAACGGCGCGGTCTCACTGAGGTAAGGGCATATCTAACGATTTATATCTTTGGTGGCTGCCATATGCAAGAACTAGTTTTCGTCCGTTACTGAACAATAGCTTCAAGTGGAGTTGGCTCTTTTTGAAACCAAAGCATTCATGTCATAAAAAAATTCTATCATTTTTTATGATTTTTTATGTCGTTTTTAAAGTTTTGTTTCCCATATGTACAAAATGTTGTAACTTTTAAACTCAACGATAAATTACTATAAAATGAACTCAGCAACTATTGAAGATAACAGGAGGTCTTCATTAAACTGTAATTGCAAAAAATAATACCTGATTGAAAAGTTATGATGTTTTTTAAGCGAAATAACCAGAGACTGTCTGTCATAATAACATAAATTCAATTTAAGGTCTTTTCGTTCTTCGCCTAGCCACGCCATCCCCGCAGACAATATGAACTAAAAAGGGCCTCTACCTGATAAAAAAATGGTGCGTCACCAAGCCAGGCCTTTCTTTAACAGTTGATAAATAACGTTGTGATTGAGATATGAACGAGCAATTTTTACCATCAGTTAGATAAAACAATGTTAATAACCAAAAATAAAAAATAAAATGGAAATTTTATACAAAAATCGATTAAAAAATGGTTATTTTTCATAAAAAAACACCATAACTTTTAATTCAAGGATTTTTTTACAATTACAGTTTAATGGCGAGCTCCTGTTATTTCCAATAATTGCTGAGTTTCTATAAAAGTAATTCATCGTTTCGTTTAAAAATTACACCGTATTCTACATAAATGGGGGTCGTAGAGAAACAAAAGTTTAAAAACCCTATAAAAAATAATAGATATTTTTATTACATTTTCCGTCGATTAAATACCTATGGAGTATTTTTTTATTTATTTATTTATAAAAAGTACACCATTCTTACAGGGGCCCCTAATGCAATGGTGTACCTACTTATTCTATCATAAATAAATCAAGATATAAAAAGATAATCAAGCTAAACTATTCACATTCAACATCAATATTTAGAAAAAACAAAAAAAAATCGTTAGTCTATATAAAAATGTCAAACAACATATAAAAAATAAAATAAATCACAAAATGTTAGTAGTTAGTAGGTAGTTTCCTTCATTTTCATTTGTGTACTTTATGCATAATCACACACACTGTTTAGTACAGCTATACAAATCTCATTGTGAATCTCTTGTGTAGCTACGAGTGTTATTACATACCTACTTTATATAAATTTAGAAACAGCTGATATTACACATTCCACAAGAGCCATGGTCGTTCACCATACTACAACTTTTTAAGTGAATAGAGGGAAAATTGTTCCTCTCAATGTCCAGCGTAGGCAGGAGAACCTAATTGACACCTGCAATGGATAGGGATGGGCAATTATGAGCCCTACTCTGCCTAAAAAATGTCGATAAAAATTCAATTCTTGTGAAATTGAGTACGGCACGTACATGGTAACTATGCTAAGTTTTAAAAACTATAATTGGTCTCAATAGTTTTTCCATTCAGACTTTCAGATATACCGTACACTAATTATAAAAAAACGTAGATAGCAAAAGCTAGATCATAGAAAAATCTAAATTAAAGTCAAGATGAGGTTAAAATATATTATTTTCATGATTAGGTACAATAGATGTACATACACATAAGAAAATAAAATACCTACTTAAAATTAAAATACACAAAAAAATGTTTTTTTTTTACATCTGTGGCTTTAAGATGTAGACATAGGTAGGACGAAGAATCTTTTTGCCTGTATGTTTTTGATTTTTTACAATAATATTAACCTTCCGTAAGAAACATCCCAAAAAATATCCACAAAAATGCCGACAACATCCCATAACTAGTCCAATCGGCAGGTTGCGGTGAAGTGCGAGGGGATCATGTGGTCCCGCGTCCCACCCCTATTTCACCCCCGTGAAACGAATTTTTACCGGTGGTATGTGATGTGATATTTTAATTAAGTCCTCGTCTCGCTATCATTTTACATAGATTTATGGCGTATTTTATCATTTTTCAGCCACGAAAATGAGTCTACGACTATTCACACATGAATACAAGTCTGATACTCATTATGATGTACACACCTGTGTCCACTCGATCAAAGGGTGAACAAGCGCTCGTATGGTAGAATAGTTACCCAATTACCTTTAGGAAGCAGTTATATTTTCCCTAATAAACGTCAATGTCAAATTGACATGACCGGACTGTACGTGACGTCAATATTTTTATGATAGGCTAGGTTTATTGTAGCCATTTTGGTTATTTTCTGTACATTTATAAAATTATTGATTTCTCCTTCTCCGATATCAATTCTGTTTGGGTGTGTGTTAAATGGATATCCTTCTTACCGGAAAGATTGACGTTATTATTTGTGAAGAAATGAGTCTACAGTAAATAACCTTTGCCGAAGTTGTTTACTTATTATGTGAAGTTCTTGGTAAGATTTTTATTACATTATTTTATTATGACGTGTTTTATAGGTAACCTTGTGAGCTTGCGCTCTAGCTGGTTTCATCCATTTTATGTAGATAGAGGCTGGATAGCTGTACGTTTGTCTGTCGGTCACAAAGAAATATACCGCGCGATACATAAAAGGTAGTCAGTTTTGTTGTTGTTTACGAAATTTCTCTGTTTTGGATATCATTTATTCTCGGAGCCGGTGTTCGGAAATCTACATGAATAAAATCGTGAATGACTGTCTGACGCGATCTCGACGATCAATACGTACGGCCCATGTTTAGAAGGGAAGAAAACTTAATAAAAAAATTCCAAAATAACCAAGTGTTTACAAATATGTTTACCAAATCAAAGTACATGTTTTTTGTGTATACATTATGTGATGCACAATTTATATTTAATTAATTACTATTCCCAAACAGGGTTTTCCTTGTACCTAATTTTCATAGTTCAGTGAAAGTATGTATGCTTAGTAATTTATGCAACTACCTTTATTGCTTATGCTTGTGTACAGAGATTTGCTGCGGCAAAATGTAGTTGTATGTAAAACAAAAGAAAATTACTTTCAGGGGAATAAGTTAAAACCCCCTTCTGATTTATCAGGATTAAGTAAGTATTAAGCTTTTAAGCCAGTAAGCTATGTCCAGCTGTGGTCTAAGTAGTTCATTATATGCAAGTAGGTACACATTTTATGTAAAACTTTGTTTAAAGTGCCCTCCATTGCTTACTCTAATAAAGTATTAAAAAAATAAATAAATGATAAATACTTCTTTACAGATCTGAACCAATAATGTCACTGTCGTTACTAACAGAAAAAGAAATAAAGGTTGAAGATGACCGTAAAGACCCCACCTCTTTCCTTCCCCAAGAGGAAATGTCCTATGAGATCAAAAAGAAGAAGAAAAAGAAAAAAAAGAAGAAACAAGAGGATCCATTCAAAGATCTTGAAGGACCACTGACCATGATACGAGAACCGGATATAACGGCTTTGGATCCGGATATTGGGAGCTTGGATCCAGAAGTTACAATCAAGGTTGAGGATATTGAAGTGGCTCTTGATATTAATGATGTAAGTAAAATCTACAATTCTATGGTGTTAGTAATTGGGTTTGTTTAAAAAAAACTTTAAGCTGACTTTAATTATATGATTTTCTCACGGATGGCATTGTCAGGACTGGGCCGAATTTAAATGGGACTGCACAAAAAGCCACTAGCCAGCTTTCAAATAAAAATAGAATCATCAAAATCGGTCAGTCAAAGTTTTCAGGTAACAAACATAAAAAAAACATTTGGATTACCTCCTCCTTTTTTGAACTTGTTTAAAAGGAGCTGTGCTTTGGTGGTCTTCACGTACGGATTAACCCTCCAACTCAGCCCATGGATGAGGTAAGATCGGAGAACCTTCCAGAGGCAAGAAAGCAGCTTGCTTCTGTGTTTTTTAACACCTTCATTGCAATCACAAACAATAATCAGCTTGGACGTTACAATATGTGAGATCCATCGATAAAAGTATAGGTTCCAAGCCCTCAGCAATAACTTTTTATTCTATCACTTATAACTTTTTATTCTATCAGTAGCCATTTATGCTAATACTTTGAATGCGAAAGTTTGGATGTTTGTTACCTCTTCAGGCTAAAACTACTGAACAGATTGAGCTGAAATTAAGCATAGTTGTAGTTCTAGAACTGGAATAATACAGGCTAGTTTTTATTGGGAAAACAGGTGCAAAGCCTTGGGTTTTTTTTTATAAATGCGAAGTTTAAAGCCTTATTTACGGAGACGCGGGGAGTCGAGCGGCGCGTTAGTGTCACGTAAACTAACATATCGCAATGCACAGTGACGTTTTTGGATAGGCGGGGAGTAAAGTCGCTGTGGCCGCCGCGGTGCCAGCCGCGTGCGACGCATGCTATCAAACAAACGCTGGTGTTCTTCCAACACAAATAAGGGTCGTAGTTAACCTGCTTACATCCGTAATGTATTCGTCAAACTAAGTACGATAGTTTCTTATAAGAAATAAAAATAAAAATTGTTCTTAAACATAAAGTGTGAGGTTACTAAGATGAGAAAAAATATTGTTCTTTTAAATAAGTACATATGTGAATATCTAAGAAAACTGACGCTTGGGACATTGTTTTACTTTCTGCCTGCGGCTTCGCACACCGATTTCAAAAAAAGGAGAAGGTTCTCATTCGCCTTTTTTTTATTTTTGCCTGCGGCTTCTCACGCTCTATTCAAGTAGCCTATGCCCGTTCCCGGGATACCGTTTACCTCCCTGCCAAATTTCATCAAGATTCGTTCAGCCGGGAACGAAATAAAAACTATCCTATGTCCGTCTCCTGGTTCAAGGCTACCTCCCCGCTAATTTTCGGCCAAATCGGTTCAGCCGTTCTTGAGTTATAAATAGTGTAACTAACACGATTTTCTTTTATAAATATAGATTATTTTTATGTTTGTTACCTCAGAACTTTTGACTGGGTGGTCCAATTTTCATGATTCTTTTTTATATGAAAGCTGGTGCTTCCCGTGTGGTCCCATAATAATTTCCTTCAGTTCTGTCAATGGGATCCATGAAAATTCATGAAAAAACTATAAAAGTTGAAGTCGGTTATAGTTTTTTTAAACGAAATACTAATGATTAATTATAGTAATATAACAAAAAAAAATGTTCTCAAACATAAAGTGTGAGAGGTTTCTCATATGAGAAAGAATGTATCTTTCTTTTAAATAAGTATTTGAATATCTCAGTAACCTGACTCATAAGGACATTATTTTACTTACTGCCCGCGGCTTTTTCTTTTATATCCGATGAGAACTGATTCGTAGTTAGAATTGTTCTGCAGGGGGCGCTACTGCCTGCCTCCAGTGGATACCCTTAGCCGCCTTTTACGACACCCACGGGAAGAGATGGGGTGGTGCAAATTATAAGCCAGAACCACACAGCTCATCATCATCAGCCTATAATTAGTCTACTGATATAGGCTCCCCTAATGAGCGCCATCGTAATTCTAGTGTGATGATTCCATTTTTGTCCTGTTCCAGTTCGACAACGACGACGGTTTTGTTGAAGAAGGTTACTCCGAAAACGCCCAATTACAACCAGCAGTCAAGCTCGAAGACCAGAACAGAGATCACGTCCTCCTTACCTTCCAGAACATCATCAGCGACAACTTAATCTCAGACAAACTCCTGAAAACTGAAAAGATGTCGCCACCACATGATTCCGGTGAAAATCACTTCTGTCAAGTTTGTCATCTTGCGTTCGGATCTGCCAGAACACTAGACGCACACAGAAAACGATCGCATAAGAAATTCAGACAATCTTTTGTACATATATGCAACGATTGTGGCATGTCATACGAATTTAAGAATAGTTTAGTCGCTCATATTAGAAGAAAACATGGACCGGATGCGAATAAAGATGATATGCTAGAACGGTCCTGCGAAGTCTGCGCTCTAGTTTTTAAAGGGATCAACAGGTTAAGGATGCATATGAGACGGAAACATGGTTCCCACGAAGATGCATTTAATATAGTTTGCAAATATTGCGGATTGACGTACGATAAGCAATGTAGTCTTTTAGTACATATAAGAAGAAAACACACGCATAAGTCTAAGCCAAAAGCGAATTTGTGGCTGACTTGCCCGTTCTGCACGAAAACTTTTAATAAAAGAGAAACATATGCTAGACATATTCAAAGGAATCATAAAGTAAGAGAAGAGGGCGATGTGGGACAGTTGGAAGAAGATAAGTTTAAAAAGGATTATCTGAATGAGAGAACTGGTGAATATGCTTGCAAGGAATGTCCCGCTAGCTTTTCAACGGCTAGCTATTTGAAATGGCATATGAAGAGGAAGCATAACGCTGAGATCGCGGACTTTAGACTCAAATGTAAGATCTGTAGTCTTTCGTATGCGAATTCGGAAAGTTTGAAGCGACATGTAAGAAGAAAACATGACAAAGATACCTACTGTTATGACTGTAATAGGAAATTCCCTGATAAACAAACTTATTTAGACCATTCTCACACTAAAGATGTTAAGGAATGCACTATCTGTGGGTTGATTTTCGCGAATCAAGGCGGGCTCTCTAAACATTTACGATGTACACATAAGCTGGATAGTCCTTTGACGGTATTCTGTCCTATGTGTAACCAAGGTTTCTACAGCAAAAGACAGTTGAAACCACATATCAACCGCGTCCATCTTAAAGTAACATACACTTGCAAATATTGTAATAAAGTTTTCAAAACTAGAGATGTATACAAAAGGCATGTGACCATCAAACATTTACAATCGCCACCGGAAGATATGGAGACGCATCAGTGCGATAAATGTCCGGAAAAGTTCAAAGATGAGTTCGATCTATGCAAGCATAACAATCTGGTGCATGGTGATGATTCTAGCATAGCAGTAGTCATAAAGAAGGAGGACTCAGAAGATATTAAAAACGTCTTCAAGTGCACGAAATGTACCGATGAATATCTTACCTGGGAGTTGCTTCGAGTACACTTCGAGCAAACGCACCATATGACTGAAGAAGTGCAGTGCCAAATATGCGGGGACCTAATGAGTCGAGGAGATTTAGTCAAACACATCAAAGTCCACGATGAGATCGAAGTACAATGCCAATACTGCGAGTTTAAAAGCAAAAACCGGCTCAGCATGACTCAACATGTCTTGAGACACACCCAAGCTCAAACTTTGCACTGTGACTATCCAAACTGTCGATACAAATCATTCTATGAACATGCTATGGTCAAACATAAGAAACGTCACCAAGAACTAGGAGTCAAACTACAATGTACAAGCTGCCCGTTCCAAACTATGAACAAATACATCTTGAAGTACCATGAAGAAGCTCATGAGACGGGTAAAAAGCGTTACCAATGTGATAAGTGTGATTATGCCACGATACTGCCAGCTAATTTAGTGCAACATAAGTATAAACATTCCACAGAGAAGAAATTTAAGTGTGAAGTGTGTCCGTTCGCGACTAAGTATAATACGTCTTTGCGATTCCATGTGAAGAAAAAACATTGTGATCTACCGACTTTGAGTTAGGCATCTTCATTAGAAATAAATGGCAGCATGTAATAAATAGGAATATATATAAGTCATACATAAGTACGATTAAATGGCGGACGTGACGTAAGAATCAACACCATCTATTCAACCCGCGGATGTCGTAACAGTTGACTAAGGGATCTTGACGGAGAAAGGGCCCAAGTTTCCTTCTGTGTATTTTGAACACCTCTCTGGGATTACCCACCCGCCGGGCAAGTGTGGTGATTATGGCAACACCCACCTTGTTTTTTGGCAGGTGTGTTCGTTCAGCTGTGGAAGTAATTTGTGCCAAAGAGGGAGTTTATATACTAAAGTCGCCCCTTAGCGTGCTTATACACGGACGGCAGGTACCCGACTGCAAGGCTGCAGTAGCTGTTACCTGTTAACTACAGACGATGACTGCCGTCTCTACAGTCGCCAGTTGACTGCAGTTGATGATTGCCGTCGCCTGTAGTCGAGCCCTTAGGTGACCCCGCCGCCATTTTGAAGGAATTTGTATGAAGGTAGCGTAGTCGCACGCGCCGACTCAACATAAACCCCTTGTTACACGTACATAACCGAGTTAATACATCACGCCTCGACCGCACCGCAAGGCTGCCAAGAATTTAGCCGAAATTGACTTATACCTTTTATCTAGATAGGTACCTCATAATAATCTGCTAACTTAGCACACTGCTAAATCTAGCTCTGTCTTTTTTGTAATCACAGAGTCAGAGTCAGAGTCTAATCGATTATTTCTTTAGTCTTACAAAATAAGCACTTCAAGTAAATTTTTCAATATATAAACAGCTTTGATAAATAGTTATTACTATCAAACAAGACATAAGGTGCAATTGACTCTAATTCACTTGAATTTTTTGTCCACTAGCGGAAGAAGTGAAAAAAAACCACTAGCAAGTTTATCGCTTATCAACTAATACAATCTTAGCTTAACTAAGTCTAACTGTTCTTACATACTATTGTCGGTGTGGAACTGGGCGACATCCGGCCAAGCATTAACATCATTAACGTAATCATCTAAGGAGTAATAAGCTTTCTTGATAAGATTTCACTTTTGTCAGACTGAGAAATAACACTACTTAGCACCTGTTTTTTTTAGCAGACCAAGGGGGTTTGACTCTAACATCGTACTAGGGTCCAAAAAGGCTATAAATTCGCTAAACCTGCATCCTCTGTTTGTAGTGTCTAATTTAAACCTTATTAACACGCATGTACACCTAAGACAGCTCTAGGTAGGTACACATACCTTATGTTTAAGCATGTGTTTTCTTATCTTACTTCATGTTCACTACCGAATATACCTCCATTTACAGGGTATCATGGAAAGGGTCTATGGCATACCTACATATAAGGAAGTTGTCAAAGTGCGCTCCAGATTTAGGTCTACCCCCTCATTCTTAATAGTCAGCTAACATAAAACGGCTGCTAAATAGTGTTATTTCTCAGTCTGACTTATGTCAATTGAAGAAGACAGAGCGAGATTTAGCAGTGTGCTAAGTTAGCAGACTATTATCTATAAAGGTATTAATGTTTAGGTATGTGTAGGTAGCTTAATTTTACCTTTTGAATATGCATTTATAGTCATTTTGGTTAATTGGTTAAGTTTATTAAAACAAATCGTACTACGTCCCAAGTTTGTTATTGCATTTTTAACTCAAATTTTGTCAATAAACTTTTAGGTGTTTAGAAGATAATTGATTTATTTACTAGGAGTCTATTTTAATTCTTCAATAATATGGAAGTACGGGTTTCGTGTCTATGTCAATTGTTGCAGTACAATAGGAGCATCCCATCTATAACTCTTCCGGCTGGTGTCGTAAGAGGCGATTGAGGGATATCCACCGGGGGCGGGCAGCAGCGCCCCTTGCAGAACAAATATACCACCTAACTGCGATCCTCATGTCCAGTGTAGGGATTATGGACATTGCCGTCCATAAGATAAACGTCAATAAGGCGCTTATCAGGTCTCCCCCTGCGTCCAGCAATGGACTAATTCAGGCTGTTGAGGTTGAGGTTGGAGTTGCATAAAAAAAATTGAACAAATTATTACGTATTTTGAAGAATTAAAACAGGCTTCCTACAGCCTACAGTCATTTTATATACAAACCTGATTTGTTTCGTTGTTGTTGTGATACAAATAATGTACATAAATAAAGCTATTAAACTTAAGTTTATTACTTATTAAAATTTAAAAATTTACTTTACAAATTTACAAAAAAAATATCTGCCCGATTAGCGGCTGATGAAAATGTAAATTTAATACTTTGTACATTTATGTACAAATTTTAGGTATAATTATGTTGAAATATATAATTTTTTGTTATAAACTAGGTATGTTGTGAGGTTAAAATTTTTGTTAAAAGCAATAAGTACCTAGGTAAACTTGTTAGAGATTAGGTCCAAAATAGTCCAAATTAAATGTACTTACTAATATCATTCTGTATAAATGTTTTTATAAAAATTATGTCAATTATATTTGTACAAATGAAATCTCAAATACCTACAATTATCCATTACTTAATACAATACTAAGTACTTACTCATAGATGAAATAAAGTTTCATGATGAACTTGTTACATCCATCATTTTACATTTAGAGACAGACTGATTTTATGCGCACTATCTTCAATTAGAATCTGTTCAAGAAGAGAAGAGTCGTGGCGTTACGGTGAACTAACACTTTTAGTCGTACTACAATGACAGAGCAGTGTTGTCAACGCAACAAAAGTTGTCAATTAGCACACGAGCATCCTCCATTTCCACGACTCTTCTCTTTTTGAACATACTATGCAATATATTGTATGAAGTTTTTTATTTGTTATGTTGATGTGTACTGAAAAGGTTTTTGGGAAATGTCCATTGATGGATGAGTTTATAATGAATGTGTAAATAAATGTTTCAATGTTTTTTTTCACCATTTTTTAATTAAATTTACCCTGATCATAAAGACATCTTGTGTAATATAATATTAGGTCCTTACATATGAAATTGGCGTTTTGTATGGGAGGAACAAAAAGTCGAATATTTTTTAATATAATATATTTAATTAATCAAAGTATGAACCATTATTTTCTATGCACTTTTGCCATCTTATAGGTAGTTCATTGATCCCTTTACTAAAAAAACCAGTCGGACGGGAATCAATAAAATCTTTGAAGGCGATTTGGACTGCCCCATCGGAGTTGAATTTTTTCCCTTGCAAGAAGTTATCCAAATTTCGAAAAAAATGGTAATCTGTTGGAGCAAGGTCCGGGGAGTACGGAGGATGTCTTAGACTTTCCAATTGAAGCTCTTCTAATTTAGTAGCCGTCTGTTGCGCAGTGTGTGGTCTAGCGTTGTCGTGAAGCAGCAGTGGCGTGGAGCGATTGACCAGCCTAGGTTGTTTAGCCGCTAGCTTTTCCATCATGGTTTGCAATTGCTGACAATAGACATCAGCCGTAATAGTCTGGCCAGATTTGAGAAAACTGTAATGAACAATACCGGCACTAGTCCACCAAACGCTTACAAGTAACTTTTTTGGGGTTAATTTTCGCTTGGGGCAGGATTTGGCTGGCTGGCCAGGATCCAACCATTGCGCTGAGCGCTTCCGATTATCGTAAAGAACCCATTTTTCATCACAGGTAATGATTCGGTTTAAAATACCTTCATTATTGTGCCGGTTTAGTAATGTAACGCAGCAGTCGACGCGCGTTTGCCGGTTTGCTTCAGTCAATTCGTGAGGTACCCACCTTTCAAGCTTTTTAATCTTCCCAATTTGCTTCAAGTGAATTAAAACAGTTTTATCACTAACATCGCAGCCTGCAGCTAACTCGGACGTGGTTTGCGATGGATCCGCTTCCACAATAGCCTTCAACTCTTCATTATCAACTTGAGTCTCAGGCCGTCCACGGGGCTTGTTCTGCAGGTCGAAATTTCCAGAACGAAAACGTTGGAACCAAAAACGAACTGTGTTTTCTTTTGCAACACGACCGCCATACACATCATTCACCCTTCGAGTTGTTTCCGCAGCACTAGTGCCACGGCGGAACTCGTACTCGTAAATAATGCGATATTTTAAGTTTTCCATTTTGTAAAATGTGTCGGCGACGTAACCCCAATTAGAGACAATTCATAGTGAAAAATAAGACAAAATTCTCGTTAGAATTATCCTATTAGAATTACGTAACTTGAAATTACACTTTTTTGTTTGTTGATATTTTGTGATCAAATTAGTGTCAAAAGAAGGGGCTTAACCCAAAACTATGTTTACAAGTTAATTTGTATAAATCGGTTAAGTAGTTTTTAAGATATCGTAAATTTAGTGTTTAGAAAATAAGTTCTTATTGGTTTTTTGTTAGAATTTTGTATGAGAATCTTTTTTTATGTATAAAAACCTAGATTTTAAGACTTATTCATAGAAAAGCATGTTTTCGCCTTATATAACACATAGAAATAAGATAATCCATAAGGAAATGACTGAATAAACAAAGAATTACGGTCTCGACTCAAGCGAAATAGAACGTTAGGAATAGGCCAAATTTAGATAGGCGCCCGAGCGGTATAGCTTTCCTTATATAAATATATCCTCGCTTCCGGCAACTGCCAGTCGCAATCCAACCACCGGAGTGAGAAGTAGTCAGCAAGCAACATCAAGAAGTCCTCAAGAAGTCAGCAAGTAGTAACAGTGAACAGTTTAGTAGTTTAGAGTCAGTGAGCTAGTTCAGTAGGCCAGTGATAGTAGGCCAGTGATAGTAGGCCAGTCCAGTAGGCAAGTGGGCCAGTCCAGTAGGCCAGTGCAAGTGAGCTAGTTCAGTAGGCCAGTGGGCAAGTAAGCCAGTCCAGTGGGCAAGTGAGCCAGTCCAGTGGGCAGTGACAGTGAGCTAGTCCAGTAGACAAGTGACAGTGAGGCAGTCCAGTAGCCACATGACAGTGAGCCAGTCTAGCAGTCAAGTGACAGTTAGCCAGGCTAGTAGACAGTGAGTTTAAACTAAACAACAGTAAAACAGTTAGTGAGCCGAGACCTTTAACTTATTTATAGATAAACAGTGTGTGTGTTTGTGTTTTCCCACGCCAAGTTCCTCGTCCCAGTAGGCAGGTAGGATAGTGCCGGGATTTAGGAAACAGTGTATGTAGTGTCGGTAATAGTGCCCTGTACCAACTTCTCCGCGACCCAGTACGCATTCAGGGGTGCGTGACGGCGTGCGCCACCAGCCATACGGAAGGACAAAGTGCACGTCGAAATCTATTGGGATAAGTACTTTCCCAGGGGCGTATCAGGTCATATCCTGGTGAACGCTGCCCGCAACAAAATGAGTGACGCAAACAGAAAAAAACAGAAGAAAAAAAACAAATGAATGACGATCATCGAAGCACAAATACATGAGTCTATAGCTGTACAAATTTGAATTTGGAATTCCTTACCAAAGAGGAGAAATTTGTGATTAAAGTGGCCAGTACGAAAAACGCCAATTTCATATGTAAGGACCTAATATTATACTCTAAGAGTTACATAGGGCATGTTTACACAGCAGCGTTTTATTCTGCTGTACTTATAAGAATACATTACAGAAATAGATATTTTGTACACAGAAATACCCAGAACAAATATTTTCAGATCGTACAAACATTTGTCCCAGGGCTGGAATCGAACCCGCAATTTACTGCGTCGCAGGCGGCCCTTAGCCTTCTTCCGTGTCACACGTCGCCACATAATACAAACAATGACCCGTGGCGGGAATCGAACCCACAACCAGCCCGCTCCGTCAATAGTAGGTAGGTAGAGAACATGGTCAGCAAAAATTGCGCCTTACCACCACTAGGGTGATTTTTCTGTGATCTTGCGCAAAATAGTTTCAAACTGGATAGGCGTTAGGTACGTTTGGCGATGGTACCTACCTAACACATCTAGGCGCGCTGTGCCATTGCGATGCGAGGCTGACTGAAGGTCATCCATCGTGTCTCAAAGTAGCCTACGTTACGTTGTGTGTCACAAACACGAGTTGTGTCTCAATTACTCGTAAATAATAAATAACTTATGTAACACTTTCATGGACCAAACTCTCATAGCCACTTACGGATCGCAACGCTGGCGCTGAACTGAACTAAACCTGCATGAGTATTTTAATTAATTCGATTCGTTTTCGAAGCGAAAACGTCTTGATTCGAATTTGAATTCAATTCCGACGGAATTATAGAACGCTATTTCGTTTTGTTAAATGTTTCCGATTTCGAATCCGACGGCCTTTATTTACCACGATATCGAATCCGACGGCCTTTCCGACGAATTAAAATACCTCTGTATGCTGGGCAGTGAATGCATTAACTATAGCGGCCATAGATTTACCTTCTACGATAGCGGCGCTATTTCAGGAACTACATTACCAGCTCGCTTAGCTAGCTCGCTATTTAATAACTCTTACTCCCAATAGGTGGCGCTCTTACAAAGGCTGTCAAACCCCTGATATCAATGTCAAGCAAGATGTCATTGTTTTCTTTCTTTCTCTTTCACACATACACCATCGTCGTATGTAAGAAACGATCAGTGCGATGCCTCATTAGCCAGCCAGCAAAGCAAAGCAATGAGCGAGCAGAGCATGAGCAAACTGCAGGCAGAAGAAAGAAAACAGAAACATCCCGAACAACTACATATAATCTATCCAAAATAAAAATTTCTCATGCATGTGAATGTGATATTTGCGAAGATTGCATTGACTCCGCCGATAGATAAAATCCATTTAAAACATGGAATTTATGAGTCTACCACCGGTGATGATAGAAAATGTATTTTCGTATCTTTTGTTTGACGAAATTGCTAAATGTAGACAGGTAAGTGGTTTCCTCTATTTCCTATTTACAGAAAAACGTAGGAACATAGGTCGCATCTCTATATTGTATTGTACATAACAGTTAGAATTCGCTTCTAAGTGGCTTCCGCTGCAATAATAAATTAACGTAAGTACCTCACTTTCTTATTGCTTCAATGAATACTTAAGTGTTGATCATAATAAACGCATTCTACTTGCATGTAGCATGTGCAAAGTACCTTACATTCTATTTTTAGATCTTTTAAGCTAGTAAATTGTTCATATTTACTAAACAATGTCACTATTAATATTAACACAATAATATCATTATTATAGTTAGAACGATGGCCCAACAAAGGTACCTTACCTTACCTAATATGACAACACGAACTAATGTAGGTAAGAACTTGTAGAGGTAACTTCCAGAATTTCTTAGGTCATTGAACCTTCTACATTAGCAGGTTTAGTCCAACTGTAGTAGGACCGGGTGTGGTTCTCATGCAGCCTGTAATAGCTGAGCATGCTATTCTTTGGAAGCGCTGTTGTTTGGTTATCACGGTGTTTAGCTCTGATCTAGTCCACCAGACTATCACTTCATATGATACATTTGGTCTTATGATAGCAGTGTAGAGCCACATGGTTATTTTTGGTGAAAGTCCCCATGTCTTATTGTTTTATATTGACTATGTAGTAAAGAATTAAAATGCAAATAGCTCACACCCGGTCTGCTTATTGACCCAAAAGACTGAACCCAAAAACCCTTTTAAATGTATAAAACCATGTGTTGATAAATAGCGAATGTTTAAAAAGTCTCTACTAATCTGTTGCAGGTGTCAAAGACCTGCGATGAAATATGCAGTCAACTGCTGAACCGAGGATTCATTCACATCGAGAGACGGCATAACGCCGCTCTGAAGCAAGTGAAGACACAGCTTCCAAGAAGGGAGTCAGAACGGAGGTAAACAACAAATACCTCATCTAATTCTAATTATAAGTGGGGGAACTGGATTTGCATGGACATCTCGCATGGAAGTGTTTTGTGCATCATAATACTAAGGCCTTGTTTACGGATGCGGCGGCGCGTGCAGCGGCCTCGTCATCGCACGCGTAAACACAAATATATCGCAATGTACGTTGATGTTCATGGATAGGGGACGTGCAGAGTCGCGGTGTACGCCGCGTGCGACACGTCAAACAAATGCGTGTGAAAACTTTTTTTTTTTTTTTTTTTTTATCAGAAATATTCCTTTGTTTGACCGCAATCTCATAATTCTCACATGATGGAAAGCGAAGATGCGGCCGACGATGTATCACGAAGGTCTAGAAGATGGCTACTCCGGACCACATTCTCTGTAAACACACTCTACCAAGGCCATACGTTTGAATTTAGTGCGGGCCGCGCCACTGCTTTAGCCTATTCAAAACACCAAGCCACAAGTGCATGAAATTATATTTGACGTTATTGTATAATCCGTTATTTTGGACTTTTGATGACTGAAAGCTTCGTTTCATCTTTTCTGTGGGTGTAGATGGGGTTGATGTCTCAATGAGTCACTTTTCAAGGGCTCTTATACACGGATTGTACGTCTCATTTACATACACAGACGGCAGGCGACGGCGGGAGATGGGATAAGGTCGTGCAATGCTTGAGCAGTATCTCAAGACGAAAGTCTTTGACCAGTGTGTGTTCCCCAAGAAATAAATATTTTAACAGTAATATCGCAATACATCTATGAAAATCTAATGTATACACACAAAAACAGAGATAACTTGATGAAAAGGTGTGATGTTCACAATAAAAATACAAGAAACAAGAACAAATTACACATCCCATTATATAATGCACAACAAGCTGCTTTAATTTATTATATTGTACGTCCATGAAATTGAATAAGTTTTGATTATGTTACACCTCTATACTCTATCATAGGCTAGTCCACAAATGACAATGCATTCTTAGAAGCTATATTTTACCTAGGTAAGTTAACTGTGCTAATTATATAATATTATTTAGATTTAATAATGACAGATAATGCCATTTTCAACAACACCAATAATTATTATTTGTACCTACTCTAACGACGCCCATTTACAGCTGTTCTATTTATTAATTTACCTTTTTATGTGTACAAATTAAGTAACTTGATTATTTTTCTGTCTTGTCAGTTTTATGGCTTCAAATTTTAAAATATAATTTAAGCAGCATTATATTGTATAATTGACGTCTCCAAGTGTGCCTTGTGCTCCTACGGCGAATAAATGAGTATGAGTATGAGTATAGATTACGAAAGGTAGGGAAATCATTTGTGGGCCTTGCAAGCAAGGCAAGGCAGCCGATGGAATGACCGGGGCGTCTCGCTCGGACACAGCTCCTGCGGCACTGCGGTGACGTCAGCTTCGTCCGGTATAAGTGTCTCCGGTCTCGTGTGTGTGCGCGCGCGCGCAACGTCGTCATGACAAGGGGCCTGATTGTGGTCGCGCGCGCGCACCCTGTCCGATTACCTCCGCTGCACCAGCGGAGGTAATCGGACGGGGTGCGCGCGCGCGCAACTGCATGACCAGGGGCCTGATTCCACTAACACAATCGCCTCACTGTGACAATATTATCGCTTCATGATCGCGTAACAATCACCGACACTTTTTGGTATTACGATTATTGGTGGGTACACACGTACGTACTTGCTCGATAAACTTGCTCGATCTCGAGCAAGTATGAACGTGTGTACCATGCAAGTCTCAAGACAAATGCTCGAAGCCAACAAAAATGTTCGATTCGAACAAGATTCAAACGATTGCTCGAAAAGTTTCAACGCACAATAAACATGGCCTTCCAGCAAGCTTTTGCGTGTAGACATAGGGCCGAGCATGTCTGTAGATAGCCATGCTCGGATGTAACATGCTCATCGCGCATGTACGTACGTGTGTACCCACCATATGATTATATGCCCCACCACATTATTGACACGCTATTATAAGTCATAGACATTGTAATCTTATGGTAATAGAATAATACCAAATAAATTTACGACTAAATTTTGTTTAAAAATAGTGGAATTAGGCCCCTGGATCTGAAAGTAGTGGCCCTACTTCAAACCAAACTGACGTATGTTTCAAAAAACGAATCAACTCCAAATTCCAAATAGAAATACTCGGTGATTAGTTGAAATTCTGAATGGAAGCAGGGATTGGTTCGCGATTGCTGAATGAAAGCTGTGATTGGTTCGCGATTGCTGAATGAAAGCTGTGATTGGTTCGCGATTGCTGAATGAAGGCTGTGATTGGTTCGCGCGTGCTGCAATATCTCCTATGATAGTTGTGTTATGGCGGCGTGAACTAGGTGCAATTATATCTGTGAGGAATTAAGGGCACCGCAATCACCGAGGTGATATAATGTAGAGCTCTCACACTGACAGTCTATCATATCATAAGAAACCTTTATATTTTCCAGAAACCACCAGCTGGCAAAACACTGCGATATCCTGACGTCTATTGAGACAAGAATATCGATGCTCAACATGACATACGCCAAGTATATCGACCATCAACTGTGCTGTTTTATTCCTGGGAAGGTTTGTGAGATTTTGTGAAGGTGCTTAGAATTTGCACCACCCCCCAACTCCTACCACGGCTGTCGTAAGAGGCGACTAAGGGAAATCCACCGGCGGGCTGAAGGGGCAACAGCGTTCTCCAACTTGCATGCTGTGTGGGGATTATGGGCATTACCCTCTATGGGATAAAAGCCAATAAGGCGACGCTGGACTTTGCGGGTTCGATTCCCGCCTCGGGGTAAATGTTTGTACGATCTACAGATATTTGTTCAGGGTGTTCTGGATGTTTTCAAGAGTATAACAAAATATATCTATCTATGCAGTGTATTGTATTAAGTATGTATATCAGTTATCTAGTACCCGCAACACAAGCTCTGCTTAGCTTGGGGCTAGAGATAATGCTCTTTGAATAGTCAAAATCATCATCATCATCATCAGCCGTTCACGACCCACTGCTGGGCATAGGGCTCTCTATGCCCTATGATTATTATTTTAGTTAAACTATTATCCACTAAGATAAAACTTATTTGTTAGTAAGCCAAAAGCCATGAGTGCAAGAGCGAGACTCCCTGCCGTCATACAGTGCGAACTCGTACGGAGGAAAGTCACGTGAATGCCCATAATCCCCACGCTGGGCATGCGGGTTGGGGATCTCACGTGAATGTTTAATGGACTGTAACCTACTATGATTAGTTTAAAATAAGTACTGCCTTTTTTGTAAGAACTAAGTTAGGTTAGTCACCTACCTACTTTATTTATTTAGTTTTAGTTATACGTTATTAGATGTAATATATGCTTATGTAATTCGGTTCGGTCGTGCGCCAGTCTGGTCCAGATGTAGCCCTGGTGTTTCGGATGTAGTCCACCCATCGCGCCGGCGGACGTCCCTGCTTCTACAGGCGCTTTGGGGGAGGCCTGCGTCCAGCAGTGGGCCAATATTAGGCTGTTGGGGTGGGGTGCGGTGAATGAAATGTGGTAAAGTTCTCACTCTAAATATATAATTGATTTTGTTTTAAAAAACTATGAACCAACTTCAATTTTTATAGTTTTATTCATGGATTTTCATGGATCCCATTGTCAGAACTGAACCGAATTTAAATGAAAAAAGAATCATGGAAATCGGAGTACCCAGTCAAAAGTTCTGATGTAAAAAACAAAAAAAAAATAGTCGAATTGAGAATCTCCTTCTTTTTTTTAAGTAGTAAGTAAAAATCAGCAGCACCACCACAACTAAAAATTAAAAAAAAACAATGAAAAGATTTTTGTGGTCCGATTTTCATGATACTATTTTTATATTATAGCTGATGCTTCCCCTGTGGTCCCATTTTAATTTGGTTCAGTTCTGACAATGGGATCTATGAAAATTCATGAAAGAACTATAAAAATTGAAGTCAGTTTATAGTTTATTAAAACAAAATTAATTCTTTTTTAGGTAATAGACGAAATCGGACGCGTCCTCACCCTTCTAGAAATCGATAAAAGTCCACAGCGAACTCACGAAGTCTTGCAAGAGTTACGAGACATCTCAAGCATGGCTATAGAACACTTCGATGACAAAATAGCTCCCCCGTTTAGGAAGCAACTGCAGCAAGCCAGAACGCCGACTAATCCGCCGCCTTGTAAGTAACACACCCTGTAGAGATACTGTAGAGACCGTTACACCCTTTAGAGACAGTGGCAGACACCCTGTAGGGATACTGTAGAGATCGCTACACCATATAGAGACGGTGACAGATACCCTGTAGAGATACTGTAGAGACCGTTACACCCTATAGAGACAGTGACAGACGCTCTGTAGAGATACTGTAGAGACCGTTATACCCTATAGAGACAGTGACAGACACCCTGTAGAGATACTGTAGAGACCGTTACATCCTATAGAGACAGTGTCAGACACCCTGTAGAGACTACAAATCGTTTAAAATGTAGATCCACCAGGTGGAGATTACGTAGACATAGTCAATCATTTAGTTGCTACTTACACAGTACAAAACAGACATAATATTATACATAGTTAACTTATATTACGAGAAAAAAACAATTACACAAAATATTAACTAAAAAGAAAGACAGTACTGTGTTACAGCAGCAAAAAGGTCTCGGCTCAGCATAAATGCCTTACCACTCAGGAGTAGAAAGGCGCTGATATTCTGTCGAAACCATTTTAGTCGCCAAGACCCTGTGAGGCTTACGGTTAGAGTCAGTAGTGTAATTTTAACTTCCGGTGTGTGAGTGATTACATGGGTAATCATAATCACTCGCACACCGGAATTAAAATAACACGATAGACAGTCATTCTAGTCAACTTAAGAGGACCTTCGCCAGTGGTTGATCCATTCGCTAAGATGATGATGTAATGTAGTTTTTATTGGTCTTTCGGTCAATCATTTGTTTTTGTATTGTATTTGTATTTATTTATGTACCATTTATAACATCGGTAATAGAGGTAGTTATACATATCAGAATTTTTACAATTTAAGAAGAAAAACGCAATAACACAATTTCACTATGCTGTGCAAAAAGGCTTACTATAAAATATCAGATTATCTAGAGGATAAAAAGGCTTAGGTCGGCTTTTGCTCCAACTCGAAAAATAACAACTAACAGGCTAAAGGTTTCTTTGTCGTTTCTTTACTTTAGTCTACATACCGAAGCGATCAAAATCAAAAATACTACTTTATTTCCTTGTCAGTGTATTTTTTTATTATAATTTGACCTTTTCCAAGTGTACATTTATTGTATTTATGGAAAAAAAGCATTTTTGTATTTGAATTTGAATATACAAAATTAAAAAAAGTCTCAAAACAAGATTTATTTTCAAAAACAAATGATTGTCACAATATGTTGCTGTGTCTAGTCTACCATGAGTTTTCACAATCTATACTCGCACTGTATTTAAAAAATGATTGGAACCTTCTAAAGCGCCTCTAGCGGATATTTGGGTACTAAAATAGGCAGTATGAGTTGCGTAGATAAATCTGCGCGTTTACGTAACTACTGTAGTAACGCCAGGCCATTTAACTGTGACAACTCATGGTAGACACAGACCGATTACGGTAAAATCTCCCATTAAATATTTGACATTTGAAAGCCGTAGTTCAGTGTTTTTTGCGTGAAAGAGTAACAAACATACATCCATACATTCTTACAAACTTTCGCGGTAATAATATAAGTAGGATTAGTAGGATTTAGAGTCTGACATAGACAATGTGTAATTGTTTTTTCTCGTATTATAAGTAAACTATGTATTATTCTTAAGTCTGTTTTGTACTGTGTAAGTGGCAAATAAATGATTGTCTATGTCTATGTCTATGTCTATGTTCAAAAAGAGAAGAGTCGTGGGAATGGAGGGCGCGCGTTTGCGTATAGGGTATATGCATGTGACTTCAAAAAAGCTAATATTTTTTACGTATTCTCTAGTGATATAGAAAGAAATATATCTGTAGGTATATTTATTTTTGTATTTTATGATGTTTTTATTGTGAAATTGAAACATTGAAAAGTTGATATTTTAAATTTCAACCGCAAAATTTCTAAACGCAACCCTATTGGTACCTGAACCGTTACGTCATACTTGAACATTTTTGTATTCGCATGAAGTTTTGAAGATCCGATGAACCGTGACGTCACAAAATGCAAGGGCTAACATGGCAGCGTTTTATCACACGAATCTGAGTATAGTTTTATTTTTTACCTCTATTCAAATTTTTTGGGCTATTATATTTTTTCGTTTATGTATTAACCTAAATAATCGATGAAAAAGTATGAAAAAAATCCATGCATATACCCAATTGACAACTTTTGTTGCGTTGACAACACTGCTCTATCATTGCAGTACGACTAAAAGTGTTAGGTCACCGAACCGCCACGACTCTTCTCTTTTTGAACAGACTCTAACTAAATACTTTTTTTAGGTCCAGAGTCCATGGGTCCCAGCATATCCAAACACGAGATGAATAGAGTCCGCCGAAGAGTTAACATAAATTCCAGGAGAACATCATACATAGCGGATCAATTGGCTAAGCTTCATAAAGCCGTACGTATACAAGTCAACTCTAATTTATTAAAAAAATGGTTTTAAAAAAAAAAAAAAAACTATAAACCGACTTCAATTATATGGATCCTACTGTCAGAACTTGACCAAATTAAAATGGGACCACGCAGGAAGCACCAGTTTTCAAATGAAAAATGAATCATAAAAATCGGACTTACCATTAAAAAGTTGTGAGGTAACCAAAATAATAGAGACGAATTAAAACCTCCTTCTGTTTTTGAAGTCGGTTAAAAATACTCTCAAGTGGGGGAGGCATGTTCCACAGTGGTCCTGTGCTGATGAGAATCTATAAATACTGCCTAACTCCCTGTCTACTAAAGTTTTCAATCAGTGCGTCCTACCCTCATGACCTACGGAGCTGAGACGTGGACACTCACGATATGGTCCACCAGTTTAAAGTCGCTCAGCGAGCTATGGAAAGAGCTATGCTCGGAGTCTCTCTGAAGGATAGGATTCATAACGAATACATTCGATAGAGAACCAAAGTTATCGACATAGCTCAAAGAATTAGCAAGCTGAAGTGGCAGTGGGCCGACCATATCTCGCGAAGAACCGACAACCGATGGGGTAAACGAGTTATTGAGTATAGACCGCTACTTGGCAAATATAGTTTAAGACGCAGAGAGTCAGAGTCCAATCGTTTATTTCTGTAGACTTGCAAAATAAGTACTTAGACATGTAAAATTTTTACTATATAAACAGTTTTGATAAATAGTAATTACTAACAAATAAGAAATAAGGTGCAATTGACTCTAATTCACTTCTTTTGTCCACTAGCGGAAGAAGTGAAAAAGAAACCACTAGCAAGTTTATCGCTTATCAACTAATACAATCTTAGCATAACTAAGTGTAACTTCGGACTACGGATTGTGGAAACATGGTGCACTAAACACAGTCTGTCAGTAAACCCGAACAAAACAGAACTAGTACTCTTTACTCGCAAAACCAAACTTCCAAGACTAGAACTACCCTCACTGCTAGGTACAACATTGACACTAAGCAAGGAGGTTAAATACCTCGGCATATGGCTAGACAGCAAACTACTATGGAGCAAACATCTAGACCATATCACAACAAAAGCCACAAACGTCCTATGGCAATGCACTCGTGCGGTAGGCAAGGACTGGGGCCTCAAGCCAAAGCTGTGTCTATGGCTGTACACAGTCATGGTCCGCCCAGTGCTAACCTACGGTGCAATAGTATGGTGGCCCAGAACAAACTTAGTCACCACCATTAACAAACTGCAGCAAGTGCAAAGACTGGCCTGCACACTTATTTGCGGATGTAGGAAATCAACCCCATCCGCAGCACTGTACATCATTCTAGGACTAACGCCCTTGCACGTTCACATTCAGCAAGAAGCGATGGCGGCGTCTCTGAGAATAAAATCAACGAACCAGTGGAAAGGCGAGACAGGCCTCACAAACCATAGTAGAATACTAGACAAAGCAATTGCTGCATTTCCAGAAGCGGCGAATGGCACTGACAGAATAGCGACTACCTACTTAACTGGTAAGAACTATGAAATAACACATGAAGAGAACGCATCAGCTATCACCGCACATGACGTTACCACATATCACATATACACTGATGGGGCCAAGAACAGAACAGGAGCTGGATGCGGCTATTCCTGTCCTGAAACTGGACTCTCAAAAGCCCAACCACTAAACCCGGCCACGACAGCCTTCCAGGCGGAAACAATGGGACTCAAACTAGCGGCAGACGACATGCTTCTGGAAACGACCAATAGAGATATAGCCAGACAGATGCAGCTGGTCTTCAAAACAGACAGCGCTGCACTAATAAACGCACTCAAACGGACAGACACCAAGATCAAAAGCAATTGTAGAATGCCATAAAAGTCTACAAGATCTCTCTCAACACAGTAAGGTCTGCATAGAATGGACAGAGAGTAGATCCTGCCCAGGCAACATTAATGCGGACAGACTAGCTAAGGAAGGAACGAAACTAACTCCAACACAACAAGATGTAAGTCTCTCGAACCCGCCCACAGCGGAAGTCAAAAACAGACTAAAACTTAACTCTGAAAAAGAACACCAAAAGCTATGGGAGCGTCGGATAGACTGCAAGCATACCAAATCAATATTCCCTTCCAAAGACAGGAAAACCACCAACACGATGCTCAAGATGAGCCGGGAGGACCTCAGAACGATGGTGGGCATCATCACAGGCCATTGTGAACCATCATCTTTTCAAGACCGGAGCCACAGACAGCAGCCTATGTCGTGGCTGCTTTCAAGAAGAAGAGACTGTGGAACACGTCGTGGTAAACTGCACGGCCACAGAGGAGGCCAGACACAAAACAGGGCTGAAGCGCCTCATTGAGGAATCAACCCCATCCACACCCACAGAAAAGCTGAAACGAAGCTGTCAGTCACCTAAAGTCCTGCTCCGATACTTCAAGGAGCTGGGCTGGTTAGGGCCTGTAGGCAGAGGGATAATGCACAATACACTCCTATGCGAGACGTCCGTGCAGATCATAGTTCCCCCACTTAGAATTAGAATTCGAATTAGAACTAAGTGTAACTGTTGTTTCATACCTACTACTGTCGCTGTCATGTGGCCATCAGTCCACATGGGATGACGATCTGCGAAAGACTGAAGTGAATTGTTTGATAGTAATTACTATTTACCAAGCTGTTTATATAGTAAAATTTTGACTTGTCTAAGGCCCGTATTATTAAAGCTTGCTCAGTCATCGATCTATGCTTGAGCAACGCTTTTCTATGGCATTAACGTCACTCAAGCATAGCTCTATGACTGAGCAAGCTTTCATAATACGGGCCTAAGTGCTTATTTTGTAAGTCTAAAGAAATAAAAGATTTGACTCTGACTCTGACTCTGATTCCAGGCAGATGCTGGATGCGCCATTAAGGGAGTCTTATGTCCAGCAGTGGACTAATATAAGCCGATGATGATGATGGTGTTCATTCTTATATTTTGTAACAGTTTTGTTGATATTTTTGCAGGTTACAGCACACAAACGTGTTATTTTGAATCAGCAATGGATAATTAAACAAATGGCTAGAAGACAGAAAGAGCAAGACTCGACCATTGGTAAATATATTTATTGTACTCTATGGTATACAGAAAGAAAGCTGGAAACTTATAAGCGCTTACCGGCGCTTGACAGCGCTGGTCCGTTCTACACAAAGGAAGCTGGTTGTCGCAGTTGTTTATTAATTTTAGATGGCAGCGCCCAGCGCTGACCAGCGTGTGTTGAAGCTTGTCGGCACTTTTCGGCACCGTTCAGTGCTTATCGGCGCGCGTTCATATATTTTCCTGCGCGGGTCACCAGCGCTGTCAAGCGCCGGTAAGCGCTTATACGTTTCCAGCGTTCATTCTGTATACGGACTTAGTAAATACGGCCGTGTGGTGCCGGCTTAGAATTTGCGCCACCAAAAACTCTTCCCTCGGGTTTCGTAAGAGGCGACTAAAGGATATCCACAGGGGGCGGGCAGCAGCGCCCCCTGCAGAACCATTCTACCATCAGACTGCGATCCCCAACCCGCATGACTGCATTCAAAGATTTTTGAATTGCTTGTCTGAAACGGGAATCGATCCCGCCAAATTGTAAAAAAAACATACCGATCAAAAGGCTCAATAGTTGTGATTATTTTTTCCAAATAACATACGAGGTATAAAAAAACAATGAAATTTGACATTCATAATATTACAGAAAATTATAAAAATACTTAGCTCAAGCTCTTACTTAGTTCTAAAATAAAGTTGTCTTTAATAAGATTTAAAACTCTGTTGTATTTATGTATTGTTTTTTTTCAATATATATAATACTAGCAGCGCCTCGCGGTTTCACCCGCATACTTCCCGTTCCCGTGGGAATTCCGGGATAAAAATATAGCCTATGTCACTCCCTGAAAAGAAATCTTTCTAACGATGAAACAATTTTTTCAATCAGTCCGGTAGTTTCGGAGCCTATTCAATGTAAAGAACAAACAATCAAATCGTTCCTCTTTATGATACAATGTATAACTGACAAAAATTCTGGCTTCTTAATTTATTACTTTTGTTTGTAAGAAAATTAATGAATTTTATTCCATAAATTTTTTTGATTGTTTATATAATGATTTTTTTTTTCAAATTATTTGCTTTGTGTAAATTCGAACTTAGCTTTGCAGTTCTCTTCCAGTATCTTGCATGTCTTGCATGTGAATGAATTGTACATGCAAGATTGAATGTACACAATGTACAATTCAATCTTATTAAAATACAATAAAATTGAATTGTAGATGCAGGCGTTAATTTGCGAAAATCCATTGTAAATATAAGGATTTCAATATTTAGTAAGAATTCCGCATAATTGTTACTAAATATTTTCATCCTTAAATTGTACTTGCAAGCAAAATTAATGAAATATGAATTTTACATGAAAGCAAAATAAATGAAATATAAATTTTACATGAAAGCAAAATAAATGAAATATGAATTTTACACAAAAGCAAAATAAATGAAATACGAATTGTACATGCAAGCAAAATAAATGAAATACGAACTATGTCAGCACAAAGTAATGTCATGTTTCCTATTTCCAGCTGATCTGAAGAAGCGTATAGATGAATGCGACATCAAGTACAGCGAACTGACGCATACGAACGTCGGCGGGAAATCTATGTCTGGTGAGTGTATTGAGGGTTATGGCATAGAGTAACTTTTGGATTATAGTCATGTCACTTTAGCATAATAAAACCGGCCAACTGCGGCGCACTCGCGCACATAGGGTTCCGTACCATTATCTATAAAAAGCAAAATACAAATCTTTCCTCGTAAAAAAACAAAAAGTCAACGTGACACGGTCATCCAAGTACTGACCGCGCCTGACGTCGCTTAACCTGATGTTATAAATAAATGTATTTCATTCTTTTTTTCTTTCATACATGCAATTAAATAAATACATAATTATTAATTATTATGTTATTTACAGGTACAGATCTCGTCGCAGAGAATCGCAGAGAATCATCATCGCAATCTCTCTGTCATTTTTCCAGTCAGATCAAGTTGGACCTGTCGGTACTGCCCATCGGGACTTCCAAACGGTCTTCTAAAACCTGTCAGTTTATATCTAACTAGCTGCGCCGTTAAATGGTGTTTTTCATCCCACGGGAACTGATTTATGGGATAAGAAGTAGCCTATGTTTGATTCCAGGATTAGAATTACCTGTATTTAAAATTTCAGCCAGATCCGTTCAGTAGTTTTGGCGTGAAGAAGTAACAAACATCCATCCATCTATCTATCCAAACAAGTTTTCGTATTTATAATATTAGTGTGATAATAAATATCTATACTAATAATAAAACAGGACCATCCACAAGGCATTATCTAGCCCCAAGCTAAGCAGAGATTGTGTTATTGATTTATTTTATAAATTACTTTATCCGCGCAGCTTCGCAGGCGTTGTTTCTATGGAAACGTTAAGGTTATTTCAACCTTATGGAAACTGATTTATGTTTATATAATATTTTCTCTTACAGTGTTGCCGAATATGAAGCCCAGGAAGCCAATGATAAAACTCCCAAGCCTTTCAGAATCGGAGGACGAACCGCCAAAAAAAGTGCCAAAAGTTGAAACTGAAAAATCCGATCTAAAAATGATCAATGCTGTCAACAAAGGGATCAAATATTATCAATATATCAAAATGAATAGAAAGAGACATTCGTAAATGGAACTCATAATTTTATGACATTGGAAGAGTCTGTTCAAAAAGAGAAGAGTCGTGGCGTTACAGTGAACTACACACTTTTTAATCGACTTCAAAAAGGGGAGGAGGTTATCAAGTAGACTGTATTTATTTTTTATTTCTTTCTTTTGTTTTATCTCAGAACTTTTGACTGTGTGGTCCCATCTTCATGACTCTTTTTTTATATGAAAGCTGGTGCTTCCCGTGTGGTCCCATCATCTGTCCAGTAGTTTTGCCGTGAAGAAGTAACAAACATCCATCCATCCATCCATACATACATCCAAACAAACTTTCGCATTTATAATATTAGTGTGAAGTAGTAGTGATTAAGGTTCTTAAGTTTTAACTCTCCCACTGAGATCATCCACGTGCCAATGACAATAGGCTATTTCCTTTAAAAAGTCTAATTATTATAAATATTATACGACAAGAGTTATAGTTCGGGAAGCAATTGAAATTAAGAAATATCCTAATTTCAATCGTGAAGACGGTTTCAGACTCTGCCTCGTGGAATCCAGTAGTAGCTAAGTGTACTCGTAGACCGGTTTCTCAGTGCATCGCGGACACGGTTAGTGTAGTGTGTCGTCCGAGTGTACAGATGGACATCCCTAGTTTAGAAGATCAAGTGAGGGTAGTTGCAAAAAATGCAGCCCCCGCTTCGCAAAGGCGGTAGCTCCAATACTCCAGTCATCCCGTGACCACGACAGAGTGTAAACCTGTTGAAACGTCGGGAAAAATAGGTAAATAAAAGTCTAATTAGTTCGTATTGACTACATGACATAAATATTTTTTAGTGTCAGAACCTGCCCAACCAGAATGGCAGTTCTGACAATGGAATCCATGAAAATTCATGAAACTATAAAAATTTAATTAATTATATTTAAAAAACTGTATTTTTAAAACATAATTAATTATAGCCATACTGCAATGACAGAGCAGTGTTGTCAACGCAACAAAAGTTGTCGATTGGCACACGCGCTCTTAATTCCCACGACTCTTCTCTTTTTGAACAGACTCCAGTAATAAACCGTTATTGGCAGTAAAAGGTGTTAAATGTTAATATTCCTTGTAACTCAAAACTTCTTCTAATAGACGTTTCTTCATTGGCCCGGTACCGATACCGGCATGCGACACTGAATGTAAGAAATAAAGAAAGAAATCGATAATAATTAAGTTAAGTTACTTAAAGTACCTACACCGTAAAAAGTAAGTACTATCAAAATTGAAGGCTAAAGAAGGCTACGAACCTCTCCCAAATCTCAGCGGCCGGCCCGTGCGGATTTAATGTTATTTCACGTAGAATCGCATAGTTTTGGCCATTCGGCGGCGTTTGCCTTATTTCGGAATTTTGTCCCCTGCGTCGTATCGCCCCCGCGTGTGAGCGAGCGGTTGCAGAAACTAGAAGGAATTTCACCATTTTTGATATTTTTTTGTACTTTCCGATTCGTTTTGAATAAGCGTCTGATTTCAGAAATATTTTTGTTTATTTCCAATGTTGAATATATTTAGGATGTTTGCAGCGCACCAGATTTCGAATAAAGGTGTCTATCATGCATAAAAAATCTATTTATTTATTAAAAAAAAAAGGTTTAAAAAATTGCTTGAAAAGGACTCGATTTCGTGGTCAAATTATGGCAAATTAGTTTCGCTCTCATTTAAAGATCATAATATTTTTTGAAAAACTAAAACCTTACAAACATAGCTATTTTTCATCCGATTATGTATGGAAAATTTCAATACAATCGGGGACGTAGTTTCCAAATGAAGCGGAAAGTACGTTTGTATGGGGGGCTAAGGTATCCGTATAATGTAATGATATGAAATGTCGTTCGTCTGGTCATTGTGTTGTATTCGCATAGTACCTATGTAGTATAAAGTGGAACACTTTACTGAGCCGTGACGTAACGCGGAACTTATCTGGCTACATCTTCATAATTTTATGATTAATCGACTAAAGAAAAAATACGTTTCCAATATCTTTTAATAATCTAACTGTTGGACGAATTAGAACTTTTGAGTCGTCCGGCCTATTGTGCAATCGCATCGCATGAATTTTTGTGAACAAGCACTCCACGAAAACGCACAATTCACTAATTCTAAATGATTGAGCTCACTCACTTCGTTTGGCAACAAACACGGAGCAGTCTCACATACGGAAAGAGCCTAACGATTTAAATCTGGTCATAATCCACGTTTGGCAGGCGGATCGGTAATCGCAGTAGAGGTGTCAAATATACAGATAGAAGTTGGAAGCCTCTGTTAAGGTGCCTGTAAAACGGGCTATATTTTTGGCAATTTCTTGCTGCATTTATATAGCCGCCAAGTTTCTGATTATATCGCTCAATAACAGTGCAATACTTGATGTGTAACCCGGTAATGTTGCCAAGATATTTCAAGTTCTTGCAAGTATTTTATGTCTTGCACATGATTTATACCGCTTTGATTTTAGTGCAATATCGCTGTATATCGTCTATGCTCTGATGTATAGGTGCATCTCTTTTCTCCTTCGCCGCCGCCGGTATCCGCCATTTTGGCATTTATTACTGAGATCTAGCCGCAATATAGCTTGGCGTGTACATGCAAAATTCCTCGGCAATGTAGTTACAAATTCTTGCTAAGCTACCACTATGCAATTTATTGCACTATGCCATTGCAGCAAGGCTATAGCTGCAAATATACTGCGTTATATTCATCAACTAAATTGCCAGCAAGAAGCAACCTTGCAAGATGCGCGTTGCCAGACTGTCAGTTTTCTACAAGTACCACTTTGGTGATTGTGCGCAAGCATTGCACGACCTTATCCCGTCTTCTCCCTTCCATCATAGGATCAGCCGACGCACAAAATCATACCACCCATTCCTTCTCGACAAAACAGTGTCGAACTAAAAAATTCTGCTCTACTTTCATAATATCCACAGCCAAAGAGTGGAATGATCTTCCTGTGTCTGTCTTCCCATTAGAGTACAATCTTGGAGTCTTCAAATCTAGGGTAAATAAGTGCCTTCTGGAAAAGCGTGCTCCATCTTAGGCTACATCTTCGCTTTCTTAAAGTGAGTTGGTGGCCAAACGCTAGTCCATCAGCAATAAAAAAAACTTTTCTAGCCTGTTTACAGGCACCTTTAGATTCCCTTAGTTGACTCTTACGATATACATGGGCTGAGATTGCGTCAGGACATGAAACGTTAAGGTGGTTTTTAACCGAATACCAACGGAGAAGGTTTATGAGGTTGGCAACCCATGTTCGTAAATATTATGTAGCCGATTTTTATGTTCCCACGTAGAGCTGCTACTACTCGTTTCAACAAATAAGGTGTCGATTGTTTCGTCTCAATACGTAGGTTATAATGCAAATTCATAGGTGATAGGGTAGATATTGGAGGTCTAACGAGATAGGTCAAAGGGTCGAAGATTTCATCGTTAAAATAATAATAAGCAATCGTTTAAAGCCTTAGTCGGGTATTACTTTATTACATCTTTTTGGGTAAATATGTTAAATAAATATAATTAAAATTACCTGATTATTAATCTACTATTTAGATAGACAGATGTAATTAATGTTTTACTACTGTGTGTGTTGTGTTTAAGTTTAATGTTATATTTACTAAATATAGTTTAACTGAATGTATACTTGTTATAGAAATAACATGAGTGTAGTAACAAGAATTTTAATTATTCTTGGGTAGTTAATTTCATAAGTGTCATAATCTATTTACAATAATATTATACACCACTGCTTTATTATACAAGTACGCTAGAGGTCGTATTATCGATGACAGATTGAGGCAATTTGATTTTCGCCATTTTAGCGCTGAGCGTTGGAGTGGCGTTACCGTGGAACTAATGGCTATTCTGCTATCTCTAGAGACGAATTTCTATACCTAAGAAAAAAAATGCGGGAAAACGGAAATGTCATTTGAGTTTTGGAGTTGTAGAGCTTTGTGTGCCTATTACAATGAGTTCAGACATTCAAAAAAGAAGAGGCTAAAGCAGTAATGGAAAACCTTTTACCACCTTAATCAAAAAAAAGGTAGGTAACCTTAAATCGTATAACGATTTTATGAAATGACGCGTTGAGAAATAAGTGAAATCGTTATAAGAAAACGTGTTGTTTATATAATATTTTAAAGAATTCTGAAAGACTTACAAATCTTCAACATTATGGAGCGTGTATTATATGTTAAAGATAACATTAAGTACTAAACACAATGTACATTTAAAGGATTTCGAGTCTAACATTGTTTCTCAAAAGGCAAAATGATGGATTTTAACCAAAAAATCAGAAGTTTTCACTTCTCTAGAGGTACCTGAAAAAAAAAACCTTTTACTATCTAAACCTATAACTAATGATTGCTCTAATTTTACCATAAACTTTGATTAAATATCGTGTATGATTATGCATTTTTGTAATAGTAAATAAATGAATTTTGTATTATGTATTTTGTAACTGTCATTGCTTATAGAATATTTCTTACAGCGTACCTGTATAATTGTATAATAGAACTCAGTGATCCAGATGCGAAAACTTGATACAGCTTCGGCTATAGAACTATATATTATTATCAAAGCGATATATTATTCAATATTTACATATAGAATAACAAAAATACTAATAAGTTATAAGATTAGACTGTAAATTATATCCTAAAGTACATTGTTTTAAGTTTATGGCATATTAATTATGTCGGTATTTATAGTCGTGTATAACATCTGAGGGGTGAGTCTTTTTGACATTAGTGAATAGTGACGTCTGCTTTTAGTGTGGAATTTGTTTAGTTACATGTTTGCTCGACAGAGGCGCTGTACCGAATTGAATGGAAAAAGGAGACGTAAGGATCACGTCACGTTACGAATGTCGAATATACTCGCCACTCTGGTTTCACTAGACTAAGTAACAATCCTCTAAAACGCAGTTTAAATGGTAACTGACTTGCAATTGCAACTGAACTCGATTAATCTGTATTAATTATAATTGAAGATTTAGTTTCCTGAAAACGGGCCTTAGTTGTAAACAATTGCTTAGTGAGTTTGTAGTTTTTAGTACTTTTCCGCCTAAATTCTTTGGCTTTCTAATTTTACTAAGTACTTGATTTGATGTTCCACTAATTCGTAGGTACAACTACCTATTGTATGTATGAAAAATAGTTTATTAAAAGTTTGCAGGCAAATATATGTCATAGTTATTTAACCACTTATTCATATGGTCGGCTAACATAAATAATTAATTTTGTTTTAAAAAACTGTAAACAGACTTCAATTTTTATAGTTTTTTCATTAATTTTCATGAATCCCATTGCCAGAACTGAACAAAATTAAAATGGGACCACACGGGAAGCACCAGCTTTCATATAAAAAAATAATCATGCAAATCGGCCCACACAGTCAAAAGTTCTGAGGTAACAAACATAAAAAATATACAAATACTGTCGAATTGAGAATCCTCCTTTTTTTGAAGTCGGTTAAAAAGGCTGCTAAGTAGTTTTAGTTCTCAGTCTGACTTATGTCAATAGAAGAAGACAGAGCGAGATATAGCAGTGTGCTTAGCAGACTATTATGAATAAGAAGATAAGTTGATACTTATTGCTTAGGTACTCGTATACCTACCGAAGAGTTTATTTAATAAGACAAATAAAAAGCTATTTCATAATGTGTAAAAATATCTATCTATGTAGTGTATTGTATTATGTATATCAGTTATCTAGTACCCATAACACAAGCTCTGCTTAGCTTGGGGCTAAATAATGCTGTGTGAATTGTCCAGCATTGTTTAATTATTTATTTATTTAATGTCAATTCATTTTTTTATTCGTTGCTACATTCTGCTGCCTGTGACCTTTTCACCTCACATTAACAGCTTTTATTTGCCACTGCTGGACACAGGTCACCCCCGATAAGCTCCTTATTGGCTGTTATATGATGGAGGTAATGCCCATAATCCCCACAGTTGGGGATCGCAGTTAGATGGTGAAATTGTTCTGCAGTGGGTGATGCTGCCCGTCCCTGGTTGATATCCCTTGGTCGCCTTTTACGGCGACCAAGGGATATCGGTTTTTGTATGTCATCTATTTTCATCAGCATACAAGTATATCAATCCACTGCTAGACATAGGCCTTCGTCTAGGCTTCATTAGGGGAATGAACGCCATAGCGTCCTTGCGCATCCAGCATCTGCCTGCAGTCTTTCGCAAATCGCCATCCCACCTGGTCGGTTGGCGTCCTACACTACGTTTGCCGAGTCACGATCTCGAAGCAAACTGAAGACAGGGCGCTATGGGGCTTATAGGGGAGGGATATGTCGAGCTGTGAGCATATGCCTCCCCTAATGAGTTAATTGAATTGAATAGGGTTTGAAAAACTGAAAATCAAAACTAAAATGAATACCTACGTAGGTGGTAAGTAGTTACAATTGAGGAGTAGGTAGGGACTAAATTAATAGATGACAAATGGGTTTGAAACCTCAACCTCAATCTCAACAGCCTGTATCGGTCCACTGCTGGACGCAGGCCTTCCCCTGATAAACGCATTATTGGTGTTTAACTCATGGGGGTAGTGCCCTTAGTACCCACGCTGGGCATGCGGGTTGGAGATCGCAGTTCGGTGGTAAAACAGTTCTGCAGGGGGCGCTGCTGCCCGCCCCCCGGTGGATATCTTAATCGCCTCTTACGACACCAACGAGAAGAGTTGGGGTGGTGCAAATTCTAAGCCAGCATCACACGGCAGGTTTGAAAAGCTGGTTAAATTGTCTAAGGCTTGAAACCAGTATAGGTATCAATATCTACGTGCAAATAGCGCGTTTTTCATGTAGATATAAAACGTAAAACCTAACGTTTTTTAGAGACAATTACAATTAGAAACGATTTATTTTGTTTCTGTAGACGATGATCCTTGTCATAGTAAACTTAGGCGCACTTACATTAGGTACCTATACCATATCCATCGAGCATGTAGAATGTTAGTAAACAAACCACCCATACTTAACCTAAAATTCACTTTGTTGGTGCGTCCTTTTATACGTAATTTACATTACTTGTTGATTTGAGATCCTTCCTTCAATAAATATTGCTCACAATAACATCTGAAACTCGACGCCAAGCAAGTGAGTTTTTGTCATTTGTGTCGTGCGTTGTTTACCTAATGTTAGTGTTTGTTTAATAACATGCTACATGCTCGATGGATACGGTATAGGTATGCTGAGTGTGAAGTCATACTATTTACCTACTACAAAGTTTGCGTTACTCCATTACTGAGCGGTTGCTATCGGTGCAATGTTAAATTATTGAATGGGTTAACTCTAGAAATAATTTATAACTTATAAATAATTTAGATAACAGGTGCATAAGTTTTTTTTATAGTAGCACATTATACTTATTTACATAGTATTTATTCTTAGTTTTATTATTCTCTATTATTATGTTTTACAGACGTATACCAATAAGCATCAACATTTTTACTTCTACTAATAAAATCCTGGCGGAAGCCGTGAGAGAACCCTTGCGTCTACATACAAGTGAAAACTTAGTTAGAGCAAGAAGTCCATCTTATCGATCCACAAAGGTTTTCCCTACTAAGTACCTACTACTGTTGGAAATTGTAAGAAAAAATAGACACATGTTTAAATCGAAATCGGAACAAGATGACAAGTACAATAGACGCCACGGAAAAATGTTAATTAAACCACCTAGTACCCTAACAATAGTAAGTAAGAGCCCAGAATCTAGGCTAGTAACTATTTTTAATAAATTGCCTGCTGACATAAAAGATGAAAAATTAGACAATATTTTTAAGACTAGGTTAAAATTATTACTTATACGCAAATGTTATTACACAGTGAATGAATTCCTTAGTGACAAAAACTTTAAAAGTACCTAGTAGGAATATAACAATTTTATGACATTTATTTAATTAAAACACGTAGCATGAATCTTGACATTTTATATTTACTATTGACATTTTCACATTCTTTAATTTTTATAATTTTCCATTTATTTTAATTTTATTTCTGACATAATAATTATTATAGCCCTACTTAATGCTGACAACATAATATGTATTTCTTTTCCTTTGTATCGCAACTATAAAATTACTAACTTTTATACCTAGGTACATAAGAACTCTAACCCAGAATGTTGCAACACCCTTACAGGGTTCATGTAGATTCTACCTATAAAATTGTTAACAACTTATAATGGACATGTATGCAATAAATAAATAAATAAATAAATAAATAAATAAATATACTTTTCATGACATTTCATATACTCGTACCTAACCTTAGATAAGTTTTATGTAAGTAGGTACTTTGTAAACTTTTTCTGAAATAAAACCTTTGATTATTATTGTTATTATTATTTCCACGGAAATATGAAAGTTATTTAAACTTCCCGCTTGGAGCACTGTCACATTTTCATAGATAATAGAGTAACGCGAACTTTTAGTAAACAGTAAGGTTGTCGATGGCAGTTTAAACTTATACTAATGTCTGTTAACCGATATTAAGCGAACAGAATTTGGCCGGAGCTGTTGTGCCTTGCAATTTGTTAGTAGGTAGGTATACTCGTAGTTACAGATTACCTAAGTAGGTATTCCTGTTTGTCAGTTCTAAGTATTTCGTTATCTCAGAGCTCTAAAGGTCGACATTTCTTATCCAGCCTCTCACGGATCAATATTGCGGTAAGTTTCATTAAATAATATACTTTTTAATAATACGTATTTTTTATTAATGTTACTTCTACAGAGACGATAGGTATTTTTTGATGAGTCAGACAGACAGTTGTTGAGATGTTGTTCTAGAAATTAAGTAGGTACGTATCTAAACCTACCTTGATAAGTAGTAGGTACCTACATAAATCTCAGTTGTTAGGTAGGTACATTTCTTAACTTAAGTTTTAATAAAATCTTAATATTTCAAGTTAAAGGTTTTTATGTATATTGTCATCACAAGTAAAGGTGCGTGCCAAATTTCAGATCAATAGGAAAAGGGGTAAATTTGAATTACCAACTAGATTTCACTCAAACAAATAAAAAAAGACGTGTGGCACTCGGGGACTGCCGCGGTAAAGCTATTGCAATGCCATCTAGAGGCGAGTTGCTGAACTAAAGAGACAAACGTCAAGGTTTTTTCGTTACGGAATTTCTGGATTCGGTCCCCGCGCTCAAGGCCCGCGATAGAAGCTATGCAATAGCTTAAAAACAAGGTGCGATTTAAATAAAACCGTTTAACAAGGTCAAGAACTAAACAGCAGTAAATAACATTGGTCGAAGTAAAAAAGGGAAAGGCTGCAGTGCAATTAGGTCCAGTCACCTTAGTCAGAGTTTGACCGGCGCCGCCCTCGGCGTTTGGGTTTCGCCTGGTAACATTTTGGTCTAGTTATATTTACCTACATAATAAGTTGTTCATAATTTTTATCATAACTAGATTGGTTTATAACTGAGCGAGAGTTTGCATGAATAAGAATAAGAATAAGAAATCTTTATTTGTAACATTACAATTTTAACTTAATTTAGTAACTTAAATTAGGTACGTAAGAACAACATAGACTTTACTAGATTAAAAGAAAGATATAAGACTTAAATGTTACAAAATGGCGTCCAACTCAGCATTTGTTGTGATAACTCGCCGATGGGCGTAGTTATCTCAACGCTGATCTAACGTCGAAACCAAATGACGTGTCACGTACACTAACACAAATTTACTAGTATATAGTTTGGTAAATCACAGGCCTAAATATATAAACCAAATCTACAGATTTAACATAAGTAAATGGTTATTTATTATTTATTTATTATATACCTCTATATTTGTATTTATTTTTATTTCAGGCACTATGAAGACTGTAACGTTACCAGCTACATTTATATACACCTTAATAATCTCTGTGGCAACAACAGTTCTAGACAAGACAGTTTATAAAGAAAATACTGTGAGATACACATCCGAAAACGACATAGTCGCCATCCATTTGTCAAGAGCTACTGAATTCGGATTTATAGTAGAAAAAAATCAACAGGAAAACGTGTTCAAAGGAATATTCTTTATGAAAGATGAATTTGACACAAAACCTACAAAAGTGCTTGATAACGGCAAATGTGCAGCATCTGACAACAAAACAGTTTTCTTCGGTGCTACCGATGGTTTATACACTTTCAACTTAGAAACGAATAAGACTGATAAGTACGGAAACCTAACAGTCGATGTTAATGATATACAAAAACACTCAACTGAAGATATACTTTATATCATCACTGATAACAAATTGAATAAGATTACAAAACAAGGAAATAGAATACAAATAGTTGAATCTGTCACTAACGTACAAGAAATCGTGTTAGATCGAGACAATAACATTTATTTGTATGAAAAGAAAAACACTGATGGCCAAATTAATTACGAAGCTAAAGTTATAGTGAATGATACTGTTATAAATGTTAAAGATCTACCTAAAGAATGTAGTCAGATAAAACTTACAAGGTCTTTTGCATTTTCTGAAGGAGCGCTTTTGATTTCAAATAAAAGGATCTATAGAATTTTCCCAAATGGTACTAGTGTCGATACAGACTATAGTTTCGAAAGTGCTCCCACTGCATATTTCTTAGATTTAGGAATTATACAGCTTTTAGGACATGAGAAGAAAATGTATTTGGTAAATACTTTCGAAATGATTTTATATGGATTTGGGAATTTCATCAAAACATTTCTAGTTAAAACTTTATTTGTAATATACTAAGTAGACTACTTAGATAATTCTTTATTTTAAATAGTTTTTGATGTACTGCAGTAAAATATTAATGAAACAAAATCGTAGCCCTTTTTAAACATAATGCTGGACGATCCACAAGTCACCACAAAGTAAGCAGTAAAAAAATCTGTCATTAGTAAGATAGGTATAAACTGTTTAAAGTCAGCATTATGTTTGTCGAGTAGAGAGTCGGTTGAACATTTCAGAAATGTATCCATTACAAACTAAATCAGGTTTACCTTATACATAATATATATAAGTGCAAAATCTAAGGGAAGGTAAAATAAAATAATACATGTCAAATTAGATAAACATACATTTATTTGTTACAACAACTGTGAGTAAAACTAAGTAAATTAAAAACTCTTCAACTCACGAAAATTGCAATGCGAAAATAAACGTAACTTGACATAGCCATCCATATTTTAGAATGATGATTATAAAGCTGCGCCCCGCGGCTCCGCACACCTATCCCACGGGAACTGATTTATGGGATAAAAGCCTGTTATGTTATTCCAAATCTATAAAAAGATAGATAGAAAATTCTTTATTGCACGCTTATTACAAGACATTAACACTACAATAGAACAGCTTAAAAACTAAGTAACAAGTGGCGGTCTTATCGCTCAAGAGCGATAAGAGCGATCTCTACCTAAAAAGCCGTTAGCGGAAACGTTTAATACTTTAAATCTTTAATACGTTTAATACTTCTTATCCTACGGGAACTGATTTCTGGGATAAAAAGCCTATTGCAGGATTAGAATTATCTGTATGCAAAACTTCAGCCCGATGCGTTCAGTAGTTTTGGCCTGAAAAGGTAACAAACATCCATCCATACATCCGCCCATATTATAATATTAGTTTGATATTAATGACCTCACCACATCTTAAACCTATCTCATGCATTTTAATCAAATGCTTTCTACAGCACCAGTCTTGCATATCAAATATCTAGATCACGAGATACATTTTGTTGAAACCACTAGGTTTTCAGAGACAGTAGATTGAATTGGAAAACACCTACGGAATCACTATGCAATCGACTCTACCAGTACTCGTGTGCTCTTTACAAACCTAATCAAATAGCTAGCTCCACAGCTTTAGTTGCGGCGTATTAGAGTCATATTCCGGGGCAACTCAACAAAAAAAACTGCGGTGCGTTAGAGCAATTTTCGGTTTGAGACAGACCGACACGTGTAAGGGTGTTTCTAACAATGGAAAGTTCTATCTGCCTTCGCTGTATCTATACGAAGTTGCAAATTTTCTAAAAAACCAATCTCGATCGCTTTGTCACGCTTTGCACTTGTCTATTTTCTATTTTGTAACCCCCTTATTCATAATGGTCAATTGGTCAGCTAACGTAGAACACGTGCTAAGTAGTGTTATTTCTCAGTCTGACTTATGTCAATAGAAGAAGACAGCGTGAGATTTAGCAGTGTGCTAAGTTAGCAGACTATTATGAATAAGGAGGTGAGTCTAAAGAAATAAACGATTTGACTCTGACTCTAACTCTTTGATCTATACCCGCCTGGCACTCGTCGAGAGGGTACATTATACCACCAATCATGCATGGTAAACAGCTTTACTCAGAAAGAGAGTTTTTTGCATTATCTACAACAAAATCCCTTTGCCAATACGTTCCGAGAGTAATCTGAAAGCATTTTTTGCAATAATGCAAACTATTGGAGGAAAAAGTTTAGGTAGGTACTATATATATAATATTGATAAATTTTTAAGTGACACAGTTTAATTTTATTACTCGTGTGTGTGGGTTAAACCCACACGATTTTTCATTGACATGATTTTTGTATTATGTTTTGACATGCATCTGATTTTGTTTGACATCCATTGTAATTTTACTCGTGTGATTGATAATAATATATTTTTATTCTCTAGATCTATTAAGTATTGACTGTTCTCTACTTCAATATTGTAAGCCTGGCCATGGCAGACTATGGATACAAAATTATAATATGTATAAGAAGTAATGTTACCACCTAGTTAAAAAAAACAATAAATTCATTTATTATTTTCGTTGATTATTATGCTTGTATTGCAATAAAACATTCGTTACCCAAATCAAATATATGCACTCTTTCAATCGTTAGGCAAACATTATTTCTTAAAATAAACTTATTTAAATCTATGGTATCCTTTAAGAGATTTATAGAACTCTACAAGACCCCCTTTCGAATCTTCCATTACTGAAATTAAATTGTTATAAAGAATTGACAAAGACGTGGTAGTCGTTGCACCGACGCCAAATAATGATTGTAGTAATACTTCCATGACATTAAACTCAAATATTTTCCCTTCGAAAGCCGCTATTATATAGACCGCAGCGTCTACGCTTACAATGCTTGTCATTGGCATCTTGAAATCTCTTTTCTCGCATACACCATTCGCATATAATATATGAAGGACACCATCACCTAAAAACGGTATACATTGATCCATTATAAACGCTGGTCTTAACAACACAACTTCTTCAAACTCCTCCATAACACTCGCTGTGATATTAAGTTTGTCTCCATCCGAATTAATTATATGAATCATTTTATCACCACATTGGACGTAATAAAGATTGTTTGATGTATCCAAAACGAATTGTCTGGCACAAACAACATGGTTCACTTTGGTTCTTTTCGTCCCATTGTTTTCTATAAATAATAACTGGCCTGCTTTCGTCAGAATGTAAATACGATCTTTTCCCTTTGCTTTCTGAATCTGTACAATATCGTGGCTAAAAATATCATATTTTTTAGCAGAGAGACTTCTGTGATCGTATTTGTAAATGCCATCTTTGGCTCCGAAATAAACCTCTATAGTCCTATCTTGACTATAGTCTGTAGTCGTGTCTCTTCCACCTTCCAAGACTTCGTAAGCTGCGAAATCTTCCAAGACGTATATGCAGGTTCCTCCATCGAGTTTAGGGTCACTTATCGTAAAGAATATTGATGGTAGGTTATCCCCTGAGTTTGCTGTGTGAATAAAACTTGAACTACCATCAGATGGGACTATAATCCTTGTGATGTTGAAGTTGGAAGAGAAAATTATCTGTTCTTTTTTGAATGACAATGGTTGGGGTGTGGAAGGCGGTGACGGCGAGCTCCAACCCATTGCTGTTGCGACCAATGCTGCAAAGATGTACCACATCTTTGGTCTGTAAAAGAAGAATTCAGTGGATTAGGGTTGGGAAACTGCCGTAAACTGTAGTCTTGTACTAGATATTTTTAGTTCTTCCTCAAGTCCTCAACAGCCTATACTGGTTCACTGCTTGACTCAGGCCTCTCCCTGATAAGCGCCATATTGGCTTTTATCTTAAGGGGGGTAATAGCCATAATCGCATGCACTGGGCATGCGGGTTGGAGATCGCAGTCTGGTGGTAGAATGGTTCTGCGGGGGCGCTGCTACCCGCCCCCGATAGATATCTCTTATCTCCTACAACAACCGCCGGAAGAAGGTCAATTCTAATCGTGAGTATACCGTTCCTATCCATATCATTAAAATGTACTATTTTTATATTTTTCTTCTTTCTATTCATAATTCAAACGCAGACGATAGTATGGGTGACACACTAAACTTCACTGAATACAACTAAATTTAAATTCTAAAAAAAGACGATAACACCAAGCAACATAAATATAGCAGCTAAGATCTTTACCCGTACATCATCATCATCATATATTAATCCACTGCTGGATATAGGCCTCCCCTAATGAGGTCCATAGCACCCTGTCTTCAGCTTGACGCATCCAGCATCTGCCTGCAGTCATTCGCAGATCGTCATCCCACCTTGCCGGAAAACGTCCTACACTACGTTTCCTCTGTGGAGAGGAGACGTAGTGTAGGACGTTTCGCTGGTGTAAATGTGTTCTTGAGTGGTCAAGAACACATTTACACCAGCGGTTGTCGGTTCTTCGCGAGATATGGTCGGCCCACTGCCACTTCAGATTCCTAATTTATTTGAGCTGTGTCGCTCACTTGGTTCTCTCCTGATGTATTCGTTACGAATCCTATCAGGAGACTCCGATCCGACTTCATCACTATACAAAGACAGGGTATACCTATCCCTAGTTCTTTCTTACCCACTTCAGAGTCAGAGTCAGAGTCAAATCGTTTATTTCTTTAGACTTACAAAATAAGCACTTAGACACCCACTATCTTATAAAGGGCAATGTATACGCTTCTACAACGAAACCCCTACTGAGCTGCAAAAATTATCATTAAATAAATTCAAACAAACTGTCAAAACTTTACTATGCAAAAAGGCATACTATAAAATATCAGATTATATAGAGGATAGAAAAGCTTGGGTCGGATTTTGTTCCAACTCGAAAAATAACAACTAACAGGCTAAAGGTTTCTTCGTCGTTTCTTCACTTTAGTCTACATACCGAAGCGATCGACATCAAAAATACCACTTTATTTCCGTGTCAGTGTATTTTTTAATATGATTTGACCTTTTCTAAGTGTACATTTATTGTATTTATGGAAATAAAGCATTTTTGAGTTTGATTTTGAGTTTTGACTAGCCTAGTCAAGGTGATGATCTAAGTGCAAGTGTTGTGTAAGAATAGCTCTCTACGCACACGCGATCCTGTCCGCCCATGCGTGGACGTGGCAATGTTTGTGTCCATTGTAGTATCACATAATGATTAAAGTGTGTAAATGATTTAAAAAATACTCAGGTGACGATTTGTTGACGGTTTGCAGATTTTAAAAATTCATCACTCACAAAGGTCGAGCGATGTTTGAGTAGTTATGTATCAAAAAAACACCCTCCAATCTCTCAACTTTTATTATTATAATTAATTTTATTTTAAAAAACTATATTAAATCGACTTCAATTTATATAGTTTTTTCATGGATTTTCATAGATCCCATTGTCAGAACTAAACCAAATTAAAATGGGACCACCCAGTCAAAAGTTCTGAGGTAACAAACATAAAAACAATACAGTCGAATTGAGAATATCCTTTTTTTGAAGTCGGTTAAAAACTGAAAAATATTACCACTCTAAAAGAAAAAGAGACAGTAGAGAAAGAAAGGTAGAACAATGTTACCGTTGTTTTTGTTCCACAATGAACGATTTATTTATATTCTAAGAAATAAAATAAAACCCTAAAAAAAAAATCGGCTTTGACGGAACCGCGTTCTCCTCTTAGTAGAGGTTTTTCTGAAGGTTTTTGTTATTATAGAGCTTACGCACTATAATTACCAAGACCTTAGATTTTTTTTAATTTTTTTACTGCGCTTGCAGCTTCGCATGCATAATCCACGGAAACTGGTTTTTGGGAGAAAAAGTAGTAAAAGCATATTATTATGTTTTATTCCAGGCCTAGAACTACCTGTATGCAAAATTTCAGCCCGATCCATTCAGTTGTTTGGCGGGAAAAAGCAACAAACATACTGTTTGACGACCTCTGTGGCGCGGTGGGCGAAGGTCCGCCTGCGACGCAGGAGGTTGCGGGTTCGATTCCCGCCTCGGGACAAATATTTGTACGATCTGCAGATATTTGTTCAGGGCGTTCTGGGTGTTTTCTATGTATAATAAAAAATATCTATCTATGTAGTGTATTGTATTATGTATATCAATTATCTAGTACCCATAACACAAGCTCTGCTTAGCTTGGGGCTAGATAATGCTGTGTGAATTGTCCAGCATTATTATTTTATTTATTATTTATACATACAGACATGTTAACAAACTTTCGCGTTTATAATCGTAGTAGGATTTAAAGTTATGTCTCACATTCAGAAAACATGATAGTTTTCAGATATATACTATTTTATGTAGGTATACGATAAATAAGAATAATTCGGAACCATCTAAATAATGGAAACACACATTCTACTTCCTTCTTTCCTTCCGATCGTAGATAAATAGGAGGTATTAGACTGTAAACCCAGCATTTAATAAATAACCTTGCCATAAATCATTGTGTGTAATTTATTTTATCGATATATTTATTAAGTTCCTTATATATATTTAGCCATTAAAATCATTTGGCTTCCTTCCCCTTTATATTTTTGCGGATGAGATAGGGCATTGTGTTTTGTAATAAAATTGTGTCAATTGATATATATTAGGTTCAATAAACTGAAGATAGGGTACTGATAACGGCTCTCGATTCAGTCCAGTGTTTAATATATCGGAATACAGTTGTCTGGCAAAATGTTTGGAAAAGTAAGTAACAATATTTTATACAATTATATACAGATATTAATTCGATTAATTGATGACGAGTTTCTTTATTCAGATAATTTTTTCATATTAAAAAGGATAGCACTTGGAACATCTAACACTTTTTTAAAGCCTTATGATACTTTATCAAAATGAAATCAATTAAATTGTTTGCAACAGTCTGTAGTTTGCTCATTTGTTTCAATTGCGATATATATATACGAGTTCTAATTTATTTAGACTTGATTGTAATTTTCTTTTTCAATAAAGTATATTATCTTTGTATTTTAGGTAGGTATATAAAGTTAGAATTCCTATTTATGTTTTTGTAAGTGCATCGTTTGTCTAAACAAAAGTCAACAAACCAAACGTAGGTATCTAATTAGAAACTTTGCGAAGCTTAGTAAAAAAGGATAATAGAAAAGATCAAAATCTGACGAATACCTACAACAGGATGTTTATTTCGTGTTGTCAAAAATAACACATTAACATACCATAATGCGACTGTACTTATTTATTCTCTTGATTATATTTGATGAATTGCGAAACTTGTTGTTTTATAACAATCGTGTTATGCATAAACCTACATTATAATTGATAACCTCACCCTGATCCCACTATGCACCACAAGATATCTATTCAATTGCACAAAATAACGGTCTATTCATATATTTATGTCATAATATTAGGTCCTTACATATGAAATTGGCGTTTTGTATGGGAGGAACAAAAAGTCGAATATTTTTTAATATAATATATTTAATTAATCAAAGTATGAACCATTATTTTCTATGCACTTTTGCCATCTTATAGGCTCAGATGAATAAAAAAGCAAGATAGAGTTTCGCCGGCCGACTCACCGATGGCGGCAAAACTAAGCCTAGCCGTGTACATACACAGTTACACGCACAGACATAAAACGAAACTAAGCCATACCTTGTCAGTCGAGCTATGCCGGCGCGCGGAGTGTCACGATATAATATTTCGTATTTTTTACAGAAACAATGTCAAATTGTGTTGTAAAATGGTGTAAAAACCAATCTTCAATACACAAGAAGTAGGATGGAATCACATTTCATACTTAAGTAAACTTAAAAACATATATTTTTAGTAAATCAACTTTATAAATTATCATGACAACTTGGAACACAAAACCGCCACAAGTGCTGCCAACACTAAGCGTCACAAAAGTTCCCGTTTGTTGAGGAAGTTATTAATGTGACGTGAAACGTAATGTTATGTATTAATTTACTTAGGTACCTACCTATTTTTTTTTACCCGACTACCAACGGAGCATGGATAAATAATGTTGGCTTCGTTTGTATGTTTGTAAGTAGCCGATTTTATTTTCTCACGTAGCGCTGAAACTATTAGTCCGATTTCAATAAATGAGGAGTCTAATGATTCGTCTTGATGCCCCGGTAGTTATAGGATAATTAATAACATCAGACGAAATTGGGGTCTAACGAGATATCGTGGTCTAAGTGGGTCTAAGGGATATCATGAAGGACATGCAGAGACAAGGACATTTTTAGGAAAATGTATATCTCAGGCTTAAGGAAAATGCCGACTTTTTGAGATTTGCACAAAGTCGGCATTTTCGACTTTGTGCAAGACGACCCCCCCCCCCCCCCCCAGAACAAATCTTGCCCACAGACTAATTTGGATAACAACATTTATGGCGTTGCGTTCATATAGAAAAATATATATATAATAAATTCTATGCCGCCGTATGGTGCCGGCGGCATAGAATTTGCACCACCCCAATTCTTCCCGTGGGTGTCGTAAGAGGCGACTAAGGGATATCTTCAGGGGGCGGGCAGCAGCGCCCCCTGCAAAACAAATCTTCCACCAAACTGCGATCCCCAACCCGCATGCCCAGCGTGGGGATTATGGGCATAACCCCCCATGAGTTAAACGCCAATAAGGCGTTTATCAGGGGGAGGCCTGTGTCCAGCAGTGGACCGATACAGGCTGTAGATGTAGATGTAGATGTTCATATAGAAAGGGATATTTTTTATTGCAAAAAAGGTATTATCTTATTACCTTGCCCCCAGCCCTCCTTCCCCTTTTGTAAGTGCTACTGAGGGTTTTCGATTGCAGGGAACTAGAGGCTTGTTTTGCATCGAAATAAAAAAAAACCTACTTTCCTCTCACCCCCTTTTTCTTAGCCTCCGTTGAGATCTCCCGAACGCAGTGACTTCAAAGATATTGCTATAGAGGAAAAATAATATTAAATTCAAAACAAAGGTTGCCTCCTTTACCGTCGTATACTCCTTTTATGTAAAAATACCAAAAATTGGCCTAAAAATTGTGAAACTGTTGTGCGTAAATAATGTAATGAAAGCATAGTGATAGTTAGTGAAAAGCAATATGTTGATAAAAAGATTTTAAAGCGATTTATTGGCAAAGACAACGTTTTCTCTAACTTGGAGACTGAGCACAGTTATGCTGGCCAAGAGCATAAAATAAGCGATGCATCATCGAAAAATATTTATGTACCTAATACGTTTCCACCATATTTCGAAATTGGAAACAATTTCCCGAACGGTGGACAGTAAATGACATTTCTACAGAAAACTTACGCATTATAAAGGCCATTAAAACCAATGTTTGATATTACTGTTGTTTTATTGTCCCCTTTTCTAGTCGGAATAAACATACCTACTTATATACTACCTTTAAGTGAGGTAAATATACAATTTGAAAAAATGTCATCTTATCTACTATTTACTTATCCATTCATTCTGCTAATACAATAAAATATTAGGGGTAATTCGTTTTTACTACACGGCAACACTCATCAAACGCGCACATGTTTACGAAACCGGCATCAGTTTGTCGGCCGGCGTCACTCTGTCTTGTTTTTTTACTTCGTCTGAGCTTATAGGTAGTTCATTGATCCCTTTACCAAAAAAACCAGTCGGACGGGAATCAATAAAATCTTTGAAGGCGATTTGGACTGCCCCATCGGAGTTGAATTTTTTCCCTTGCAAGAAGTTATCCAAATTTCGAAAAAAATGGTAATCTGTTGGAGCAAGGTCCGGGGAGTACGGAGGATGTCTTAGACTTTCCAATTGAAGCTCTTCTAATTTAGTAGCCGTCTGTTGCGCAGTGTGCGGTCTAGCGTTGTCGTGAAGCAGCAGTGGCGTGGAGCGATTGACCAGCCTAGGTTGTTTAGCCGCTAGCTTTTCCATCATGGTTTGCAATTGCTGACAATAGACATCAGCCGTAATAGTCTGGCCAGATTTGAGAAAACTGTAATGTAAATACCGGCACTAGTCCACCAAACGCTTACAAGTAACTTTTTTGGGGTTAATTTTCGCTTGGGGCAGGATTTGGCTGGCTGGCCAGGATCCAACCATTGCGCTGAGCGCTTCCAATTATCGTAAAGAACCCATTTTTCATCACAGGTAATGATTCGGTTTAAAATACCTTCATTATTGTGCCGGTTTAGTAATGTAACGCAGCAGTCGACGCGCGTTTGCCGGTTTGCTTCAGTCAATTCGTGAGGTACCCACCTTTCAAGCTTTTTAATCTTCCCAATTTGCTTCAAGTGAATTAAAACAGTTTTATCACTAACATCGCAGCCTGCAGCTAACTCGGACGTGGTTTGCGATGGATCCGCTTCCACAATAGCCTTCAACTCTTCATTATCAACTTGAGTCTCAGGCCGTCCACGGGGCTTGTTCTGCAGGTCGAAATTTCCAGAACGAAAACGTTGGAACCAAAAACAAACTGTGTTTTCTTTTGCAACACGACCGCCATACACACACATCATTCACCCTTCGAGTTGTTTCCGCAGCACTAGTGCCACGGCGGAACTCGTACTCGTAAATAATGCGATATTTTAAGTTTTCCATTTTGTAAAATGAGTGACGCAAACAGAAAGAAACAGAAGAAAAAAAACAAATGAATGACGATCATCGAAGCACAAATACATGAGTCTATAGCTGTACAAATTTGAATTTGGAATTCCTTACCAAAGAGGAGAAATTTGTGATTAAAGTGGCCAGTACGAAAAACGCCAATTTCATATGTAAGGACCTAATAAAAAGCTTTGTAAGCATTCAGAAGAATTCTTATCTGCAATGATATGAACTGAACATGTCATTCTCAAACTCGACTGCATTGCTCTTGAGTATACAAATCCAAAAACAAATACATTATTATAGTTTATTGGGTATATAATTATTTAAAAACTAAAACATAATACAAAGGCACTATCGCTAAAGGTACAAAACTGTGTCGCGTTCAAATAAAAAATTCGTTCGTTATAAAAATATAAGAACTACCCAAGTCATTTACAACGAGATATTTACCATGATTTGAGTTTTAAATGACTTTACTGTTAATAGCCTAGGGACCGTACAATCCCGAGTTTGGGTTACCTCCTTCGAATGGGTAACCCTCTGCACTGGGTTTTAGCAACGTTAAGGATCCGATGTGTTCGGGTTACCCACACAATAACTTAGCGAAAGGGTAACCTTTTACCTTTTCAACTGCAGTTGAAAGGGAGGGGTATTAATCCATGATGTTTTTTTTAATAATAATAATATATGAACTGAACAACTACTACGTTAATTTAGCAATTTCCCGACATTTCAACAGGTTTTACCTTGTTCTGTACACCCTGTTGTCGTCACGGGATGACATCGAGTCAGTAGGGTTTATTATATCAGAATTAATTGTTCCCCAACCCAATTTATGATCAACAAGGTAACGTTTACCGAAAAAACCGATTTACATAGTATGCCTTTCTTTATTTTACCGAATTGTGAATGTTGACAACATATCTCTATCCATATAGATATAGGAATAAAGGACATCTAAACTCTGGACACACGTTCAGACGTCCTAAATTATAAGGACTCATAAGATCTAGGACTTTATAATATATGTTGTGATTTCACCAAAAATTTTAAAAAACCTGTAGTCTTGGTCTCTCTACCCCACGGACTATGGTCTTGACTCTAAGGGGAGCAAATGTAGGCTACGTCGAGATCTGCCTATTTGCGCCTCTTGAGAATATTACTAAAATACGGTTCTCTGATTTCAGAATCTGTTGCTACTGCTACTAGTAGCTGCTGCATCAGCCCAAAACTGCAGCCACTATTTCGAAGAACAGTCCTACACAAGATCTGCGATCCTCTCCATAAAGGGTCTTCCAACAAACTTAGTGTTCAACCCAAACAATAAAGAACTTCTCTTCACTCTCATAGACCTTGATTCTCTCCACAACGATGACGTACAAACGAAAATGGACCAATACATCCTTAGAAAAGGTGAAACTATCAAAGTAGATAACATCAAAGGCCAAGCTTCTGCTGTCGATGTTGTAAACAATAAAGTGTACATTGGAACTGAAATGGGCCTCGCTGTTATGAACGACACGAATAAAGCTTATTACGTCAGCATGATCGACGAAGATATCGTTCAACTCTTCAAACCAGCGAAGAAACATGTCCTTTATGCGACTCTTTTCCCTGAAAATGAAGTGTTTATTATTGATTTAGAAAAGAACGAGAAAACAAGAATCGAAAGCATACCATGTGCGTACTTTTTAGCCGTCGATGATAAGGAAAACGTTTTTTACGAGTGTAATTCTAAGTATGTTAAAGTTTTGCTTAAAGGTTTTCACGAGCCTATAGAGTTTGTCGGTCTTGCAAAGAATTCTGGACGAGCGATTGCTATTGATAGCTATGGGAGAGCTATTCTGGCTTCAAACGATGGACTTTACCATTTACGACCAGATAATATGATTCCTGTAAAACTGATGGATATAGATATAACACCATCTGGACTTGCGTTTGAAGGGGATGATTTTTATATATCTACTAATGGCGTTATTTATAAATACAGCGTGGAGGGTTGTGATGACGAAATAAATTGATCATAATACTTTTTGTTTTATTCGGAAAGGTTACTAACGAGACTCTTTAAACAATAGTAAAATCGTTGTTGGTATAACGAATTGTTATCACATTGGATATATGAGAGGCTTAAGTCTGACAGTGAAATGAATTGAGTAGATTATAGAAAAATACTGTAAACTGAATTTTCGTGCTTCGTAACCCAATTCACACACAGATCATGATATGTATCCCATTATTATTAAATCGATTTCAGAAACCTCTTGCGTAGCAGAACAGAACTCGTCATTGTTGACGTTAGTCATAAAATGCAAATTTTAATAACACACATTACTGATGTTTGTCACTGTGTTTATGTTTAATTTATTTATTTATCTTTAGACGCACAAAACATAAAATAATCACATAATATACAAGGCTTATAAAATATAGGTTTAGAACTTGATCATTTCACAAATTATGTGCATACAGAGATTCATGCGAACAAAACATGTAGGGGAGAGTAAAAAAATTAAAATACTAAAATATAAATTTAAAACATAATAAAGGGATACCTACCTAGATCTGCATTGCAATTATGTATGATCTGCATTTATGTAGCTTTGTGGGGCTAGCATAGAATGTGCACCACCCTATCTCTTCCCGTAGGTGTCATAAAACGCGACTAAGAGATATCCACCGGGGGCGGGCAGCAGCGCCCTTGCAGAACAATTCTACCACCAAACTGCGATCGCCAACCCGCATGCCCAGCGTGGCGATTATGGGCCTATATATACCCCCTATACCCCCTATGAGACAAATTCTAATAAGTCGCTTATCAGGGGGGAGGCCTACGTCCAGCAGTGGACCAATTCAGGCTGTTGAGGTTGAGGTAATGTTTAATTTGGTTTTCAAATTTTCCTGACGATTCAGCTGGTTAATGCTCTGCCATACCATGATCACGGCAATGTGTAAACCTTTGAAAAGTCAGTAAAATCAAGGGCTGATAAACGCGAGGAATGCCCCTGATGGAGTTTAAAATCTTCAAAAAAAATGTCTATTTAATAGAAATAAATTAGAATAAATATGTACAATTGAAAGAACTGACTGACTGTTCCAGAAAATCAAAAGGTGGCACAACTGATCTCTGTATGGCAATGCTGATGCGCTCCGCCAGAAACTCACCGGCTCTCGGTTCACGTTGCTTTGACCAGACGCTCTGTTCCATATACAGTTGCACAATAGGTTTATTTACCATAGATTTTCCTTGTCAACCGACTTCAAAAAAAGGAGTTTCTCCTGCTAGGTATATGTTTTTTTGACTAGACACTCCAAGGGCACTCGTTGGACTGAATATGATAGAAAATACACGCCTAAGAATAATGTTAACTAATAACATTTATTTATGAAGTCATCCTGGTATAATAAAAGTTACATCATAACATAACGCCATTTAGAGAGTAGTATAAAGGGTGTTTCTACATTGCATCCGCTTAGAAACCTGATGCGTGATAATAGGTATCCCCCCTGGTATAAAAGCCAATAAGGCGCTTATCAGGGGAGACCCGAGTCCAGCCGTGGACCATTATAGGTTGTTGAGGATGTTTAGTATCCAGGGGGCGTACGGCTATTTGAGCCCGTACTCGGAAAATTATAGCGTTTGTAGGAAGTCGTAAGATTCGATTTTCGTTTTTATGTGTACGGCCGAGGTAGTCAGTACCGTATGCCTTGATCGCGATTGGACTAAGTAGTTATCATAAAGTCTAGATATCGATTAGAAGATTAAATCAATAGGATCCAAGTGTCCACATTAGAAATTCGATCACCCTGTTGCATCCTGTTGCATGCGTTAGGTCGTTGTTCTAATCGTTACGAGCCTAGTCTATTCTTTTCTTTTGTTTGGAAACACACGTCAATGTTTATAAGCCTAGCCCATCCTATGTCAACGGTCGATATTTTATAAAGACGGGAACTAATAGAGTTTCCGGCAGTGTCAATTGTGAAAGGTAAGTCTATTCATATATAACACCCATATTCTTAGTTTCCTTTAGATTTCTGCGTCTTGACTCAACCTCACCCCAAAAAATTCGTATTCCTGATTGAAAGAAACGTTCACTTGAGGTTTTTTTCGACGCACCTCAGTTCAAGGTAAGGTGAGAACTGTCAAAGTTAAGATACCTCATACTCAAACATTGAAACTCCTTCAAGACAACTGAAGACGATAAAGGATTGCTTTTGTTTTTGGTCAATATCGAGGTCAACATCAAAAGTTTGACGGAATAATCTGACATTTCCCTTGCCAACCTATGCAATAAATTTTCCGCGAAACAATGACGTCACACCTTTCCTCATCTTGGGGGTGTACGTTAGGAAGTTATGTCTAAGAATACCGATTTCAAGGTTACTCTCGAGGAAATCTCCAAACCTTCTCAATTGAGCTTGATTAAAGGAATATTTTAAGGCAAATCCTAAGAATATGGATGTAGGAAGATTACTTAGTTTTGACTTTAACTTCTCACTTCATTTTTAAGACTTGCTTTTGCCCGTTGCTTTGCACACGCTTTTTCGGGATAAATGTAGCCTTCAAGATAATTCAGGTAGAAATAGGTATGCAAAATTTCAGCACGATCGCTCAGTAGTTATGGCGTGAAGTGTTAACAAACATTCACATAATTATGTTATTGAAATGTACCGGGTCCTAGTTTTTCTATTAAAAAAAAAACACTTGGGACAACGTACATTATATTATAGTAGGTAACGTAAGACAAATTCCGTGATTCTTGTACATGCGTGTGATCAGTTTATCTATCACCTGAAAACTTTGTGTCTTAAATTGATTATAGGCTTATGCCTATAATCAATTACTTGCATTTTTATAAAGTAAGTTTGTTTTAGTTACAACGCAGCATGTCCACTGAAATGCAGTAAAAAGGGGATTTAAATTCGGTACAGTCTATTCAAAAAGAAAACAGTCGAGAGTCGAAAAGTGAGGGCGCTCGTGTGCCAATTCGGCAACTTTTGTTGCGTTGACAACACTGCTTTGTCATTGCATTACGACTTAAAGTGTTAGTTCTGTTTAGGGACCCAGTCATAGATCTAGATCCAATCCTAGCGACTGCAGGTTATCAAACTTCAAGTTTAAAGTAATAAAATAACATTTCAAATTGCAGGTATACATATAATGCCACAATGTTGAAGCCAGTGATCACCATCCTTTCTCTGTTCTTCGCCGGGGCCACCATGGAGGTCATCCGTTCCAGGTGTGATGGCACCAACATCAACAACCTATACTACAAAAGAGAACTTCTAGCTTCCATAGACGGTTACGCCACAAACATGGCCATCGATTCCAAGACAGACAACATCTATTTCGTCCTTCACAAGAAAAACTACACCAAAGGAATACATCTATTAAAGCACGCTTCACTGGGTATTAAGGAATTACCTGTTTCGGACGATCTAGTCGGACAATGTGTAGTCGTTGATGACCTTAACAATATCATTTATATTGGAACTAATCAAGGATTACTGACTTATGATGACTCGAAGTCGATTATATCAGCTGAGAGACCGCTAGGGGATGATGACATTCGGTACATGTTCGTAGATACTCAAGACAACCAGCTGTTTATAACAACTGGGGCTAATCACGAAGTATATAGATTTATCAACGGTTCAGCAGCGGTAAAACGGTATGAGCGAGTACCTAAAGCGTACAGCATCGTTTTGGACAAAAAGGGTAACGCTTTTTACGAATACATCGATGGTAGAATGTATTCTTTCCCTGCTGATTTGTTTGAACCGGTTCAGTTTAAAGGATTTTCAAGAGAGCTCAAATATATCTTAAAGTTGAATAGGCGTGATGAAGTAATCGTTGCTGTGAAGGGATCCCTTTTTAAGCTGTCGACAAAAACAATGCTGCCGAAGAAAATAGGTCAGCTAGGCTTTAAGATAACTGGGTTAACCTTTGATATGAAGAATAATATGATTGTTGGGACGAAAGGAAAGATTTATAGATACGCTGAGATTGGGGAACAAGATCCTTGCCCATCTGAGGATTACTTTATGTCTAGTATATAATTAAGTTTTTTTTAGTGCAGTGGTTTCCCAACGGATGATTACTGTATGTCTAATATAAGTTTTTTTAGTTTAGTGGTTTTTTTTTACGTGGTTTTGTAATTTTTTACGGTTTTTTTACGATAGTACATAGGTTTTGATTTTATGTTGGTGTTTTTTTTTAGGTTATTCATGTCCTAATTATGTCCTAATAGCACGGAAAAGCATTCAGATGTTTAAATTGTGCTCATGACGACAGTTTTTTTAATATACATAAGTAGCACAGGATTAGTTGACTTAACACTGCCAAATCAGGGGTTTAAAAAAAACAATATTTAACCCTAACACTTGATCGTACAAGATAAAAAACACCAAAGTAGTATATAACTCTTAGCCGTGTTAACTCCTCTTGGCGCAAGAGGGCCATAGCGCCTTATCGAAAATAAAAAGCAAAATGATGTGGGACCAAAAGTTCGAGTTATGTGAGACATGATTACTCGTATATACAAAAAACTATAGAAGGATGTTTTTATGTACTCAGTTGATGAATTACTTAGTGATAAATGTATAAAATCTAAAAAAAACAAAATAATATAATTTGGTTGTGCAAAATTTGGGCTCGTCCGGGATTTGAACCCGGGACCTCTCGCACCCTAAGCGAAAATCATACCCCTAGACCAACGAGCCGACTGAAGTTTAGATCGAAATTACCAATACCACTTCATACTCGTATCACTAGATTGTCTATAATAATTTATGGAATTGATAACTTGTTATACGTTATCTACCGTTTTAGGTGTTTAAAACGGAAACCGAAAGATTATAACATCCACATTATTTCTCTATAATAAGTTTTTCTAAAAATCTTGATGTTTTAGATTTATTTCACTTGCTCATACGTACGTACATACAGCATAGGTCTTAATGTAGGCTCAGGTCTATAGTACATGCACCCTGTAAGGCACTGTAAAAGAATATAATCTATACGATACATATACTAATATATAATATAACAAAGAGGAAAGATTTGATTGTTTGTTTTTATTGAATCCGAATCCACTAGACCGATCTTCAAATCTTTCATTATAAAAAGCTTACTTGTCAGTGAGTGATATAGGCTATATTCTATCCTGGAATTTCCACGAGAACGGGTACAATGCGGGTGAAACCGCGAGGCGCTGCTAGTTTTCTACATAATTAATCTAATTTTCTAGAATCTAGATGGCAAGGGAACCAAACCCTTTATACATTTTTACCTTAGATCATGAGTCTGTAATGCAATGGCAAATTACCCATTACACTACAAACGCCGTAAGTAACCTCAGTGTCAAGAGACCGCACCCGCATTTTTTGTCTCTTACATAACTAGTGCAAAGCATAACCTCTTTGTAAGGTAAAGTGAAAATTTATTCACACGAATCTAAAAACAAAGATTGCGATCATTATTACTGTTGTTGAGAGAATCTAGCTTCTATTGAAGCATCGCTCATGGCGTAGTGAGTGGCTGGTTGTCGACATAATACACTAACCAAGCTCAATGGAGAATTATTGTAGACAAACCCCCCCATACTTAACCTAACATCCACTTTTTTACCGCGTCTTTTTTGGCCGTCGAGGGTTGCAGCCCGAAAGCTAGCTAACTTAGTTTAGGCTTAGCTTGCATCCAGTTTTACGTAGTAGGTACTTACATAACTAAGTTTGTCTAGTTTGCAGTCTACACAGGTGGTTATAAAACTGTATAAGCCTTGCAAGCTAAGCGAAAACTATCTTAGCTTAGTTTTAGGTCTGCAAGCGACTAATTCGTGTAAATAGTCTCGAAAAAAATGAAATAAATAAGCTAGGTGCTTAAATATTTTGACACAACACAATGCGAACGTATACAGATGGATGAAACTAAATAATTTTACTGAATTTTACGGCCTCAAAGGAGATGGAAGAACGAAATCAAAAAAAATGCGGGCAGCAACTACCCAGGAAATGGAAGAGTTTGAAAGAGGCTTACATCACGCCTATCTACTGGTTGACAAAGGTTAGAAAGAAGAAGAGATATTACTGGAAGAAGACTTCTTTGATTTTAAAAACAAATTAAGTACCTATAGTTCATATTTAAGTGTGATTAAAATTATCCAAAATAAATCCACGTTGTTGACAAAAATATGCATTCTACCGGCGCGGCGGCGACACGGCGGCGCGGCGCGGCGCTGGCAAACCACAAAAATAGGTTGGTAGCAAACAGTTCGTAGCATGGTAGAATGCGAGACACTGCCCACACCAAGCGCAAAGTTTAAAAAGTAAATTTGCGCGCGTAGCCTGCCAGTATCATTAATAATCTAACCAGGGACGGTGCTTTTGTGTTTTTTTTTGCGTAAAAATGTGTTGATTGTTTATTTGAAAAAGTTAAGTTAGTTGTTGTGGCTGGATTTTTTAATAATTGTAAGTATTTTTATTTATTATTCGCGCAAACTATTTCTGTTTTATTTATGACTAAATAAAATAAATAAATAATGCTGTGTAAGTTTAACCAAGTAACAAAACCGTTCCCGCTTTTTACGTATTTTCACAAAAGTAGCTATATAAGAAACTTAGAGGAGCCTAGGTGCAAATTTTGTTTCTATGGTTTGTCCACGTTGAATGGAGCATGTTAGTAAATAAAATACGTCACAAATAACAAAATCTCACTTGCTTGGCGTCGAGTTTCAGATATAATTGTAAGCCATTTCTATTGAAGGGAGGATCTAAAATCGACAAGTAATGTAAATTACGTATGAAAGGACGCGCCAACAAAGTGAATTTTAGGTTAAGTATGGGCGGTTTATTAACGTTTATGCCTCATTCAAAATGGACACGGTATAGTTACCCCATTTATAAAAATAATAGTAAAAATCGCTTATGATTCTTTGAGGATAACGAGTATCAGATAATCAAATATAGCCTTTTTCTATCTAAGCATAGAAACACAAAAATAAAAAATTAACAGAGAAAAGTCCTGAACTGTGTGCTTTGTTTTGAACACCCTCCCAATTTCAATCTCCTCAAGTAGTTAGGTGTCAGATATTAAAATTTAATTCAATTGTAACAGTAATTCCACAAAAAAAATCCTTTACTTAGTTGTTTTCATACTTAACCAAATCTGAATCTAACTGTGCGCTTACAAAGAGTGTTAAATTCGTTTCGTTTAGGGTTGAATTCTATAATAATAATATAACCTCAAGCTCAACAGCCAGTATTGGTATACTGCTGGACCCAGGTCTCCCCCTGATAAGCGCCTTATTGACGTTTATCTAAGGGGGGTGATGCCCATAATTCCCACGCTGGGCATGCGGTTTGGGGATCGTAGTAGAATTTTTCTGCAGGGGGCGCTACTGCCAGCTTCCGGTGGATATCCCTTAATCGCCTCTAACGACACCCTCGGGAAGAGATGGGGTGGTGCAAATTCTAAGCACCACACAGCTGTATACACATCATAGAGATATTTATCAATAAACCACTATTAATATAAAATCGAAAGTAATTGTCTCTCTGTCTGTCTGTAATCTTTGTACACCTATCTCCGATTCAGAATCCGAGATATTTTATGTCAACAAAGACATATTCATCAATCAAATGAAAACTTAATCAAATCTTATAAACTTAACAGAAAACAACAAGGTTATTACTAAAAACTGAAACACCAACTTCAAAAACGCTAATCTCACATGTGCAGCAAAAATGATTAAATTTTGAATTCGAAAACAAAAGAGACGTCAATAAATGATGAATTAAAGCTTTCAAATTCAAAAACTGTTCGAGCTTCTGTGCTTCGATGATACCAAATGTCGTTTATATATTTTCCACCAATATTTTTTAACCTTTTTGTAAAAAAAAACAGAATATTTTTGAATCGGAGTAATAACAGCTGAACGGATCTTAATGAAACTTGGCAGAGAGGTAGACCGTATCGAGGCCCTGGTCCCACGTCCCTTTTGGAGAAGGCCCGACGGGAAGGCCTATAGAAACTAGATTCTAAAGGCCTACCTTCTACAAGGCTCATAGGCTTTTTAAAACGGATTTATTTGGCTCGCTACAGTCTGTTAATTTGCGTCAAATGTAGTAATAAAAATTTGACTCCCTTCCTGATAACGGATTGGTCTGAAATTTAACGCACCTTTAGTTCTGATGATATTGGTATCTATTAAAATGTCGCCAAAACTGAACTAAATTAATTTGACAGAACTAAAAATGTCGCCGTCCCCTGTCAAAGCGATCAAAAAAATAAGGATCATCATTTTTAGTATTGTCAAATTAGTTTAGTGTAGTTTATTCGACATCTGAATAGTCAATTGATTAACTTAAAAAAAATCAATTACTTTCACTTGTTTATCCCCGAAAAGCGCGCGTGAAACTGCGATAAACTAGATCTTAATAATATTATGTAGGTACTTACACAAATATTTCATAAGGCATTTTGTAAGTGGAAAATAAATGGTTTTTTAACCGATTTCAAAAAGGAGGAGGTTATCAATTCGTCTTTTTTTTTTTTTTTTTTTTTTAATGTTAGTTACCTCGGAACTTTTGACTGGGTGGTCCGATCTTCATGATTCTTTTTTTATATGAATGTGGTCCCATTTGAATTTTGTTCAGTTCTGACAATGGGATCCATGAAAATTCATGAAAAAACCGTAAAAATTGAAGTCGGTTTATAGTTTTTTAAAACAAAATTAATTATTATTTATTTATTTTATTTATAAAAAGGTAAGGATGATAATACTGTTTTGTAAATGGCTACAGAACTTTAGCATTTTAACCTCTGCGAACTAACTTAGGTAACTTAGGTCAAGTTACTTCAACTTAGCATACCTAGGTAAGTAAAAGCTGAAAGGTAAGCAAACCGGTATAGCACAGAGTTTCCTTACTGCTTAATCTATGCGTTATACATAAATTACTATATTTATATTACTAGTATTTACCGACCGGTTTTAGCGGATAGGTAAATTAGTTCGTTATACTCGTATGTAGGTACTTACATGAAATGTTTATAATTTTATGTTTGATAACAATATGATGTCGTTAAATATTAAATAAATTAATAATGTTGGACAATTCAGCATTATCTTGCCCCAAGCTAAACAGAGCTTGTGTTATGTTATGAGTCGATATTAACATATTAATTTTATTTTTTATATTTTTACATGAAATTGTGAAAAAACAACCCTGCCTTGATGGGTGCCCCAATGAGGTTTCATTTGGATGTAATAATTTTTATAAATTTTTATTTAATTTATGACCGAATTTTATATGAGTAAATTAAATGCAAATATCCTAGGATCCTACGTTTCGATTAAATGTAGCTTCAACTTTACGTTTCGATTAAATATGCTTAAACTTTTCTTTAATTCAAATTACAAACGCCTTGAATTTTATTCATACAATAGACTTCAACGCGGTATCTTCGCTACGCCCCGCAGTCGCGCTACTTTTTACTTTTTTGCAGTAGGATACATATATTTAAAGATATAATATAAAAAGAAAATCTTTTTTTGGCATGACCTACTGGAATTAATCTTAGCTTTAACTTTTTTGGTAATTGAAACCTAAGTACAAGGTTTCAATTACCAAAAAAGTTACCATGTTTTTCGTAATTTTCCTTTTTTTAATACTGTATAACATTATATGATACACCATTTGAATCTCTATACATTACTGCATATTTATTATCTGTACCAAATTTAGGCCCGTATTATGAAAGCTTACTCAGTCATTGCTTGTGCCATAAAAAAGCGTTGCTCAAGCATAGATTGATGACTGAGCAAGCTTTCATAATACGGGCCTAAATCACGGTATGATTGAAAATTTATTTAGTACAGTAAAGCTGAAACGAAGCTTTCAGTCACCAAAAGTCCTGCTCCGATACTTCAAGGAGCTGGGCTGGTTAGGGCCTACTTAGGCATGGGGATACGATACAATACACATCATATGCGATGTGCGTGCAGATCTTTGTTCCCCCCTACTCAGAATTAGAATTAGAATATTATATACTTAATTTATAACTTTTTTATAAAGCAACTAGTTCTCTTGATTTCTATGGTTTTATCATAATTTCTATGCCATGGGAACTAATTTATTAGATTAAAAGTAAGCCTTTATTTGATTCTAGGATTAAAAGTAGCTACATTTAATCAAAAAACCATCCAAACTTTCGCATTTATAATATTAGTGTAAATATTTTTAAGTTCACGTGGAGTTCACGGCAGCAGGTAAGTAGGTACCCTATAATTCCAAGTTAATAACTGCAATGTTGCAAAACAGATCCAATTAATGTTATTAACTGTTTTCGCCTTGTTCTACATGAGGATCATGAAAGTAAACTACCTTGTAGCGTTTAGTACAACAAAAACTATAATTATTAGATTGATACTGTATTTAACGAGTGTGTGACAGAACGGAGACGGTATATTTTTTCGGTTTGTCTTCTAAATCTAATAAAAGATGTATCTGAATGCTCCAATAAAGTGCGGAAAGTAAGTGATTTCCGACGAGTGGCAGTAAGTGATTCACAGCGAGCGTAGCAAGCGCGAGTAGCATAGCATAGCAAGCCGACACGAGGTTGAAGTCTGAAATTATCTAAACGCACGTATCATACAATACTTCACTATGCAAGGTGCGAGTAAATAAAAAAACTAGTCACACTAAATAAGACTAATTGTAAATGACGAAAAAATTGCCATATGACGGGCTTTTTTCCATAAACACATGCGCGCTTTACGTATCTACTACTGCGCATACAGAACCCGCCATGCCGTATCGTAAAGAGGTTTAAGAACTTTTCTTACGTAGTGTATACTCTTTGTTTAGGGCTGAAGGCGAAATTAAAAAGTAAAAAATAGTGAAAAGTAAAAAGCACTACTGTGGAAAAGAGGTACTTTCCGCACGATTTGGCTCCATAGAAAATGAGTCACTTTTCGAGCGCATGTATTATAAATTAATATATCGTAGTATTTAAAATAGTTTAATGGTCACAGTGTATAATATTGACCGGGCAATAACTAGTATAATCCTAAGATCGGAGGTTATCGATTAATAACTCACATCCTCAATTTCCTAATTAAATATGCTATGCAAGGTGAGACCTGTAGCTGGGCGCAGCTGCCTCCAGGAAACATATGATGTAATAAAAACTAGTTTTGGCCGTAAAGTTATGTTACCAACGTGTTGTTTCAGCTCTAGCAGACATCTATGCGAAATTTCAGCTCGATCATTTCAGTAGTTTGTAATTACAATGTGGTAATTCCATGTGAGTTAGACTACGCACCACCCCAACTTTACCCGCGGGAGTCGTAAGAGGCGATTAAGGGATATTCACTGGGGGGCGGGCAGCAGCGCCCCCAGCAGAACAATTATATTACCGAACCGCTAATATTTGCTTATGACATAAATTTTGCACACCAAAGTAAGTTAAAAAAAGTGAGCTAGATCTAGCTGGTAATGGGACAATTTAATATACTTAAGCATACCAACTTGTAACCTGTTGTCTGCAAATAAATAATTTGATTTGGATTTCTATACAGATTTATTCTGAGTGCATAATTTATACATACCTACCGTTTTCATCGTTCCTAAATTCTTGGTTAATTTTCTTTTAGTAATCAAAATGCGCCCTATTTTACAAAAGATTATTCCAGTTTCCCCTATTATAATCCCCCTTAAGGGGAAAAAATAAACTACGAAAAATTACCCCAGTTATTCCCCTCGAAGATTTTTCATGAGAAGAAAAACTGGAATGTACTCTGATTAACTGAGCTAATTCATTGATGGGCAATGAGACGCGAAAATAATAATATTATGATAATCTTGTATTTGATTGAAGTTTTGGTTGTACTAGCTGTATTTTCTGTTGTAAACTTATTATTTCATAAATTGCTTCATTATATTGTCAACAAGTCTAATTACTTGTTTGGTGCACATAAGTTACGTCTCGAGTCAGTTCGTATTTCTTTGGATTTTTTGTGTCGTTTATTATTGCTTGTTATGTGTTTTGTGTACCTATCTAAGGCCCGTATTTTGAAAGCATGCTCAGTCATTATATATATAGTTTTAACTAAAGACTAATTTTCAAACAATACTTGGGAACTAATGTCAAAATCTACACTCACTCATGTAAATCTCAAGTAAAGTAACAATGCATTCTTTTCGTGCCCGTTATTACGTATTATTGAACGGTTACCAAGCATTACTTGAGTAATTGCCTATTTTAGAACGATTTCAAACTTTCTTATCTCTGCCTATTGATTCTTTGGACTCATCTTTACTCAAGTGTGGTCTGGACCATATGGAGTAAGGCTTGAAAAGGATTTCTACGGGCCAAAGCTTTTTTTTTAATAAAGTGCCAAAAATGTTTGAAATCTCTGCGTTTCATTTCACAAAATTAATCGAAACAACAAAATGAATTGTGATAGTCAGGTTGATAAGGTAAAGGTACGTTTTTCACCTTGATAAATGTGTAGACCATAGACAAAACCCTACTTACTCAAGTAAAGATGTTTCTAGTGCAACTAGCTAAGTAGCGTCAAGAATAACGTTCTATAATAAAGATTTACTTGAGCAGTGATTCTAAGCTTGAGAAGATATCACGTAATGACTGCATAAGTAATGTTTGGGGAAGATTTCATAATACGGGCCTTAGAATAGTAAAAACAAGTTTGAATCGACCTGCAGCAGAGGAATTCCAGAGATTAAAAACATTACATAGGTACCTACTTGATTTCTTGTTTAAATCTATTCGCTTCTCATTCTACGCAAATACATACGGGTAAAATGAATATTCCTGTGAGATGAAAGAGAAAACGTAGGTCACACACATGCCGGAAGGACACGGTCCGTTCGTTGCGTCAGCTTGCGCAAGCTGTGTGAAACGGAACGCAATTGAGAATTTGAATTACGAAGCGTTATTTTTTTGAGGTCACTTCCGATTATCTGTTTTGCATGAGAATTCGTAGTGCACTTGAAGTGTTTAATAACTAGGCTTGACTAATAGCTAGAGTCTGTACAAAAAGAGAAGCTTCGTGGCGTTACGGTGAACTAACACTTTTAGTCGTAGGTACTGCAATGACAGAGCAGTGTTGTCAAGTTGTCATTTGGCACGAGCGCCGTCAAATCCCACGACCCTTCTTGTTTTGAACAGACTCTAAGTAAGGTATTTTGTGAAGATTGAAATCTGTCATAGTAGCTCATATACAATTAGATAAGTATTGAGTTTCTTTAAAAAAAACTATATACCGACTTCAATTTTATGGTTTTCTCATAGATGCTATTGTCAGAACTCATCGATCAAAAATTTCGCCGGCCCGCGAAATTTTTGATCGATGTCAGAACTGGACAAAATTGAAATGTTACCACACGGGTAGCACCAGCTTTCAAATAATAAAAAAATCAAAAAGACAGACAAAATATATAATAGGTATAATAGGTATCGAAGTTTTTTATTTGCATTAAATAGTAATCTAAGCCCATAATCCCCACACTGGGCATGCGGGTTGGGCATCGCAGTTCGGTTATAGAATTGTTCTGCAAGGGGCGCTGTTGCCCGCCCCCCGGTGGATATCCCTTAGTCGCCTCTTACGATACCCACGGGAAGAGTTGGGGTTTGTGAATATTCTAAGCCAGCACCACACAGCTACATATTGAAAGATTTATTGCTAATTATTATAACGGAAAAACGGGTGGGGGGGGGGGGGGGTTGTTTGTGTTTTTAACCGACTTCAAAAAAGGAGGAGGATTCGACTGTATTATTTTTTCTTTTTATGTTTGTTACCTCAGAACTTTTGACTGAGTGATCCGATTTTGATGATTCTTTCTTTATTTGAAAGCTGGTGCATCCTGTGTTTTTTCATTTATATTTGGTACTTAATTATTGTCTTTTAGCTACTATGACATATTTTCCATCTTCACGAAATACCCAACTACCAATTGAAGTCGTTTTTATCGGTTTTTTTAATGTTATTTTATTATTATCTATTTATTTCACATTTAAAATCCATATAACAAGATATTCAAAGTCACATAAAATCACACAATAAAATTACAACAAAAAGAAACAAAATGAGATCAAATAAATTGAATAAATTATAATAATAATGATTAATATTAACAAACTCAATTATTTTTATTAGTTCCTTGATTTTATGAAGCAACTGTCATATCTATTTGGGCTATAGGATGTTTCACATAGGTATTCGATAGGTTACGCAGTCATGACCATTTTACCTTACGTTCACTTTATAAGGACGAATGCTTATGTTGATTGCATTCACTGTTCGTCATCATCATCATCATCATCAGCCTATATAAGTCCATATCCATATAAGACATGGGCCTCCAGTAACGAGGGCCATAGCGCCCTATGTTCAGCCTGACGCATCCAGCATCTGCCTACAGTCTTTCGCTGGTCTCTACTCAATAAAAACGTTAACTCCAGCGGTTGTCGGTTCTTCGCGAGATATGGCCGGCCCACTGCCACTTCAGCTTGCTAATTCTTTGAGTTATGTCAATTACTTTGGTTCTTTGTCGGATGTATTCGTAACGAATCCTATCCTTCAGAGAGACTCCGAGCATAGCTCTTTCCATAGCTCGCTGAGCGACTTTAAACTGGTAGACCAACCCTACCGTGAGTGTCCACGTCTTACCTCCGTAGGTGATGATGAGTGGCTTCGCACAGATTGAACACTTGTTTTCAAATATTTCGGCATGGATGATGAGAAGACTCGATGTAGGAAGGTTTTTATTAATGTAACCGTTATACTATGTTACGGCGAATCCAATTTTTCACTGAATTTGTGTGTTACCAAGCAATCGCCATGTTCACACCATAATTCCGTCACAATAAAGAAATCCAAGGTCCTCCATTCAAGAGCCTGTAAAATACTGATGTTTGGATGTTTGTAAATAAATGATCTGTATTTTGTTATCTGTAAATGCGAGCGTTATGTTTTTGGAGTGTTCTAAGTATGTGGTGAAAATGAAATAAAATAAAATAGTATTTAGGTGCATCCTACTAATATTATAAACGCGAAAGTTTGTAATCATGTTTGTATGAATGATGATGATGAATTATTAAAAAAAGAACCCTGTGTATATCGTTCGTGCGTGTATTTATTGCTACATTGGAGTTGACAATTTGAATTTACTCTGTGATTTTAAAGATTTTAAACGTTGATTTTCCTGGAAGCTTTAGTATAAATCACTATGTAACACCCGGGAGAAAGTGCGATTCCTACCTCGTGTGTTTTAATTCCCTCGGATGCAGGAATTGGCCACTTTCTCAACTCGGTGTACATAATTTAATTTCATAATTTTATCAAACTATAAACAAACCTACTCATATCATGATTCATTAAGTCTCACACTAAAAACCAAGATAAAAATTCTATTGAATCAAGATCGTAACATTCCCACGTGAAAAGGTTTTTGTTTGTCTGTCTGTAAGAGTAACGTAAATCATAAGGGTGCAGAATAAAGCTGAATTAAAAAAAAATACTACACTCATTCACGCTTACATATAAATAATGGCAGGCTAAAACAGCAGCCATGAAGCTAGGGATCCTAAATAAGGTTAAGCAATACTTCACACCGGGACAGCTTCTATCCCTTTATCAAGCACAGGTCCGGTCTGGTTTGGAGTATTGCTGCCATGTTTGGGACGACTCGGCCAAGTACCAGCTTGCAGCCTTAGACAGTCCTAAAGTTCAAAGTCTCGAACACCGCCGCAAGGTTGCTTGTCTCTAGATTTTTTATGGGATACATTTTGGAGAATGCTCACTTGAACTACATGACCTGATCCGACCATCCCACTCCATTCCACTCCAAGACAAGCCGACGCACAGCGCAATACCATACTATACATATATATCCACCATACTTGGTGGATGTACCATGTCTTGAAGAGACCCAGGTTGTAATTGGCCGGTGTTGGTAAAAAACAGAGGCAGGGAGCGAGTTCCATTCCTTTGCGGAGCGAATAATAAAGGTGGATGAAAACCGCTTACTGCGAGTGGAGGGTATGTCCACCAAGTATGGATGATATTGCGTTGTGCGTCTGCTTGTCCTGGAGTGGAAGGGGAATGGTGGAATCCGGTTATGTAGTTTATACGATCATTCACTGAAATGTTTTATATAATTAATTTTGTTAAACTATAAACCGACTTAAATTTTTATAGTTCCCATTGTCAGAACTGAACAAAATTAAAATGGGACCACACGGGAAGCACCAGCTTTCATATAAAAAAGAATCATGAAGATCGGACCACCCAGTCCAAAAGTACTGACGTAACAAAAAAAAAACAGTCGAATTGATAACCTCCTCCTTATTTTGAAGCCGGTTAAAAAGATCGAGAGACAAGCAACCTTGCGGCAATGAGTAACTGGGTTCCGTCAGTAATTATTTTAAAGTATGCATCATCGTCTTGTATAAATAATTAGTGAGTTACTCATAATATGATGTTTTGATTATTATAATTGTTTCACTCTATTTGCCTAAAAACTTAATTTAATAGGGTATAAGTATGCATGTGATTTCAAAATGGCTAAAAAAATATATACGTATTCTCTATTGATATAGAAACATATCTACATATTTATTTTTGCATTTTGAGATGTTTTTATTGTAGAATTTAACCATTGAAAAATTGATATTTTAAATCTCAATCGCAAAATTTCAAAACGCTACGCCATTGACTAGAGCGGACGTGACATCGCTGTTCACATTTCTTCTTTTTTTATTCTGCTTGCTGCACCATGATTTGACACTATTCTGCCCACTTGACATTTCGTATTGTCGATTATTTTCAGTTTTTTCGGAAAACCTCTTTCCTGAGATGATCACTACCGAGGTCGTCACCAAAGGTTTTAATCAAGTGTGTACGTCGACGTCACATAAACATGGCGCCAATATGGCAGCGTTTTTATCACCCGAAAATGATTGTAGTTTTGATTTGTTTTTTTTACCTTGTTAATGCGAAATTCAGTGAGCGTCTTATCATTCCTCGGTTAAATAATGACCTAAAGAATCGATTAAAACAATAAAAAAAATCGATGCATATACCCTATTCCATTACAATTTACGATAATGTACTTCTTTATTATCCATTTAGTCCTGAGTTATTTAGTTGTTTTTGTTTATTGCTCGCTGTATGGCAATTCCAACGCGATACAAGGTGAACTATTATCTAAAGCTTGGTAATTCTTACTCTTCGTTCTTTGTTAGGAATATTTTTTTACAGTCATACTCTAAGGTCGTTGCATTGTGATTTGTTATATACGTGATCTGATATTGTTTTTAATTAATTTTAGCATCGAGACACAATGGCTGTAATATTATATAATTAATGAATTAAAAATTCACGCCTAATATTAAAAGGTGTAGTTATATGTGTTGATTAGATAATTAGGATTGTGTTTGTAGAAACAAACGGGAATTCACAGCAATAACTTTTTATTTAGGTATCTTATGCAAAATTTGTAGTAAGTGAGTAAATTCGAGACCGACACATAATGTAGTAGTAGGTAGTACGGGGCGACATTTCATCGAGAACAAAAAAAACTGATTTAGTAAACCTAGGTAGTAAAGCTTAACCTCAACAACCTATATTAGTCCAATGCTGGACGCGGGCCTCCCCCTGATAACCGCTCTATTGGCTTTTATCTCATGGGGGTAATGCCCATAATACCCACGTTGGGCATGCGGGTTGGAAATATATTTTTTCCTCAGGGGGCGTTGCTGCCCGCCCCCGATGGATCCCAATTAGTCGCCTCTTACGACAACCACGGGCAGAGTTTGAGAAAATTCACTACAGTATATTAGGTACATCATCATCAGAATAAATTAGCCCACTGCTGGACAAAAGTATACATATAGAGGTATAATAACAAGTAATAAGTTCTGCTCATATACATATGGTACAAATCGAATTTTGTTTGAAATTTTTATTGGCGATTTCTTACATTTTAAGTAATTTTTCATTCGTTTAAGAAACAGAATCGATTGGCATCCATAATAGTTTTTGAGTAAAATGCCTTGTTTATTGCCATTATTACATATTTTTGAAAATTTTACACTAAATCTGGGTAAAAAATATCTAAAAATTATGGATAATCACTTCAGAACAATTATCCTGTAGCTAGCTTTACCATTCGAGGTATCTGCCCATACTAACAATTCCCCAAAAATCCACCCTGTATTGTATATCCTCATCAGCCATAATGTCCACAGTTGAACGTGCCTCATGCCATGGGGGCGAGTCGGTGATCGCAAAAACTTCTAAAAATCTCTGTATGATAAATGGTATAGAAAACTTCGTTATGAATCATCGGTTACACTTAACATCGTCACTTATATCAAAAAATATTGCGGTCAAACGCTATGCAATTTAAAATTATCCAAGAGATAGTAAAGTAGTAAAGTAACTTATTTAATCCCGAGACGGGGTTTGGCGCCCGAGAGTAGCGTGACAACGTGACAGCTGTCACTACTTGTCAATAATTTTGGTCCCTGGGGACGAAGAGTATTACTTTAATCCCGCTTCCCAGACAACCTCCAACCTACTTTCCGAGTATGAGTGATGAAAAAATCTATGACACACTCAATCAAAAATTTAACTCGACTGTCAACCTATCAATCACAGAAGTGTTAAAACCTGCTAAAACAATCCAACACATTGAATCAATCATATCAATCAAGCTGATTCAATCAGCTGTCATTTCTAAACGGAAGAACGGATATGTGATAATCGCACACACAATGTCTATAGAATAGTAATAGTATTATAGCGGTAAATGTCTCGAGTCATGCGCAAACGCAGCGCTGTTAGAATTAATAATGGTGCAAACACACTTTCAAGCCAGTAATAACAACTTGACAAATAATACAAAACGGACGACGATTAAGTAAATTCTTGTATTCTAAAATGAGTAACATAAATAAATAAAAAAAAAGATGCTGGACAATTCACTGAGCACCATTTAGCCCCATGATAAACAGAGCAGACTGATATAGTATTTGTGTTGTATAGTTGATATTTGTTATTGTATAGTTGATATGATAATAAATAAATGAAATAATGCAAAATATAATTTATATTCGGGATTGTATATTTCTTCGGCTATAACTACTAATGTTACTTAGATTTTTGTCTTCGTCTTCAATAACGGTTGATCTTTAGATTTAGAAATAATAATACATAAATAAAAAATGTGTTTTAGATATGAATTGAAGAATATAAATATAATTATAACTAGTTTTGTTTATTGCCGCAACCAATTAGGTTATTTGTTGCAGATTTTTTTTATATTTACTTTAATATTTACTTTATTATTGTGCCTGTAGTTGTCGGTATGATACCTATAATAAGTCATCACCTATGTATATCTCAACCTCTACCTCAACAGCCTGTATGGTCCACTGCTGGACGCAGGCCTCCCCCTGATAAGCGCCTTATTCGCGTTTATCTCATTGAGGGTAATGCCCATAATCCTCACGCTGGGCATGCGGGTTGGGGATCGCAGTTTGGTGGAAGGTATAATTGTTCTGCAGTCATTGCTTGCATTATAATAAGAAGACCGAGTAAAGTGTGAGTTAAAAACAAAACTATTTTACTTGGGTCTTGCAAAATTGATTTTATGACATAATATTTTTTTTAATTGACATTATTAAAATGAATATGTTTTTGTATTGAAATGATTGTGTTATATTATTTAAATTTCTGTGACTTCTGATTATTATAATTTTATTGTGACTTTGATTGCTGTTTTTGTTTCAAGTCGACATTGTTTTTTTATTTATTTTAATACGAATTGATGATGCTTTTACAATGGCAGACTATTTATAATTGATTAATTAATTATTTAATTGATTTTAAAATTGACTGCATGCAATTTTAAATTTTAAATCATTGCAAGTTTTAAAGAGTAGATTATGTAGAACGAAAACTAATATTTAAGACCTGATGGATATATGATTACAACAATCACAACGAATTGGTTTTATTGAAAAAAACCATCAAACATCATTGATAGTGTATTAAAACCTTTAACAGTGAAAGTCCCACGGTCATTCCACTCACGAGTACAGTCAGCAAAAACACTCGTTATCCCATATTCGTTCTATACAGTGCGACAAATTACTTGTTTAGATTGCAACGTTAGTTCACAAGTCCAAATACAAATTTACAAATATATTTACATTCTACGAAATTTATTATTCAAAAAAATTACAATCACATAATATAAAAAAAATATTGTGCTTGTTAAAGGTTATGATAGGTATCACAAACTGCTCTATCACTTTTTGAAAATTACTGTGTTCAACGTAGTAATAAGATAAAATCATAAGTAGGTACTGCCTTAAGTAGCATATGTCCGTCCCCGGAATACCATTTACCTCCCTGCCCTGCCAAATTTCATTTATATCCGTTCAGCCGTGACGTGAAAAGACAAGAGACAGTCGGCCGGACAGTCACTTTCAAATTAATATTATTAGAAAAGATAAGAATTATAATATTAGTATAGATAAATATTGATTTGAGTAGATACTTGAGTATCTACTCAAATCAATATTTATCTATACTTATTGACAGGCAATCATAGATTAGTAATTTAGAAATAAAACAAAACGATGCTGTTCATAATATCTCGCTGCAACATTTGTAGAGTGAGCAAAATTCAACTTAAAAATTCCACCTCACTTTTTTTATTTATGTTACTCTACTAAAATTAAATAAAACTCCCTCGTCGCAATACTATTCTGTTAGGTGACTGGAACGTTGACTTTCTAGTGAACTCACCTTATAAAAACATACTAAAATATAATAAAACAAACCACTTATATGAATTAAAGTTAAACTCGTACACAATTTTGATTAATGACTTAATGATTCATAATAGCTGTGTGGTGCTGGCTTAGAATTTGCACCACCCCATCTCTTCCCGTGGGTGTCGTAAGAGGCGACTAAACGATGTCCACCAGCGGCCGGGCGGCAGCGCTCTCTGGAGAACAATTCTAGCACCACACTGCGATCCCAACGCATGCCCAGCGTATTGGCATTACCCCCCATTAGATAAACGCCAATAAGGTGCTCATCAGGAGGAGGCCTGTGTCCAGCAGTGGACCAATACAATCTGTTGCGATTGAGGTTGAGATTGAATAATAAAAACAGTAAAAATATATGTACATTTTATAAACACACATTCATACATCGCGCTCATAAAACCGCAAACATTCAGAAATAATTTCTCTGACCAGTGAAGTTAAATCGCAGATAAGTTGTCACCACTGCATTTGTTTTGACTTAATTTCTTTTTTTTATCCCAATGATTTAATAGCAGATAGTGTTGACGGAAATCATCGCCTAATATGGTAAAGCTAAAAAGGATACTAGTCTAGAGTTGATGACTTTCATTCAAGCTTCAAGCTCAATGGTAAACTGGTCAGCAAAGAAAAAAAGGAGACAAGTATCCCTTGTTTGAAAAGAAAAGTATAAAAATAATTACCTTGTTGAGGTAATCTCTAATTCATCCGGTACCTTAAGCCGGGTATTGACCGGTTTCGGTTTTATGTACCATCCGCAGCGAGCAAGAAACGTTAAGGTCTGCGCACAATAATCTAATGCCGCTACCACACAGTCAAAAACATATTCCCTCGTCAGTGCGTTGTCACATTGTGACAACCCAAAAAATTAGAGCCTCTGTGGATTGTCACAATGTGACATAATCGTGGTTTTTTCAGAGGGAGTGGATTTCTATACTTCTAAACAAAGGATTTAGATGAAATCTATGTGGTGGAAATATATTTGGTGGTTTGTTTCTGATCTTTCTATATTATATTAGATTACGTTGTAAATAAAATTTTTAGATTTTAGTAAAGAAATCAAAAAGTGCTTTCTTTTGGGGTTCCCCAGTCTCCTCTGTGTGGAAGATTATAAAACAGTAAAAAACTAATAATACTCAATTAAAAGAATGAACATAGATTATTGGTACGAGTAGATATGTTCTTGATTTTTGTAACCTGAAAATGTAGTAAACTTAATTGTTTTATTCTGTTATGCATGTAAATAAGTAAAACTACCTGCATAGTAATAAAAAATACTTAAATCAATTTTGACTTTCGACAATCATTTTCATGCTGACTGTACATCAATTAAAAGACAACTAGGTTACCGTGCGCGAAACTAATTAAATATTGTATGTACTTACATAATATTAACTTCTTCATTGTGATGAGTTTAACGATAAGTAAAAGTATTATTACAGTATGTATAATAAATGTCGCGATGCGGAAGTTTATAATAATTTAATGATTCGATTACATTATTATTGTTTTTATCATTGAGGAAAATGTCGCGTAGAAACCTGAAGTTAAAATTATGGTATTATATTCAGAGAAATTTGTTACAGCATCCATAATCAATGAATAAAAGTCTCGTAAATTGAGTTTTTAAAAGGACATTTTGCCTTTTAAAAACCTTGTTGTGCAAAAAAGTTTATTAATATTATCACTAGAGGATAAAAAAAGCTTGGGATCAAAAAGATTTGCACCAACTCGAAACAACTAACGGGCTAAAGGTTTCTTCGTCGCTTCTGTATTTTAGTCTACTGTGTTACCTTTAGAATTTCATCTTTTCTGAGTGTGTTAGTGTATGAAATTTATTGTACTAGTTTATTGTATTTGATTTGATTTATAATTCGTTCTGATGTAAATAGAACCACTGGTCTTTATAGTAACGAACAAAATTTAAGAAAGTTTTATTATATATACATATATCTACATTATGTTTTATTAATATACGTTAATGACGTGTAATTTACTGCGGAAAAAATATTTGTATTTGAATTATTCGGTTATCTAGTACCCATAACACAAGCTCTGCTTACCTTGGGGCTAGATAATGCTGTGTGAGTTGTCTAACATTATTTATTTATTTATTAATAATATTATAAGATTTGGATAAAATTTGGTACTAAGTTACATTTTATCCTGGATTCGCATATAGGTTGCTTTGATCGCGGAAAAGCGCGTGTTCCCGTGTGGGGAATAATATTATTAATAAATAAATAAATAATGTTAGACAACTCACACAGCATTATCTAGCCCCAAGGTAAGCAGAGCTTGTGTTATGGGTACTAGATAACTGATATACATAATACAATACAGAACGCCCTGAACAAATGTCTGCAGATCGTACAGCCATTTGTCCCGAGGCGGGAATAGAACTCGCAACCTACTGCGTCGCAGGCGGACCTTCGCCCACCGCGCCACAGAGGTCGTATTAAGCCGTTTGAGCCTGAAGGAGCAACAAACACACACAATACAAAGTTTAACCTTTAAATATCATTAGTGTGATGCAAAGAAATATCATACTGTGAACAAATGCTTACTTACAAGATACGTCACTTATAGGAATCGTACAAAAAATGTCATGTGACGAGAATATAACTTGCAATCTGGTTCCCAGAATGACAGAGCTCGATCTTTGCATAAAATATTATAATTTTTATTTTATTTTCAAGTAATTTAAGAACAATAATTGTTACTTACCTTAATAATAAAAATCTTAAGGTGGCCACGAACGTCTTCCAAATCTCAGCGGCCGGCCCATGCGGATTTGTTGTTGTTTCACGTCGAATGAAATGGGGCGCGCTATGATGAGTGAGAAAGCGCATCTAACCATCAAATACAAAGCTGTGGATGTGTGTGTGTGTGAGTGTGTGCGCTCGTGCCCAGTGACGGCACAGAATAGGTTCTAATTAGTACGTAGTCGGTTGATGCAATCATTTTCAAAATAGGTAGGTACCTATAATAGAATAGGCAAGTATACTGGTCTACCAACTACTAACTTTATTGTTGTGACATGTTTGAGACTTTTTGGCGGAAACTTGATGAGTAGGTATAGGTACCTAACCTATACCTACTCATCAAGCTTCCGCCAAGTTAAAAAGCACTCGTTAGGTAGGTAGGTAAGGTACCTACCTAACGTGTGCTTTTTATGTTATGAACAATATTCCAATTGTTTTTTTCATGTATTTTATACTTACCTAGGTACTTAGTTCCCACTCCCACCTACCACTACGTATCAAATCAATCAAGTGTAGGAAGGTAGAGATAAACCAGATGGGGCGTGCATTTTTACAAAAGTTTATCCGTAGGTAGGTACTACATACTAAATAAAGGTACCTAACCACCCTTACTTACCTACCCAGTGTTTTTGGTTCTTTTGGTTTTTTCCCTTCTGGCTGAAATTTTGCATACAGGTAATTCTAACTTCAACGCGTGCGAAGCCGCGGGGAGCAGCATAAATAAAAATGCATCGCCGAACGACTGCACCAAATTGGATAATTCTTTTTGTTTTATAATATATACTGCTAGATAATCTCGTGTGGATTGTCCAGCATTATTTATTTATGTGTTCGTTATTGTTAGGACAAGGTTTGTAAAGAAGAAAAGTTAAAAAAAAATTATATATTTTTAATCTCAAAGTGAGTGAACTAGGGCAGAACGAAGTTCGCCGGCCCAGCTAATTACCGGAGGCGGGCAGCAGCGCCTTCTGCCGAACAATTCTGTCACCAAACTGCGATCCCCAAACCGCATGCCCAGCTTGGGGATTATGGGCATTACTCTCCATGAGATAACAGCCAATAAAGGTGCTTATCAGGGGGAGACCTGCGTCTGTGGACCAATATAGGCTGTTGAGGTAATAATTTACTATAGTTTGACCGAAACTCCTGTACCGCGCCTGAGGTATGCGCGCGGCGAGACGGGGGGGAAGTCGTAAGACGCACACGAGATAAATATCCAAAGAGCGCTATCTCGTGATATCAAGACCATCATTTTTAAAGTGGCCGAAAGAAAGCTCTCAGCACTCTTGCTCTTTTTTTCCCCGGCCCCCACCTCGCCGCACTTTCCTAAGGAGCGGTGCAACAGTTTCGGTCGGACTGTAACGTAGCACACTGCTACTTCTCACTCTGTCTTCTTTTATTGACATAACTCAGAGTGAGAAGTAACGCTGCTTAGCAGCTGTCAACATTATTTTCCATAACGTTTTGCGAAAGACTGCAGGCATATGCTGGACGCGGCAAGCTGAAGATAGGGTGCTATGGCGCTCATTAGGGTAGGCCCAGGGCCGGATTTACCATGCTGAAAAAGCTAAAGCTTAGGGCGGCGAAACTAGGGGGGCGGCAAAATTGACCCCAAAAAAAATTAAGGTTGCGGACACGAGGTGGGGTGGCGGCGGCGGCAGTAGCCGCTTTCCCCACTCTTGCCGCCTTGGGAGGGCCTGCTGCTGCCGCTTCGACTGCCTTCGTGTCCGTTCGTTAGGTAATTAATATACATTATAATAGGATACTAAAAATTGGTAAGTAGGAAAAATTACTAAACATTATAATTATTTAGAATATGGTATTATTTATATAAAAAAAACAATAGATATTGTGTTTATTATTGAAGTTTCAATTTGAAAATAGATATTAATAATTTAAGTACGTATTAGACATGTGCACCGTTGCTCATTTCACCGGCGGCGGCGGCGCCCGGCATAGAATTGATTGGCGAGGGCGGTGTCATCAGCGTAATCGGCGCGTATGTGAAAATAAGTAAAAGACGCCTAAATCCTTACTGAACTTTTAATTAACCACTCATATCAACAGTGGCGAATTGTCCACAGGCAGGAGTAGCAAAAGCTACGGGCCAAAATAATAAAACTTTATAACATTTTATGTTCTAAAATTATTGCAGATACTCATTGCTATTTAAGCAGTCCTAAATCTTTCAAAGACATCTTCACAAAGCACCTTTAGCATCATCCAGCGCAAGTCGACTTGTGTTTCATTTGACGCACCATTGTACATTTTTGGATGCATACCTACCTGGAATGTTTTTAGTTGGTAGCTCTGCGCCAAAGACAGATTTTAATAAGTTTAGCCTTTACAATAAATCTTACAAAACTTTTATTTTTAATTTATTTCTAGAGCTGCTACCATTCTTGTCTTAGAAGCGAGTAAAAAGTTTTTTAATACAAAAGAATTAGTCTCAATCAGATTCAGATTTGTGCAGTTCACTTTGCTCACCATTGTCTTAGCTATTTTATTTGCTGATTCCCGTACCCAAACTTCTCATATTTTTTTTACCGATCGCCCCGCTCGCCGTTCTTATTTTGTGTTTGTTTCATTCATTATTGCTAGAAAAGTGTGCCTACAAGTCGTTTATCGATAGACGTTCACTAAAATCTTAACAAAGATAAACGCTTTTTTTCGCGTTATGTGGCTTTCTTTTTTTTGCCAGCAGCTGTAAAAGTCTGAAACTTGTGTGCAATTTTGCTTGTCTTGGTGTTAGATACGAGTTAAGCTAGCTCCGCTCGTTATTGTGTTGGTTTTACAAGCTTTTTGCACAACATCCAAATACCTAGGCACACAACCTATGGTTTGTCCACGTTGAATGGAGCATGTTAGTAAACAAAATACGACACAAATAACAAAATCTCACTCAATTTTTATTCAAGGGAGGATCTAAAATCGACAAGTAATGTAAATTACGTTTAAAAGGACGCGCCAACAAAGTGAATTTTAGGTTAAGTATGGGCGGTTTATTTACGTTTATGCCTCATTCAAAATGGACATGGTATAGGTAAAAAACACGTAAATTTTGCGATATCATTTGGTTACGCCTTTTGCCTCAAATTCGATCAAATTTCAGTTCTTTCTTACTACTTCATTGAGTCGAAGGCCAAAACAGCAGCCATGAAGCTAGGGATCCTAAATAAGGTTAAGCGATACTTCACACCGGGACAGCTTCTATCCCTAGCACAGGTCCGGTCTGGTTTGGAGTATTGCTGCCATGTTTGGGACGGTTCGGCCAAGTACCAGCTTGCAGCCTTAGACTCGATCGAACGAAGAGCTTTCAGACTCATTGACGAGCAGTACCTTGCAGAGACTAAGGTTCAAAGTCTCGACCACCGCCGCAAGGTTGCTTGTCTCTCGATCTTTTATAGGATACATTTTGGAGAATGCTCACTTGAACTACATGACCTGATCCCACCATCCCCTTTCCACTCCAGGACAAGCAGACGCACAGCGCAATACCATCCATACTTGGACGTAAACTCCACTCGCACTAAGCGGTTTTCCTCCACCTTTATTATTCGCACCGCATAGGAATGGAACTCGCTCCCTGTCTCTGTTTTTCCGGCCAATTACAACCTGGGTCTCTTCAAGACAAGGGTGAATAGGTATCTTCTAGACCTTCGTGATACACCGTCGGCCGCATCTTCGCTTTCCATCAGGTGAGATCGCGGTCAAACAAAGGTCTATTTACAGTAAAAAAAAAAAAAAAAAAAATACTACAAATAAAATGTACTGCCGGTACTAAAACTAGCCCTGGTTTAAAGTAACTTTGCACAAACTTTGCTTCTACATGATTCACTTGCTAACTTCAAAATATTCGGAACTGCCCTAATACGAAAAAGTGTTTTAGGTATGGCACCCAAAATATATAATCAGGCTGTAAAATGTTTAAACAACAATTACTCTGATACACCAAATGTATTTAAAAATAGACTCAAAAATGTACTCATAGAGAAATGTTATTATACCGTTAATGATTTTCTTCTTGACAAATTTTGATTTTATATAATGTACGTACCAATTGTAATATATAATTAATTTTAAGTATTTTTGATATTTTTGGAATATGGTTGTACTACTATTTAAAAAAGACATATCACATTAGTGACAAATCGGCAGTGTGCCCTCTCCTATTTTGCACGCCAGCAATGGCAAAACATGTAGGTCTTAATTAATTTATATTTTAACATAATTGCATGCTCATACCATGTTAATACTCATGTTTTGGCAAATAAATGATTCTTATTCTTATTCTTATTCTTCGGACATACATAAACGGTTGTAACGTTTGATCGCGTTGACATAGAAGTTTTATTTATATCACGGCTCCCAGAAGTAAGACCAAGTACGAGCAACTTTTGGATATTTTGACGTTGACAGGTGCATGGTTACCAGTATCTGGCCTTACCTAACCTACTTATCTTCCTTAGCCCACCACACCTTATAAGTAGTGTAGTAAAAACAAACCTTTGCTTTGCTTTTCTTAACTTAAAATTAAACCCAAAAAGTTGTAAAAATAATGCAAAAACAATATTTTTTCCTAAAATAATTGATTTTGTTTCAAAAAACTTCAAACCGAATCCGGTTTGAATTATATAGTTTTTTCATTAATCCCATAGTCGTAACTGGACGAAATTAAAATAGGACCACAATCAAATAAAAAAGAACATGAAAATCGGACCACCCAGTCAAAATTATAATAATAATAATGTTGGACAATTCACACAACATTAACCAGCCCCAAGCTAAGCAGAGCTTGTGTTGTGGGTACTAGATAACTGATATACGTAATACAATACACTACATAGATATATATTTTTTTTGTACATAGAAAACATCCAGAACGCCCTGAACAAATATTTGCAGATCGTACAAATATTTGTCCCGAGGCGGGAATCGAACCCGCAACCTCCTGCGTAGCAGGCGGACCTTCGCCCACCGCGCCACAGACTGTCTTACTGACGTACACAGAAGTCGGTAGGAGCGGCAAAAAATTTAAAGCTTTGGGGCGGCAAATGTGTAAATCCAGCACAGGGTAGGCCTATGTCCATAGGTGGACTAATATAGGCTGATGATGATGATGATAATTTATCGTTAGAGGAACACTAGAAATACGCCCTCAGTCAAAATTTATAATGCCTAACCATTGATTTAAAAAGGGCGCGTTTTTAATAAATCAATGTGCCTAACTATCACGATTCATAAAATGCAGCCCGCTGATAGACAGGAGGCTTAGTAATAGCTACAAGTTTGAGACCCTTACGCGTACAAAACCCTAACAATATCATCAGCCCAGAACTGATCTTCCTTCGTTCTATGCTATCCGTCTTCATTGATACTTTTTGGATAGGTATCCTCGCATCAATTTTATAAGCCTCTTGTTATTACGTCCGTTGCCATGGGGATCATAGAGATAAATTATTAGTAACTAGCTTTTACCCGCGGCTTCCCACGCTCTATTCAAGTAGCCTAAGTCCGTTCCCGGGATACTGATACTGCCAAATTTCATCAAGATTCGTTCAGCCGGGAACAAAATGTCCATCCTATGTCCGTCTACTGGTTCTAAGCTACCCCTCCACCAATTTTCAGCCAAATCGGTTCAGCCGTTCTTGAGTTATAAATAGGTAGTGTAACTAACACGACTTTCTTTTATATAAATAGATAAAGATAGATCAGTAAAATTATCATGAGAAGAGGATGTTTTAGATACTACCTACTTTTTATGTTTCAAACTTTAGACAGTAAAGAAAAAATTATTAAACTTCGATCAGACTTGGCGAAGATGTCACCCAAAATGTAGTTTTTCTGAAGTAGGTAGGTAGGTACCTCCTACCTATTTGGTTGTTTTTTAAGCTTGACGGGATAAATACTAATCCTTCGATTGTAAAACTTTTATGTGATCAATTCAGAACCATTTTCTATAAAACAGCAAAATAATTCGGTCCATAATCCATAGTAGGTTAGATAGGTAGCTTAGCTAGGTACCTACTTACTGGATGGGCCCATTTTTGCTGGTCATTTGCAAGTATGTTCGTAGTTTACCAAGTCAAAGGCAAAATCCAAATCCAATACACAGGCCAAGTCGTAAGTTTTCTAAATAGAAATAATAGGTACCTACCTAGGTATCTCGTTTGATTACGTCTAAATAAGGCAAAATACTAATACGTGTAGCAGAAATAAATAACTAGCACAGAATAGCCGACGACGCCCGACCGACTACGAAAAGATTCGTCGCCGCGTCGTCGGTCTCGGTCGTCGTCATCGCATCGTGTCGGCTATTCGGCGATGTTCGCCTTTTTTCGGAATTTCGCCCCCTGCGCGCCGCATCGCCCCCCGCGTGCGAGCGAGCGGTTGCAGAAACTAGAAGGAATTTCACCAATTTTTGATAGTTTTTCGTACTTCCCGATTCATTTTGAAGAAACGACTGATTTTAGAAATATTTTTGATTATTTCTAATTGTGAATATATTTAGGATGTCTGCAGCGTGACAGATTTTCGAATAAAGGTGTCTATCATGCATAAAAAATAGCTTGAAAATGACTCGATTTGGTGGTCAAAATATGGCAAATTAGTTTCGCTCTCATTTAAAGATCATAATGTTTTTTAAAAAACGAAAAAACTACAGACATGGCTATTTGTCATCCGATTACGTATGAAAAATTTCAATACGATCGGGGACGTAGTTTCCAAATGGAGCGGGAAGTACGTTTGTATGGGGGCTAAGGTATCCGTTCTGTCCTTAAGTACCCTTTGCAAGTTTTATTATGTCTCTGATAGTAATTATTTAATCAAAACCTTGTACAGTTGCTATTAAATGCGTAAGCACGTGCTCTGTGTTATGCGTGTGGTTATGTAACTTTGAATTACTTAGTTTTATGTTCTAATTTGCGTTTATGACTTTTAACTGTATAATTATCAAACCATCTTCGTGGGATCAATTCACGATTTCTATCATGAAAAAGATTCAAAATCACTTTCTTTTACACAGTTTATGAAAAACTTATGGTATGGTATCGCTAGAATATTGTGAATTGATGAGCATCCCTCTAATACTCTATACATAACGAAATATTAACTTTATTTTCTCTTATTTCCAGACAAAATGGCTCAATCAAGATACCACACTGCCATACTTCTCCTTCTCTTCCATATAACCTCAAACTCAGCAACACCAGTGAGTCCTGTATACGAAGTCAACGAACAAGCAAGAATGGACGACAAGAGAACAGGCCCACAAACCTTCTTCCCCTATTCAAACCCTCTAGCTGGTAACTCACTACAAAACGCTCAAATCCACGCACAACACCAACAAGCAATGTTCAACGCAGAGAAAATAAGACAACACAGAGCTCAGCTGCAAAGATGGACGAAAATACCACCACACTCACCCCAAACCGATAGCTATATGAAAGCGTACCACGAATCACAAGAAAACCATCAGCTAGCTATCGAAGAACAGCAAGCAAACCATAAAGACGGAGCTACTCCGGATCCAAAACAAAGACCGTCAGTCAGACAGAGGACCACAACTAGCTTGGTTAGACAGAAACCGACAACAGCTAGCCTTGATAGACAGAGACAAACAACATCAAGTATTGTGCGACAGAGACCGATAAAAAGGATAAAAACAACAGAAGCACCGGAAACTCTACACACGATAGAGAATATAAAGGAGACAGTAACAGCTGCCCCGAGGCAAAGATCTAGGAATTTGAAGAGGTTAAGAGGTCCAGACCCAATGAAGATCACGATAGAAGACGCTGTATTGATACAGAAGAATAGAAACCATAGATCTTATGGATCTGTTGAGTACCAGCGCCAGCAGCATTTAATACCAAAAAGTTACAGAAGTGTATATTTATCACCAGAAACTTATGAAGGAGTTACAATCAAACCAAATGGTAATGTTGGTATAGCTCAATTAAATAAAGAGGAGCCAAACAAATTATACACAGAAGCTATACCCAGCAAGTATGTCTATCCAAAGCAGTTTCATCAAATGCAAAGCTACGAATCAGCTCAAGACATAGCTACTCTAAATGCCCTGCTGAATAAAGAGCCTCAAGATCAAGTCAAAGAACTTAATGCTTTAATACATTCAAATAAGGAACTAGAAACGCCTATAGATCTATACTTCTACCTTAAAGATCCCAAACTAGCTCAGCAGTATTCTCAAGCGCTGTATGCCCAAGGACCAACACAAAACTATGCCAGCGCTTACAAGCCTGAAATTAAAGATCATATTCCTATTACTGAACTTATCGATGACGTAGAAGACCCTAATAAAATTCTTAAGCTGCCATACACGGCTGCTCCGACTAAAGCTACAGAAGACATAACCACTAACGTATTTTACCAAGACCCTACAGTACCAACGAGACCAGAGTATCATCTTGAGGATGACGAACCAACTTATCCAGTAGAAAATTTGAAGTACAATAAACCACTCAAATTTTACAACCAAGACACAGACGAGAGTGAAAGATACCTGCATCACAATGGGCAGACAGGAGTACAGCATTTAAATCAAGATGGCACCGGAGTTTCTGCGTATGGTGATGATGATGTAAGTATCAGAACAAAACGTTCAGTAGATAATCTTGATACCAAATTGTTTATATCAGCCATTGATACCTTAGATAAAGACAATAAGTTAGATACAGGTTCCATCAAAAACATTAATGTCACTTCGATTAAGGAAACAATTTCAGTAGGTAACGAGTCATTGCCTGTACCAGAGGAACTAAAACGCAAAGTCATTTTTAGAAATGGCGAACCTTATGTACCTGCACATAATTTAGACAATTCTGAAGAGTATGATTACGATGATTCTGATGCTTTTGATGATAACGATGATTATAACGCTGAATTCGATGATACAGACTTCCATGATGATACAAATCTCTATAAGGGTCAAGCAAATAACTTTAATGTACACAATGATAGAATTCAGGATAACGCAGGAAGTTTTTCTAATAGATTTGGGCAAAGATTTAAAAGTCATGGCCATTCTGACTTTAATTCTTACGGCATACCATCAAATTCTTATGGAGCGCCTCCTGTTTTAAGCATGCCAACTTACAGGGTCCCTGCTTCTTCTTACGGGATCCCTACTTCTTCTTACGGGGTCCCTACTAACACTTATGGGGAACCCCCTAACTCTTACATTCCATCTCCGACCTACGGGGTTCCAACTCCCACTTATGGGGTTCCAAACACAATGTATGGGGTTCCACACGGATTGACAAAACCTGATATATCTTCTGTAGTTAATTCTTTAGAACCCGTTTATATGCTGACTCAATCACAGCTAAAAAGTTTGGTAGGCGATCATAATTTAAATATACAGCATTTAGATTTGTATCAATGGCAAGGTAAACAAAAAGCACATAGATCTCGACCAAGGAAGTACCGGAAAAAGTATAGGAGACCTAGCCGTCGTCATGTTAAAAAGAATTTGTCAAAGTTGCATAAATTAAGAATACTTTAAACTTATAAGCTTCAGGTATAGTTATACTCTATAAAAAGTAACCCAGCCTCTTGGGTCGCTTCCGACTATTATTGATCATATCAGTTGAGCTACCTCTAGATTTTGTGCAATAGTCTGCCGTTAGCTCAACTGTTTCTATTGTAAATACTAGTTCTAAATTTGTTTATAGGTATTCTTTGATTGTAATTTTCTTTGTTTATAAAGAGACTTTAAATAAAGTTGTACATATTATAATCGAAAAATCGAAAGGTTACAACCATGAATAAATTTATTTAAAAATAGGCCGTAGTTTCTTCAGTTTTACCATTAAAATGTCATAAATGAAACATCTTTGTCGCAAACCGGAAATGGCAACATGATGTTTCCAGCCTCAATTTCGCAAAGAGGTTTTATATCATAAGGTTTTATTAAATGTCACATTAAAGATTCTAACCTACATTCACGAAATATTTAAAGAAAGTATTGCCAGAGAATATATAGTAATACGTATTTAGTACCTTGCGTAACAATGATTTGCCAAAAATACGGTTACAAAATTGAGATCTTTATGCAATCTATGCTTGTCATAGATATGGTTTCTATTGTTTGTTGAATTACATGAATATCAAAATTTCGTTTGTCATCTATTACCACAGAATAACTTTACGTTTAATAATGACCTAATGACGACGTCTGTGGCGCGGTGGGCGAAGGTCAGCCTTCGACGCAGGATGTTGCGGGTTCGATTCCGCAAAGGACAAATGATTTTGTTCAGTTCTGACAATGGGATCCATGGAAATTCATGAAAAACAGTAAAAATTGAAGTCGGTTTATAGTTTTTAAAACAAAATTAATAATTAAACAGACTCAGGAGCTTGGGGTCCTAAACAATGTAACAATCGATGTCGAAAGCGATAGTAGAAAAGTCCAAAAATGTATGAGTTTGACATTAAGCCTTTCTTTTTCACTTCTTCTGCTAGTGGACAAAAAATTGCTGCTCTGTCTGCAACAAAAAATTGCTGCACCTTATTTCTTTTTTGATAGTAACTATTTATCAAGCTATAAGGCCCTAACGCCATAATTCATTTATTTATTTTAAAACAATGCTGTCCCACGGCTGGTTAAAGGCTTCTCTGAGTGTTTCTAAGTTTTCGTTTATTAAGCTCTCTTTTCGTTACAAAATGTTAGTTAAGGCGCATACCCGAGCCAATCTGACAGCAATTCCTATTTTATCATATTTTTACGTTTATCATAGGAATTTTTAAAAATTCTACGTTCAGTTATTGGTATCTATTATAAGCTATTTTTTAATACCTCTTTTATAATTTTATCTCATATAGTTTAGGAGGAGATGCAAAAATAGAGTTTGGTAGCCAAAAAGCGCAACTTCGTATCTCTTCCTAAGCTTTACAAAATGAAACTATCACAGAGGCATTAATAAATAGCTTAAAATAGATACCACAAACTGAACGTAGGATTTTTAAAAATTCCTGCGTTCAATCAACGTAATAATAAGATATAATAGTTGGGGGCGCCACTTTCGCTGGTGTATGGGCCTTAATAGGAAACCTTAGTAAGATATTAAAAGTATACTATTGTTATAGGGTTTAAAAATAAAAAAAACACATTTATTTTTAATTAAAGTTTTATTAAATAAAATAAATTAACTTATTATACTTACATGCTCTTTATTCTCAAATGTTATAGGTACACATGTAATATTTTACAAGTTAGGCAAATAAATGGCTTTTCTAAAAAGACTGCTTATAATTCTAACCTACATTAAAGTCATTAAAGTATATATTTTTCTGTAAAATAAATATGTTAAAAATAGCATTTATGGGAGTAGTAATACGAGTATTAGTTTAGTTATTACTAAACTAATACACTACTTACTCCCATAAATGCGATTTTTGGTGAGAAATCGTTATTTAATACTTAAATGAATAAATTACAACTATTTATTCTTGATTCTATTAGGTATGTTATCTTAATATTTGTCTGATACCCATAATCTCTGTTTCTTTGGGGCTAGATGGCTAATACTGGACAATCCACACTGCATCAACTAATCTCAAAGCAGAGATTCCACTCATATTATAAACGCGAAAGTTTGTAAACATGTTTATAAACATGTTTTCTGCTCTTTCACGCAAAAACTACTGATCGGATCAGGCTGAAATTTTGCACACAGGTAGTTCTAGGCCTGGAATAACACATAGACTTTTTATCCCATAAATCAGTTCCCGTGGGATAGGCGTGCGAAGCCGCGGGGCGCAGCTAGTCACACTAATATTAAAAAAGCGAAAGTTAGTATGGATGGATGGATATTTGTAACCTCTTCACGTCAAAACTACTGAACGGATCAGGCTGAAATTTTACATACAGTTAATCCTAATTTAATCTAAATGGATTCAAACATAGGCTACTTTTCAACCCATACATCAGTTCCCGTGGGATAGCGTTGTTGGGACGCGTTGTTTCTATGGAAATGTTTTAAGGTTATTTAAAACATTTCCATAGAAACAACGCGTGCGAAGCTGCGGGGCACAGCTAGTATATAATAATAGTACCCCAAAGTAAGCAGACCTTGTATAGATAACTGATATTATGTATGGTTAATAATGAAGTACAGATATTCTTTACTTTACATAGAAAACATTCAGAACACCTAAAACAATATCTGCAGATCATACCATACATAACATATTTATCCCGAGGCAGGAATCGAACCCGCAACCCGTTGCGTCGCAGCCTTTGCCGAATGTTTATGTATGACGCTACCAAAACTATCTACTTTTAACCGATTTCAAAAATGAGGAGGAAAAATGAGGTTCTCAGAGGATTTTGATGATTCTTTTTTCATTTGAAAGCGTTTTCATTTAAATTTGGTTCAGTTCTGACAATAGCGTCCAAGAGAAAACTATAAAATTTAAGTCAGTTTATAGTTTTTTTAAAACAAACCTAACTATGTTTTACCCAAATACAATTCTGTAAACACACCACCGTCTACACTTGCTCTACCACTTCCTATCCAAAGGTTGCCTGGAAGAGATCGCTCATAGCGATAAGGCCGCCCATTGTGAAACGTTATTTGTATTTTTTATTCCAGTCCTGCGTTTCTGTTTTTATTTGGTGTACAATAAAGAATATTTGTATTGTATTGTATTGTATATCTAACTTAGTTTATCAACGGAATCCTCTATTTCAGCTCCACTACGCCGCCAACTACGAATTCGGGTACCGCGTACGTGACCACCATTCTGGCAACGACTTCGGCCACAGAGAATCCAAGAGGAACGGCAACACCAATGGGCAGTACCACGTGCTCCTACCAGATGGAAGGATGCAGAACGTGAAGTACCACGCGGGCCCTGAAGGGTTCCATGCTGATATATCTTATGAAGTCCAGAAATGAGGTTCTTTATTGAGCGTCTGGTCGAAGCGAAGGGGATTTACGCAAAACTTCCCATCCTATATTGACATTCGAAAGCCCGTAAATTATTGAGGTAAAAAAGTTAAACTACACAGTTTCGGGTGTTAAAAACGCTAACGTCATAAAATGCAAAGGCTGTCAGTCAGCCCTTGGATTTTGTGACGTCACGTAAATGTCAATATAGGATGGGTGGTTGCAGCGTAATTCCAAAGCTGGGGGCCTACTCAGAAAAGAAAATGTCTTAAGTCGCTTGTATAAGATTAGCGTTTGCATGAAACGAATCAGAAATTTCGATTTAGTTTTTAAGAGGATCTGGAACCATCATTGTCATACAGCGGGGCAATGCAGCCATCGTCTTGGGTACGCGACGACTGGTATTGTTGGGTTGAGCTATCTGTAGATTGTTTGCAAAAGTCTTCATTTAGCTTAATTGTTTTGATTTTAAATACTTCTGCTCATTTAAACAAATTAATTTACACTATCAAACAATCTAAACAGATTGTTTGATAGTGTAATTAATTTGAATGTTCTTAATGATGATTGATGTTTCTAGAAAACTCTATTGAAAGGTACGTTGCTTGCTGGTTGAAAAAATTAGTAACTATACTTAAAACTTGCCAATACAACATTAACTAACCTAAGCTACATTAAAATATACGGTCCGGTTGGTAGAAATAATAGAAAAAAATGTATATACTTACCTAAAAATTGCCGATACATCATTAAATTGTTAGGTTCCTACTTAATTAATTAAAATGCCTACCACCTAAACTTTGAAGTCAATAAGGTTTTTTATTTTAATTTTTAAAATTTGTTTTAATATTGATGATGATTGTAAACAGAATCAGCAACGAAAGTCGCTGTACAAGAATCGATTTTAATAATGCCTGAACAGTATATGTGTCAATTCATAGGTAACTAATAAACAACTAATTTGACAGCGCTAAAATGGTGCCATCCATTTTTAGTTCTGTAAAATAAGTTAAGTATCGGACCAGTTTCAAGATTCCCTTAATTACAAAATTTACAATAGTTAAAAAAGTTGACCTTATTAGACATTTAGAAAATTAATTTGTTGTTAGCGACAATTAATCTACTCAAAAACTCACCCTTGTTTAATGTGATAAATTTTCTGTTAGCAGTATTGCAGTGATGATTTATGTAACGTCACAAAATTACAAAATTCCTATTGACAAAAATGTAAGAGATTTTACAAATGGTCATTTTAACTCTATTGTGTGGCGCATTAGTGGCTTTTGTGATTTTTTATTGAACATAATGGAAGATACAGAGGTTATTCTTTTTTATGCTTGAAAATGTGGCGCTTAAATAGATCTTAATAAGACATTGTTGTGCAATAATTTAACAAACTACTTTGAAAACAGTAGTATGTGATAGTTTTAGTTAAGTATTTAGTTAATTATAATTCTGTAAATAGTAAATAATAATTTATCAACGAAATATTCTCAAACTCTGTTTAAGTTAATGTAAATAAATTTATGTAGGTTATAAATGAAACGCACACTGCAAAAATATTTATTGTACTAAAATAACAATAAGTTGACATAACTATACTTAATAAAATTAATACTTACCTAAGTGAAATCAAAATGTCTTTTCAATGTAATCGGACCACTGCCTGAACACAAAATGGCGTCAAAAGAAAAGCTGTAACAATTTATACAAGATCTTTAGAAAACGCCATATCATTAAACAGAGAAAATAGAAAGTACGTATGTAGTTTCTCCTATCTAACATAGGTAGTTTACAATCTATTGCGTAAGTTCAAAGTTACCATTATTGTGCTGGTAGGGAAATAAATAAAAAAGTGAGTACTTACATATAAAATCGGACTGCCTTTGTTCATCGCTTAAATACTGCTTGGGTAAATATCAAAAATACTAATAGTGCATCAAAACCTAATGCCCCTGCAATGTAATATGCAATGCAACGCAATTTATGCGCGGATCGCGCGAAATCTATAGCAAAAAAACTATAGAAGTAAAAAACTAAAAGTAAAATGACACTCAGTTTCGGGTGAAAAAAACCCTTGCATTTTGTGACGTCACGGATAATCAGATCCCCTATGCCAACTCAAAGTCAAAATTTCATGCCCATACAAAAATGTTCATCACGGTTCAGGCGCCAATAGCGTTGCGTTTACAAATGTTGAGGTTGAGATTTAAAATGGTGTCGATTCTGTGTTTTAGGATTCTTAACCTAAATTTTAAGATTTCTAATATTTCTATGCTAGGTGGACCTAAAAATTATAGTATTCTCTATAAAGGTCCTAAAAATACCTATATCAGAACGTTTTTCAAAATCGCAAAACCTCTCTGAGTTGAGTGGTTGGGATTTTGCTGCGAGCAAAATATGTTTTTTTCTAAAATGTTATTTTAAAATACTTCTTTTCATGGGTCAAACAGTTCATCCATTATTTGAGAAATCGTTTAGAAATTCAAATCGATACTAGTTTAAAATCAATAAATTTTAATCATGACCTAATTAGATGCCTGCTAAAATTAGGTAGACGTTTCTAACCATCGCTAAAATATAATGCAAAGAATAGGGTTAAAACTACTTATAACTAAGTTAAACTGTTTTAGATCTATCAATCGAATTTTAGAGCTGTCATCTTAATTTTAAACCCGTTTGTTTAATTATTCAAGGAATATGGTTATAGCCATTTTAACTCAATTGGGTTGTTTTAGGTCCGTCAGCTTCATGTTAGAGCTGTAATCCTAATTTTAAACGTGTCAGTCATATATTTCAAACATATAATCGTTTTTATCTATTTGAAATTCCGAAATCCTAATTTTAGCTAATCTATCTACTTTTAATTAATTATCTACTTTTCAATTATTAAATTTCACAATAAAAACAGCATAAAATACAAAAATGAATATACAGGATATACTTCTATATCAATAGAGGATACGTAAAAAAATTATTAGCTTTTTGAAGTCACATGCATATACCCTATTGCGCTCATATCTATAAATTGCCTTGTATTGCAGGGGCGTTTTGCGGACCCAAGGCGTACCTACACCTACAAACATGGGTAACAAATTTATTTATTTATTTATTGGTACACAAAACAGAGTGAGATCCGTATACTTGGTCGTTGGTAAATCTTAAATTTTAGTTTGCTTCATTTTTTTCATTACTTGTTATGTTTGCATATTTGGGTAAAATCTAGTTCATCAAATATGCATACATAACAGGTAATGAAAAAAATGTTGCAATCTAAAATTTAAGATTTACCAACGACCAAGTTTATGTCTAAAAGCTAAAATTTTGAGACATTTGTTTTGTATACTCTCGATCCTAGTTGAGGTTTTGATAGTGTGGAGACCAGATAATGCTGCCATATTCCAGGACTGATCTGACAAGACTATTAAATCAATAAATTAAACTCTTGATGAGATGATTATGTAATTCTACACGCTTTCTTGAGATGAGTTAAGAAATACCTATTTAAGTGCAAAGAGCGCTGTGACAAGATTATTTGAACAACTGCACACGAGTCGAGTGAAGCGTGCCTACCTTACTAATATCATATATGTGAAAGTATATATATTTGTTACTATTTCACCGTTCGAGCCGAAATTTTTCATATAGGTAGGTAATTTTAATCCTGGAATCAAATACCTTTTATCCCATGAATCAGTTCCGGTGGGACATAAATCACCTTTAAATTACTCATACTCTGAAAGTAGGTCGGAAGTTGCCTGCACAGGCGGGATGAAATATACACTTTTCGACCCTAGGGACGAACAGTGTAACTTTCATCCCGATGTGCCCGCTGCACGACTGTGACAAGCATATTTGAATAAGTGCACACGAGTCGAGTGAAGCGTGCCTAGCACATATTAACCTTACTAATATCATAAATGCTTGAGTTAAGTTTGTAGGTATTTATATAATATGTTACTCTATCACCGTTCGAGCTGAAATTTTTCACTTAGGTCATTTTAATCCTGGAATCAACTATAAGCTTCTATCCCATGAATCGTTGTTGTCGAGTTCCGGTGGGATATAAATCACCTTAAACGCGCAGCCGCGGCCAGCAACTAGTGTAATATCTTCAGAAATTATTAAAACTGTCCCTGCTCAGCTATTTTTTTTGACGCTCTTTATTATTGGGAAAAAGTAAATAAGAAAAATAGAAGCTTTAATAAAAAATATCCCATATTGCTTCAAGAATTTTTTAATAGGACACAACAAAAATATCCACTTCCATCTTAAATATCGTTCCTCGACCTCGTTGAAAGGGATTGGATCTCATCAGTTCTGTCATTCAAGAAATCCTTAAGCTGCGACATAGTTTCACTCAAGAGGATGGCCAGGACATTGTATTCGTAAATGCTGTTTCCCTTAGCCACATATATCATCAAAGTAGCATCTACAGAAACCGCTGAAGGTGCGACTTCGAACTCAACCGATGCTGTTTCAACCGACCCATTTGATGAGATAAAGTAAGCCTTATTATTAACGATCACTGGTACTGATTGTTCCATAGCGAAAGATGGGTTAAAAAGCGTGATGTTAGTTGCTTCGGGCAGGCCTTCGACTTTTTTAACACCTTCCGCCGTCAAAACGCTAATTTTCTTATCTTCACCGTAGAAATACAAGTTGTTGGTGTCATCAAGAACAATTTTCTTAGCACCAGCCGCTTCAGGGACTAAATCTTTCTTTGTACCGTTCTCAGTTACTTTGTAAACTTCGTTCTTGTCTGTGACGATGTAGATATCATCAGTACCGTTCGCTTTGGCGATGTCGATGATGCTGTCGGTAATAGTTCCGTATTTCTCAGCTGCATTTTTGGTACCGTTGTATAGGTATAAGCCATCAGTTGCGCCGAAGTAGGCGATTTTTTGGTTCTCTACCGAAGAAGCGACAGAGGTTCCTGTAGCTAAAAGTAGATAGGCTTGATCGTTAATTAGGACACTGATGCCTGTGTATTTGCCGTCTTCGCCAGCTTCTACGAAAAAGATGTATCGGTCTGAGGTTTCTTCGTCGTCATCGTCATCGCCGAGGTTCAAAGCGTTGATTGGGAAGTAGAGTTTGACGATTTCGTTTGAAGCGTTGTAGATGTTGAATTCATAAGTGAAGAATTCGTCGTCAACTGTGATGACGTCATCCTCAGCGGCGGGTGTGGTCGACTGGGAGTCGTCAGAGGTTGGCGCGGACGCCACCAGGGCCACCAAGGTAAGGAAGATGAAGAGCTTCATGTTTGTGTCTGGAAATGAAATATTTTATGACTCATCATCTCTTAGTATTCATTAATTTAGCAACTAATACGATTAAAATTAACGACTTCTGTGGCGCAGCGGACGAAGGTCCGACTGACGCAGGAGGTTGCGGGTTCGATTCCCGCCTAGAGAAATGTTTGTACGATCTACTGATATTTTGTTCAGGGTGTTCTGAGTGTTTTATATCTATGTAGTGTGTATATTGTATTAAGTACATATATCAGTTATCTAATACTCATAAGAAAAGCTCTGCTTCTCTTGGGGCTAGCTGAGTATAACCCCCGTGACATGAAATCCAATAAGGCGCTTATCACTTTTTCCTCCGTAACTTAAAAAAACATCTCTGGGGAAAGCGATTTACTGACTATAATGAGCTAAAGTCCACTGTTAATGTATATTTTCATGCCAAGAACAAAAAGTTTTATTTAAGGGAGTCATCGATCAAAGTTTTCGCCGGCACCCCATAGATTCACTAACTTTGTCTAAATTCATGAATAGAGAGAGGCATTTTGTTAATATAAGTATTTTTGGTTTTAAGTGTTCTTGCGTTTATTTTTTAATCTAAAAATACTAGTTTTCATTTAGTACTGATTGATACTTTTATAATTAAAATTAGATTTTTTTTATTTAGATTTTTTAGATTACATTTACAAAATAAAATAAATTCGTCACCGCTACTTAAACAGACTATTATTCCGTATTCAAAAAACTTATCAGGCTCTGCTCGAACTGTCTGCGTCAAAACAAGTCGTAGACAATTTTGAGTGTCATTTTCGTAAGGTTCTAGGTATCTACGGGGGAGGCCGCGAAATATCTGATCAATGAAGGGAATAGAAAAAATTATGTCAGGAACAAAAGTTATTTGTTCAACAAGTGAGCAAATCGGTTTTGTTGTAAATCCCGAGCTAGTGAAGCAGTCTAGAGTAGAGTCACGAGCGTAGCGATTAGCTAGAAAGTAAACTGCTGAGATAGCGAGGGATTTAAAAGGCACGAAACAAAAAACATTTGAATTCGATTTTGCTCACTGTTTTTGAACAGCTCATTAATAATTACTAATTCAATTGCAATTTTTGTTGTTCCTTTGGTCGTTTTAGTTTGTTTTGCTATACTCAGATAGCTTATGCCAGTTTTAACTCCTTACAGGGGATTAGTCGAGGGGGACACTGGAATAACCAGCTAAAATTATGCATAAGGAAAATGTACCTATTTTATTTACTTAATTACAAACTTGGAAAATAACACGTCTTATCAAATACAGATAGCCCAGAGTTATCAATTTAACCCATATAGCAAATTGATATGAGTAACTGAGCTAGGTGAAATTTAAAAAACAAACTTAATTTATCAGAACATGCAGCAACGGTGTGTTTAATCATACCAGTACTTTATAAATGCGAAAGTTTTGATGAAAGGATGAATGTATGTTTGTTATCTCTTCATGCCAAAACTATACTGAGCGAATCACGCATTACTATCCAATTTTGGACACGTAATTCTAATCCTGGAATCAGAGTCAAATCGTTTATTTCTTTAGCCTTACAAAATAAGCACTTAGACAAGTCAAATTTTTACTATATAAACAGCTTGATAAATATTAATTACTATCAAACAAAAAATAAGGTGCAATTGACTCTAATTCACTTCAATTCAAATCAACTAAAGGCTACATTTTATCCCATAGATAGAAAACGTTTCCATAGAAACAAAGCATGCGAAACCGCGGGCAGAAACTAGTAAGTTATATAATTTATAATTAAATTGAATGCAACAACTGCATAAAGGACTTTATTAAAAAATAAAAATAGAGTTTGTTTAAAAAAACACAATGTTTTAGTACGATATTTAAATAAAAAATACCTTTAGGCATATATGATGTGGATTAGATGAGCTGTAGATTGTTTGCAACAGTCTGCAGTTTATTTATAATGTTTGATTGTTATTTTATTTGTAATAAATCATATATTTATAATTAATTGAATGTAATAATTGCATGCTAAAGGTTTACGTAGACTTGTATTTCAAGATGCTCAAAATAAGCTGGATTTTGGATTGGGTGTTTTTGGAGAGTGTGTATTAATTAATAAAAAATATGGTAATATTATGGCACAAAGGCACGACTTGCTTAAGTCTAAAGAAATAAACGATTTGACTCTGACTCTGACAGTCAAAAAATACATAAAATAAGATTATTGTAAACAAAATAGCAAGTCACAATAACAGCTAAACTCTCATTAACGGCTTTGTTTTAATTTTATGAAAGATGAATTCTAATTTTGACTGTATATTATAATTTTTACGTATGCTGATAATACACCTACACTAACACTAAAAACTTAGGAACCAACTCACCTTAGCTCGAGTAAAGCACAAGTGAAACTACTTATTAAATTTAGTTTATTCATTATTATAGTTTATTCTAAGTTCATGAACTTGGCACTCAGATAAGTTTCAGCAGATAAGAGTTAGCTTATGTAAATAATATAAAAAAATACCTAATGATAAGTTTTTACGCAGAGTCTGGTGTTGCCAATTTGACTTTTATTTACAAAACGAATTTAACGAATTTGAAGAACGAAAAGTGAAGTTCCACTTTTGTGCGAAAATGACTTTTAGGTACCGGCAAAATCTAGATGTTTTTCTCTACTTTCGGCAATTTTAATATCTCTACGATTCCAAGCATTTTGCTTTTGTGTGTCGTTACAGAAGTAAGCGCGCTTAAAATAAAAAGTAACGAAAATAATGCAAACAAAAAATAAATTTGAATAGAACTAAACAACTCCATTTTTTTAATTAATATAATTCGTTTTATTTTAATTAATATAAATAATTTACAATATATCAACTCCGTTAAATCTCTATTAAATGTACACGCTTAGCAAAAATTAAAATTTTAAAGGATTTTAACGTTTTAAAGATATAATAATTTCCAACGGGGTTTTATTTTGTCTTTTTCTCAGAATATTTTTAATAAAGACTTTAGTCTCCCCTGTAAAGTTGAGGAGTTATTCGTTTTGCAAATAAGGTATCGATACGATAGTCGCGGAATATGATCGAACGAACGAATACCGCCTTGTGGTGCTGGCTCGAATTTGCACCACCCCAACTCTTCCCGCAGGTGTCGTAAGATACTACTAAAGGGTATCCACCAGGGGCAGGTAGCAGCGTCTCCTGCAAAACAATTTTACCACCAAACTGCGATCCCCAACCGGCATGCCAGCGTCAGGGTTAATCGACATTAGGCATCCCATGATAAATTTCCATCCAGGTAATTGATTGTCTCCGCGGAAAAATATGTTATGGCCTAAACATTTACAATAAAATCTCAGAAAACTTAAAATGTCTAGAAAAAAATAATACTTTCGAAACCAAACTGAAAGAGATAAAAATGCTCATAAGCTCATAAAAAAATGTTATTACGAACTTGACGACTTTTTGAATGATCCTTTTAGGGACTCGCAAATTAAATTATTAATTAGTGTAAATATTAAGTTCATCACACTAATATTATAAATATACTGATCATACAACCCCATTTTTGTTTGACATTTCGATCAGCGCAGTAAAAGAAGGAATGACTTTATAAAACCTCGATACTATCAAAAACTAAACTTGGGCAGAGTTCTGTGACTTGTATCATGCATGTGACTGTGACCTTTTCTACAAAACGGGTGATAATGTTTTGCTGGAGTTCTATCAACTCTACTTGTGTTTTAGATCTGTCTGTGTGTTATAGTACATTGCGTCATGCGTCATCTGAGGTCAGTAATGGCTGGGTTGCAACTTAATAGAATAAAAGGGACTCTAACCTATTTGTTGAATACCACCATGATCATATCAGCTCACTCACGCCCACAGTTGAACATAAGCCTCGACAGTGCTTGAAGGGATGCGGAACGCGCGCGTCTACAACCGTACTCGCCCTGAATATGTTTCATCCCTCGTTAAGGGATGAAACGTTGGTGTTTTCCCAACACAAATAAGGTTCGTAGTTAACCCGCTTACATCCGTAATGAATTAGCCTCGACCATTATGACACGTCACTAAATAGCAATTCTGAGTTGCCAATTTAGATTGCAACCTGAATTTCTTCAGGTGATACCTAGCATCCCCTGTATTGCCGTGACCATAGCCAGTATCGGTGATCAGTGTTACAGCCCTTTTTTTCAGAAAGCACGTTAAGCCGTGGGTCCTGCGCTCGACCTCTCCCCGGTCTGTAACGGGGCTGCTACTGGGGCCGTTTAGTTTCCATCATGTTTCAATCTTTAGTAATTGCTTGTCGTAATGCGGACAAAGATTTAGTTAGAGCTATTTTCTGAACATGCTATATCAAAAATTCAAGGCGTTTGGTTTCTACAGGTCAAATTTAGTTGTTTCAAAATGTAATGGGGTTCGGTCTATTATGTCCAATTGCTTAAATGTCAAGTCTCCGAAACTCTACTGTCTGAAAGTCCATTCACCATAAGCCTAATTACCAAAACGCCATTCATTGGTGGTTTAACATTCTCGTCCCACTTCCATCCAAGGGTCCTGCACAGCCTCTTTCCTTATCTTGCAGCATATCTATGGTCTATGGAGATGTCATTTCTACACATTAATCCAGCTTCCGAGGGGCTGGGCGTCTTCTCGGCTCACATGTATACATAATCATAATAATATTATAACGAGGAAAGATTTGATTGTTTGTTGGTTTGCATTGAATAGGCTCCGAAACTACTAGACCGATTTTAAAAATATTTTCGTTAAAAAGCTTACTTTTGAGGGGGTGACAAAGACTTTACTTTATCCCGGAATTCCCAGGCGACGGCTTACAAGGCGCTGCTAATATATCATAAACACACTCCCTATGCCGTTGTGTTCGAAAACAACTCTACTCAAAATATGCGAACTGCCAACGCCTGTTGTTTGACGTTAGACCAATTCTACTGGATGAATTGAGAAGAAAATGGAGAGATTCAGCTTAGTAGAGTTCCTGTTCAACCACAGCTGTTGAAGGACGAAGAATTAGTAGAGACCACGTAGAAAAGGTCTTGTTTATCTATGTACTCAGGTGCCCTAACCTTGTGTCTGTGTTTCAGAGAACTATTTTCAAACTAAATATAAACTGCCTGACCCCATTGGAGTGAAAACAAGGTTACTTAATACATTTCTGCAGTCTCAACTTTGATCTAGTAATAAGGGGACCAACATATTACACTGACCACAGCGCTACACGCTGCTGATTGATGTTGCATGTACTCATGCTAAGGTGCGTAACAACCCTGACCTTGGCCACCATGTAATGAATATGAACGAAGTAAATATTATACAAGACAAACCTGTGCCAAGAACTATATAAATCGTTAGATATGCCCTTACCTCAGTGAGACCGCGCCTTGTTGTGTCCAAGTCGAACCTTACGCATGCATAAACCTGGACCCAGGACGTTTGCGAGGAGTTTATAGCGTTACAAAATGACGTGTGCCTTTCGAAAGCGCAACAACAATTCTAGAAACACAAACAAAGCCAGAGGTGTAACATTTCACTCGTAGGTATTGCGAGTTAATGAAATAACTTTTATTTTATCGTCCGCATTGTCAAAAATGACTATAATTACAAATTTAAATGTCGAGTGCACGAAAGAGAAAGTAGTGTTTGCAACTGACGTGTGAGAAAAAGAGATGACAATATTTTCTCAGTACGCTTGTTTTGTTTGTGTAGATTGCACATGTTTTGACATGATGCGACATGTCTCACACACATTGCTACAGTTTTTGGTGGTCGGGGCGTATCTAACGATTTAAATCTATGGGTGCCTCATAGTGTATTTAAACTATGCGTTGAACATTTGCGACAATGGGAGAAGAGGACACGTAAGTCTTTAAAGTTTGGAGTGCCTATGATATGGCGTGAACAAAAAAATAATTATGACGTCTGTTACTTTTGTATGACTAATATAGTGCGCATCAACAAAAACAATCGGCATAAATGGAAATACCCTAATGTTTCTTCAGCACAAAGACCTATTCGTCATTCAGCAATTGTTCCGATACCAGCTTTTCACCAGGTAGTGCAGCAGTCTCAGGAGGATCAAGCTGAAACACCTATTTCTTCTCAAGTAGATGATGACTTTAAATACTGCGGAAACACATCAAATTCTCAGCCATTTTCGCAGAATGAGCTTGATGACCTCATCAGAGACTGATATTTCTAATGAACATGCTGAGCTACTAGCGTCTAGATTAAACAAAAAAAAAATTGCCTTTGTTATACTAAATACCCATGCTTTATACAACTTATCGCACTGTCGCACCGCAGAGGCTGGGCAGTGAATACGTTAAACTTTTTAGCGATTTTCTACTTTACAGCCGGTTTTTCAAACGCAGATCATCTTTTTCATTAAATAATCAATGGTAAAGTCTTTTAAGTGTTATTACATTTTTTAATTTTCAGGTTTCTTGAACGTTGATTTCATTACCCCTCATACTTTGATTTTAAATAGATTAGTTGACAAGTCTATCAAATCAATGAAGCAAATCACTAATTACGCATTTTTGTTTGGTCAAGCGCATGAAAAATTATCCATCCACAAATTGATGATTTTGCTCCTATTGGTTGAATAATAAATGCTGTTTGAATTTTTATATAATTGTATTTAGTACATAAGATGTAACATTATTAAGCTATTGCATAGCTTCTATCGCGGGCCTTGAGCGTGGAGACCGAAACCAGAAACTTCGTAACGAAAATAACCTAACACCCGCCACTCCGACCGGCGGCACAGCGGTGATACTTTTTAGTTTTGCCATCTATCGATGAATAGCATAACTTTTAATGACTTTTTGAAATATCACGCTTGTCTCTTTACTTCAGCAACTCGCTTCTAGGTGGTATTGCAATAGCTTTACCGCGGCAGTCCCCGAGTGCCACACGTTTTTTTTTAATTTTTAGGAACGCTATTCAATTATTATTTTTTTATTTATTATATAGAATGTTGTATTATTAATAATGTAAAACATAAATTTACCAAGCTTAGGTACAATTTCCATTGAAAATGTATTTTATAGCAATTGTTTAAGTATACATAGCAGAATATGTATACAATTCGTGATGTAATAATTATTACCAATAAAGACTATTATGACTATTATTATTATGACTTTTAATAAAATCGGTCACCTAGCAACGCACTGTGTTGCCTAGTAACGGGGTGCGTTGTCGAATACGGTTATAAAAGTACAAAAAAGTAATTTTTTAAAACGTTGATTACAGCGTCCGCCGGTGAACAAACACCATATAACTTATCTAAAAACCATCGCCAATAAACCCCATACCTTTTAAAGAAAACTGTGTCTCAATCGATCAAACCGTTATGTAGATAAATGGGAACATTGGTTTTCACAAAATACACATATAACAACGCTCCCTGGTGAGTGAAGACCATAACGACTAATTAAGAACCATTGCCACCAAATTTTGAACTCGAAACTGAAAACCGCACTTTAATCGGTCAAGCCGTTTTGGAGATAATTGGGTACATTGATGTGCTAATTGCGCATACATACAAACAACATCACACCATAAACACATACATATACCATCTCCGTTCCGTCGCGGGTAAAGAAAAATAGAGTCATAATTATATTATAATAATAAATAGCCCATATTGCTTCAAGATTTTTTTAATAGGACACACCAAAAATATAATTATACTTCCATCTTAAATATCGCCCGAAGGGATTGGATCTCATCAGTTTTGTCATTCAAGAATTTCATAAGCGGCAACATACTATCGTTCAAGAGGATGGTTAGAACATTGTGTTCGTAAATGCTGTTTCCCTTTAGCCATTATATAAAATCAAAGTAAATTCTACAGAATCCGCTGAAGGTGCGACTTCGAATTCAACCGATGCTGTTTCAACCGACCCATTTGATGAGATAAAGTAAGCCTTATTATTAACGATCACTGGTACTGGTTGTTCCATAAGTTAGGCCGGTTGTAAACGCGTGATGGTAGTTGCTGCAGGCAAGTCTTCTACTTTCTTAACACCTTCCGCCGTCAAAACGCTAATTTTCTTATCTTCACCGTAGAAATATAAGTTGTTGGTGTCATCAAGAACAATTTTCTTAGCACCAGCCGCTTCAGGGACTAAATCTTCCTTTGTACCGTTTTAAGTTACTTTGTAAACTTCGTCGGTACTGATGATATCATCAGTATCGTTCGCTTTGGCGATGTCGATGATGCTGTCGGTAATAGTTCCGTATTTCTCAACTGCATTTTTGGTACCGTTGTATAGGTATAAGCCATCAGTTGCGCCGAAGTAGGTGATTTTTTCGTTCTCTGCCGAAGAAGCGATGGAGGTTCGAGTAGCTAAAAGTAGATGGGCTTGATCGTTAATTAGGACACTGATGCCTGTGTATTTGCCGTCTTCGCCAGCTTCTACGAAAAAGATGTATCGGTCTGAGGTTTCTTCGTCGTCATCGTCATCGCCGAGGTTCAAAGCGTTGATTGGGAAGTAGAGTTTGACGATTTCATTTCCAGCGGTGTAGATCTTGAATTTGTCAGGGAAGTCGATCTTGATGATGTCATCGTCAGCGGCGGGCGTGGTTGACTTGGAGTAGTTAGAGGTTGGCACGGACGCCACCAGGGCCACCAAGGTAAGGAAGATGAAGAGTTTCATGTTTGCGTCTGGAAATGAAATCTTTTATTAGTCATCATGCTCACCTCACCTCACCTCAACAGCCTTGATTGGTCCACAGCTGGACGCAGGCCCCCCTTGATAAGCGCCTCATTGGCTGTTATCTCAGGGCGATAATATCTACTCAGTAACTTATGTAATTGGTTAATTTAAATAGTAATAATGATGATGATTTTTCTGCATTATCAACAACCTGTAATAATGATAATCATTTATTTCAGATATCTATATTTGTCAAGAGAACAAGATTATGTAAAGGATTTATTTATCTTATTTACTTAATTTATCATCACATTTAAACGTCAAATAAAACAGAATTGTGAATAAAAAGGCACTATTATTTAGAATTCTGTGGGTCAAAATAACAACACAGTTCAGTATCAAAAACAGAGATAGCCCAGGGTTATCAATTTAACCCTTAAAGCAAATTGATATGGGAAAATGGGCTAGGTGAAAAAATAAATCAAAACAACGGCAACGGCGCGTTTTATTATATAGTATCCATCGGTATTATAAATGCGAAAGTATGGAAGGCTGTATGTTATCTCTTCACGCCAAAACTATACTGTGTGGATCACGCCGAAATTTAGGATAAAGGTAATTCTAATCCTGGAATCAAACATAGATATTTTATCCCATAAATCAGTTCCCATGGGATAGAAAACATTTCCATAGACACAAAGCGTGCGAAGCCGCGGGAAGAAACGAGTACTTAATATAATAAATGCGAAAGTACATAGTCGTCTCTCTGTCTGTTACTTTTGCGCGTCTAAGCGGCTGAACGGATCACAATTAAATTTGGCAGGCCGGTAGATGGTATCCCGGAGAAGAACGTAGGCTAATTTTTTTCAAGAAGCCAGTGCGATAAAAACATAAAAGCAGTTATTTAATTTATAATTAAATTGTATTTAACAATTGAATGCATAAATGACTTTATTAAAAAAGAAAATAAACATTAAAAAATATAAATAAATTAAACTAGTATTTACAATTGAAACAAAAGAGCTAACTGCAGTCTGCAGTTAACAAACTATCTACAGGTAGCTCAACAAATCAGCATCATAATATATACCTAAAGGTATTTTTTATTTCAATATCGTACTAAAAACATTGTATTTCGAGAAAACTCTCAACTCAACCCTCCGATGTCACAAAAATTGCTTAAACAGGCGTTTTTTGAGAGTGTGTATTAATAAATAAAAAATATCATATTACGGTTACACGGTATAGGTTCTTTATTTGAAAATAAAGAGATTTAAATTAATGTATGGTAGGGATAACCCTGTGCATGTATTATTGAAATAATATTGCTTGATTGGCATAATAACTTCCAAATGCACAATGTGTTTTGAAAGACTATGGAAAGAGTTTGGAAAACCTGATAAATTCTCTCTGGAGCGAGGAGTTCGCCAAGGTGACCCGATCTCTCCAGAGCTTTTCACAGCCTCATTACAGAACACCTTTAGCAAAATTAACTGGGAGTAAAAAGGCATTAACATCGATAGAGAACGCTTGGTGGGGAACCTAAGGTTTGCCGATAATTTGGCAAAATTTGTAGACAATATTGAAGATATGACGGTCATAATCGATGATCTGAATCGCTAATTGGCTAAAATCGGTCTTAAAATGAACGGCACTAAAACCAAAACCATGACCAACACCTATTCCACAGTCGCACCAACTCCCGGTCGAAGTAGTAGGGGAGTATGTCTACACCTTGTGACCAGTAGAGTAGTTAATCAGTCAGTAGAGGTTGAGAGACGCAAAACCCAAGCTTGGGCAGCTTTCGGCGCTAACACCAAAATACTGCGTGGAAAGCTCTCCATAGGAGTGAAGAGGAAGGTTTTCGAGCAATGTGTGCTACCGGTCTTTACATACGGCGCGGAAACCATGACCCTTAAAGAATGATCTGCTGAGAAAATAAGGGTGGCGCAGAGGGCAATGAGATCGATGCTTGGAATTTCCCAGCGAGACCATAAGGTCCAAACAAAAGTTAAAGACGTGGTGGAACAAATTGGGCCGCGAAAGTGGAGATGGGCGGGACATATTGCTTGATAACCATTCAAGCAGCGATGGACGCGAAGACTACTGGAGTGGAGACCACGACAGCACACCAGACCGCGGGGAAGACCACCAAAAAGATGGATTAATGACATCCGACAACACGCAGGCTATGATTGGATGTTGAGGGCTCAAGACCGTCTAGAGTGGAGGCGTTTGGAGGCCTACATCCAGAAATGGAGCCATAACAGGCCACTATGATGATGACGGTGATACACAGGCAGGGCTTACACAGGTACTGGTTAATATACATATATAAATGGACATTCGAAGAATAAATATAGAGGTAAATAGACGTTATGGGAATTATACTTATGGGGAATGGACTTTTACCAAGTAGAGTTTCGGAAACTTGACATTTAAGCAATTGGACATAATAGACCGAACCCCATTACACTTTGGATCAACTAAATTCGATCTGTAGAAACCAAACGCCTTGAATTTTTGATATAGCATACTCAGCAAATAGCTCTGAATAAACTAATGAACTATAACAGCACAGACAGATCTAAACAAAAGTAGAACTAAATGAGCTCAAAGCAAAACAATATCATTCGTTTTCTAGAAAATGTCTGCGACCATAGTTAGAGAACTCTGTCCCGAGTTTAGTTTTTCGAAAGTATCGAGATTTCATATCGAGTCGTTCCTTTTTTACTGATGATGGTCAAGTGTGTTTCTCACTTTAAGTAAATGAAGATATGCCCCCCCATGGTATCATAGAGCACACTTTCCCAGTGGGAACTTATTTACCCTGGATTTGAAGACTCAAAGATTGTACTCTAACGGGAATAGACTTTTTATAATATTTGCGTAGGTTCAATAAACGCAGCGTAGAGGCGCTCCATATATCAAACAAAAATGGAGTTGTATGATCTTCTTGATAGGTACTATAAAGAAAACAAACTCAGAGTTCGATTCAGCTCCTGAATACATTGGCGTACGTAATTTCCACGGTGATCCATACAACACTGACGCCCATGCCGAATTAGTCATAGATTTTTGCGTAAACTGTGTGCAAACAAAAGGCCTATAACGCTGTGTCAACCGATTCCGTTCATGAAGCAAAGTAAGCCCTAGGCCGCATTAACCGTAGATTCTTACGGCGAAAAACTGCGTCTTGATCATACGCTCACAGTTAGATAAACTGATTGTTCCATATCAAAAGCTATGTCCAAAAAACTTGTTTTTGGGTCAGATCAGAAGATACCCTATATCTTATTTCGACGTATTCGTTCCTCAAACTCACCTCAACAGCCTTTATTGGTCCACTGCTGGACACAGGCCTTTTCCTGATAAGCATCTTATAGGCGGCTAACTCGGTTTGTTTCGCTCAGACAACAGAACTAGACAACAGTTTGTCTGTGCCGAAATATATTTCCGCGGGATCACAATTTTGGTGATATCTTCGTCAATTCTCATCAGTTTGATGATTGTTGATCATTGTTGATGATTCCTTCTTAAATGTCTAAAGGCTGAATTTGAGGTGGTACCATAAAAGTAAGATTCACGAGAAATTTATGAGTGCGCTGAAAATGTATCTAAAATTAACAAGGCCGACCAATAAATTTTCCAGGTGAACAAAATTGCTTATACTGAGGCGGCGCCGCCACTTCTATACTCATAAGGAAATTTATTTTCTAATTTTATATATTTTAAATGAAATGAAGTAACAGAATTATATTTTTAATGTACTACCTCCCCTGGTCTCTAGCAGGGCTGCCGTTTAGTTTCCATCATGTTTCAATCTTTAGTAATAATTGCTTGTCGTTATACAGACGAAGATTTATTTAGAGCTATTTTCTGACTATGCTATATCAATAATAGAGATAGACACAAAAACTGATGTGCAATTTACGTAGTTATTGTATTCTCTTTGAAATACTCTGAATCTCTCCATTTTCTTCTCTTCCGTCATCCAGTAGCCAATAACCAATACCAATACCAATATCACGTGGTATAACATCAAACAACAAACGCTGGCAATCCGAGTTATTTTTCAACCACCGTAGTTGAAAGACTTGGAAGTCGTAGAAACCTTGTAGAATCGTCATCTGTGTAGTCAAGCCTGTTTGTATTTCAGAGAACTATTTTTAACTGACATTACCCAATATCGACCCCAATAACGCCCTGAACAAATATCGACGACCTCTGTGGCGGGGTGGGCGAAGGTCCGCCTGCGACGCAGGAGGTTGCGGGTTCGATTCCCGCCTCGGGACAAATGTGTGTACGATCTGCAGATATTTGTTCAGGGCGTTCTGGATGTTTTCTATGTATAATAAAAAATATCTATCTATGTAGTGTATTGTATTATGTATATCAGTTATCTAGTACCCATAACACAAGCTCTGCTTAGCTTGGGGCTAGATAATGCTGTGTGAATTGTCCAGCATTATTTATTTATTTATTTAATATCGCCCACAAGTAGACAGATATACTTGTTACCTACTCCTAAATATACCATTTTAATATTTGTTAACCCCATAGAGTTATTTTTTTATGAGTGATTTAAATTTATTTAATTTCATAATTAATTTGTTTTAAATTAAATTGTTTGACTTTTACAGCTTTGGAACGAGTCATGTGGAGATTTTATGACAATGTGTTCAAAGTTATAAGTATTTAAGTGTGATATGGGAAAAGGGCAAGCAAGCGGGTGAAGCAGCAATAAAATTCTAAAATAGCTTAAAAAATAAAAATCTTTATTCATAATAAACTTGTCAATTTATGAAAATTCGAACAATAAGGCTACATCATAAAATGATTATAAAATTTTGAGAAATTAAATAAATTTCTCAAAAATGTCAAACATCAGCCATGTTGTTTGAGATTTTTGTTTACAAAAATGGTTCACGAATTTACAGACAATAATCACATATTTCCTTTTACTAACTAAATTAACTAATAAATATATTCGTATGGAAAATACAGTAATTCTGGGCAATAAAAATATACTATATTTTCCGTCAAATTATTGTCATGGCATAGTAAATTAAAAATAATGTTATTACTACATACATATTATATATATTTGTTTCAAATTGATAATAAATAATATCAATTGTCCAAAAATTCAAAACTATATATGGTTTTTCACAAAATAGAAAAAAGATCTGCACAAAATAGGTTTTCTTATTTAATGAAATATGATAAATTTTATGTTCATAACAAAACTAACGTAACATTACAAACTTGTACACAAACTATTTACTACAAATCGTGGGCAGAAAAATGAGTAAAAAGCTAAAATATAACATGTTTAACATAATTAAATAAACAAAATATACGCTTGCAGTTGTTTTAGCAAAATAAGTGCAGGATTCATAATAAACATCACATAATATGTAAAAATCAAAACGCATTGTGCATTTGGAAGATATCATTCCAATCAAGCAATACCATGCACAGGGTTATCCATACCATACATTCAATTAAATCAAAGATTAATCTTTGAAAATTTTAGCTGCCGTTAAAAATGGGCAATATATTTTTACACAGCTAAATTTTTTGCAAAAAAAAAGTATTTCTTTATTTTCAAATAAACAACCTATAGTATTAGACCCCTGACATGGCACTAAGCCAAAAACGATACAAGCAAAAGAGGAATGACGCTCTCTCTGTCACAAACAACGTGAATGACAAAGACATCGATAGGCAAATCCGTCCTAGCGATTCAGTTGCCTCTAACTTTGGTACTTTAGTGCTATGTTTGGGGTTAAACACGTACGGAATCCCTTTTTTGCTAAAACATCTACAAACGTCCAATATGTAGACTTATAATTAAACGCGAAAATTTGCATACAATGATAGCGTCTCGCACTGCCCTCTAGGCGTTTTTAGTCGAACTAGCTCATTAAATTTTTTATTAAAACAAATTTTTACAATTTAGTACGACAAACGCGAAAAGATGGCTCTCATAATAACTTTGAAGCATTTCAATCTGAAGTGTTTTCGTTCACACTTTAAAACCTATTTATTTTTCTTTGTTGTCCCTCGAACCATTATAATTGGGCTTGCGGAGCCTGATCTGATTCCAAATTTTCGCGTCCAATCATTAAAGACCTATCTCACAAGTGGAATATTCGGTCTTGATTGTCATATGGAGACTTTATATCAAGACCCAAGGTGAGATAGGTCCAGTCCACAGTGTTCTCACTTTGAGTGTACGAGGTTCAAAAACTCCTCCCTCGTCTTGGGATCATCGCGGAAGACTCCTGCCATCGATGACGTCACCGTCTTGCTGTTTATCTTCTGGACGCCACGCATGACCATGCACATGTGTCTGGAATGGTAAATGGATTGGTCAATTGTTGGAAATTTTGAATCTAAAGACATTTTGAGTAGAGCACATTTTTCATTGTAAAACTTTTCATCGAATAGCTTAATTTTTTTTGTAAGATTTTTTCTGATCCAGATCGATAATTTCTTTCTCTCAATGAAGGGAAATATTATCATGTTTTCATATTTCAAGCTGCTAAAAAACTAAAAGGACACCTATAACAGTGGCAGGGGTTATAGCCACCGTTTTTGCAAAGGACAATATTCTTGATCTGATCTTCCCACAGGATATATCACTCGTGCCAACACTCAAACAATCTGACAAAGATCTGTGAAATCAGTTTCAGCTTCTTCTATCCAAGGATTCTATTCTATGGAATTTGAACCCATTTACATTCAACAAAATATAACGTTTACTCCTTTCAGCTTACAAATAAAGCTATAATAATAGACAGAGTTTGAAGTTATCCCACTTACATTCACAACGATTTCCTCAAACTACTGCAGTTTTTGTTGTATTCTAACTATTTTCTTAAGGTTTCAAATATGATTATAATACTTACACTCCCTCGATAACGACCGCAACGCCTGCGGGACGCACCGCCTGGGTGACGGCAATAGCAATCTGCTTGGTGAGGCGTTCTTGTACTTGGAGACGACGGGAGAAGATCTCCACGATCCTGAGGAAAGAATAATGGCTATTGTTGTAATCATTGCTCTCAGAAAGTGCATGTCATCAGAGCGTCTGGTCTAGACGCGTGACCCAACAGCTGGTTCGTATCAGGCGCATGTATCAGCATTGTTGTTTTGGGGATGCTTTGGATTGTAATTAATATGGACCTCTAGATTGTATGCAACAGTTATTCAACAGTACAGTTAACCCTACTGTTCAATTTGTAAATACTAGTTCTCATTTGGTTTCCTTGCTTTTTTATTATTGTACTTAGGATTACCTACATTATTTGTATGAGGCTGTTCAGCCGAATCTTCGGCCTCAACGGAGATTAGCCAGGTGCACAGGACATTATTATAGTGCCCAAGTGTGTGCCTGAACCTCCTAAGCGATCCTGGTTGTCTGACGACCCATCTCTTTATGAGAGGGAATAGAGAATGCAGCTGTGTTTGCAGACACACGGGTGCCAGTTGGTAGAAAAAGCTAGGAAAAGATTAGATCGCTCGCTCGACTAAAGCACTAGATCACGCTATCGAAGTGAAAACCAAATTTTTGCCACATTTTAATGCAAACTGTAAGTGCCGACTTATAATTTGCAACACTTCAATTCTTTCCACGGTATTATAAGAGAGATATCCACCGGTGGGCGCGCAACAGCGTCCTCTCCAGAACAATTCTACCACCGAACTGCGAATCCCACCCAACCCGCATGCGTGGAGATTATGGACACTACCCGAGATATAACTGGGATAAAAGCTAATAAGGCGTGTATGATGGGGAGGCCTGCGTTCAGCAGTGGACGAATATAGGATGTTGAGGTGAGTGACCAGTTTCTTACCTTGCAAGCTTGCTCAGTCCAAGGATCTTGCCTTGGGGCAGGTAGCCGATGGAAACTTTCCCGTAGAACGGAACGAGATGGTGCTCACACATGGAGAACATCTCAATGTCCTTGACGACTACCATCTCATCTGTGTCTTCATCGAAGATCGCGTTGTTTAAGACCTCTGGAAGGGAGATTTCATTGAGTTAGTTACGTAGATTTATTAATCCATATTATTTTACCGGTTAATCTCAAATTACATTTTATACTTTGGGTCTGTCCAAACATACTATTAATTTTATGATTTGTAATGAACATCGGGCAAAACAATTACCAGATGATGAGAGACATTTTATAGTCTTGGATCATGAATTTATTTTTTTCAATTCATAAGTACCTACGCGTAAAATCACCTCATTTCTGCCAACTGCTGTATATCAGTAAATACATTCCAACAAAATATCAATACCTTTCTGTGCAAAAGGGCTTAGGTACCTACTACAATATATCAGATCTCTAGAGAATAAAAAAGCTTGCGACGAATTTTGCTCCAATTCGAAAAATAACAACTATCAGGCTAAAGGTTTCTTCGTTGCTTCTTTAGTCTATATACCAAAGTGACATAAATATCAGTTTATTTCCATGGCTTTTTTAATTATGAGATTTTTTTTAATTAGAAGTCGATATTTTTGAGAGTTATTATGTATTTACGGATTCTCGCAACAAAGTTTACTTTGCTACTGAGTCAGAGTCAGAGTCAAATCGTTTATTTCTTTAGACTTACAGTATATGCACTTAGACAAGTAAATTTTTTTACTATATAAACAGCTTGAGACTTGAAAGTTATATAAACTACTTTGAGGATATCGTCAATTCATCATACAAGAAGCTTTTGTGTGATTTACTGACATCACACATCACAAAAATTATACCTACAACTAAGTTATAGTAAAGACTAGCTGCGCCCCGCGGCTTCGCACGCGTTGTTCCAATGGAAAAATTAAAATGTGATTTTCATCGCACGGGAACTGATTTATGGGATAAAAAGTAGCCTATGTTTGATTCCAGCATTAGAATTACCTGTATGCATAAATTTCACCCACATCCTTCCAGTAGTTTTGGCGTGAAGAAGTAACAAACATCCATCCATCCATCCATCCAAACATCCATACAAACTTTCGCCTTTATAATATTATGTGATTATGTGATGTGATGTGATGTGATGTGATGTGATGTGATGTGATGTGCTGTGATGTGTTGTGATGTGATATGTGATGTGATGTGATGTGATTAATATTAATAATTAATTGTGATAGTGTGATGTGATTACCTTCCAAGCTCTGGTCATATCCTTTAGTGAAGAAGAGCATGGCTTTAGCAGCACGCTCGGGGGTCTTCAACAGACCTTCCCTCTCGGGGTCCTCTCCCAGTCCTGGAAACAAGATGGCGGAGATTTAAGCCAGGGTCGGAAGATAGGTTTACACAAGAGTATTAACCTCTCAACTGGCGGGACCCGCACGGCCGTATATGCCGGACCTCGCCACGCGTGCGCGCGCGACGGCGCGTGAGGGAGTTGTGACGCATTCTTTCGCAGTTATCTCGATTAATTTGTACTCAGACTTAGGAAGATCTATATATATTTGGATTCTCTGTAAAATTTCCTACAAAATAGGTAGTAAATACTCTGAAGTTGTTTAAAAATAATCAAACCGACCAAGTATAAGTTGGACTCGCGCAAGAAGGGTCCCGTACTGTTACGTAGTACCATATTTTCAATAAAAACAGCAAAAAAATCATGTCTGTTGTTGGGGGGGAATTAAAAATTTATTTTATTAGCATTAGTTGTTATAGTGGCAACAGAACTACATCATCTCTGAAAATTTAATCTGTCTAACTATCACGGTTCATGAGATACAAAGCCTGGCGACAGACGTACAGACGGACAGCGAAGTCTTAGTAGTAGGGTACCCATTTACCTTTTGGGTACGGAACTCTAAAAATTATAGTATAAGAGCATTTGTTTCCTGCGACCGCAACAATGTCATCGGTCCATCACGTGGAAGGTCTTTCTACACTCTGTTCGAAGTTATTGTATTCTCTTTGCTCTGTTTCCACATTGAATAGAATAGCATTGAATAGAATAATTAATTTTGTTTAAAAAACAAAAACCGACTTCAATTTTTACAGTTTTTTCATGAATGTTCATGGATCCCATTGTCAGAACTGAACAAAATTAAAATAGGACCACACGGGAAGCACCAGCTTCCATATAAAAAACGAATGATGCAAATCGGACCAACCAGTCAAAAGTTCTGAGGTAACAAACATAAAAAAAATACAGACGAATTGAGAACCTCCTCCCTTTTTGAAGTCGGTTAAAAACGTTTATGGACTAAAAGACACAAATAAATTAGGAGTATATTAAGGCAAAAGGTGTAAATTCAGCAGCGTTCTCGGGTAGGTCACCGAGAGGAAAAAGTGATCACGGGAGAATGTGCCCGGTATATTGCAACGATTATCAGTTTTGCGAGCTCATATAGTATTTAAACATAATAATGTATAACATAGGCTTATGTTATAGGTATATTTTTAATTAATATGAAACAGGTACGCCTCTTGCTAACTGACCCATCTCAATAAAATATACATTATTAACCGGTTTTAGTAATTATAGTAACTGTACATTTGTGCCCGTTTATAGAAGCAACTCATGAATTGCCTATCATGACGTTTCTATGTGATGTAGTGGCGAGTTTTGTTCAAAGTTATCAAATATTAAAGAGGCTTTAACGTAGGTTGGAGGGACCGAAAATCTCTTCTGGTGCAGCGACTCGCAATTATGGTCAAACTTCACTTAAGGTACATTGATTAATTAAAACGGGAAGATGAGGTACTAGTTTCTCGAAAATGGCAACCTCATATTGTGTAAAATTGTGTGCTCCCACCTCAGTCACCGTCGGACCGGCGGCACGGGCGGTCGTGATTCGCGTGAAATATTGTTGTCTCGGTCTCACTTCGGTCTTAGATAAGTCTTTCCGTCTTTGTTCTTCTTTGTATTGCACAGGGCTGGAAATATAACTGTCAGCGTATGTGTTAGCGTGTAGTTGTAACACATGCCAATTTTTGAGTAAGCGTTGGGAGAACGTAACCTATCTTCGCTTTTTAATTCATCAATGTTAAGGTAACTTTGTTTAACCTTCAATTAAAGAGTCTAGCTCTTGTCCTGGCCATTCACCCACTTCTCTTTTTAATTCGGTGTCTTTTACTTCTTACACGACATGACAGCGGCTTTCTCTTTTATCTGACACATTTTACACTCTTGACCTTTCATGGTGTTTCTTATGAAGTGTCGTATAGTAGTCAACATCTTTTATGTCGTATAAGATGTTCAATCATGCAAAGATTTACGATCTATAACACAAACCTTATGTTCAATCAACTTCTGTTTAAAATGTGAATTGAAAACCTTTTATCCTACGATGCTCTCTGTCTATCTATTTTGTCTTTTTATGACAAAATAGCTTAGCGGGTAGGTAGATAAATTATATGTAAATATCCGAGTATTACGTTACGAGTTCTAGGAAAAATTGTGTAAAGCGCGTTCAGCTAGTAAATAACTTTGAGTTGAGTCTTATAAAATATAATTTTTTGCTTGTTACTCTGTAGGTACTGTTCTACCTACAAACAGTGAAATATCAGTCGCAAGCATATTATTGACTAATAATAAAATATGGTGATAAAAGCTTGATCTATCGTTCGAACCGCTTAAAATTTCTTCGAATAGTAGCAAGTAAATCTGTCTTCTTACCGGTGAGCAGTAATCTGTATGACGCAGCCATGTCAGGCAGCAGCGCCTCCCTGGTGGGCGGCCTGTGGTCCAGCTCCAAATCATGGTGGAATGTGCAGTTCTCGTGGCCTGAGGACAAAGGAGGATAAAGTTTAGTAAGTGAAACAAACCTTTTTAGTTCGTAGTGTTGTAAACTCTTTGGCGTGGGCTGGCTTGAGGACAAAAAAGATCGAGGATGAGTCTGCGGAGCATAAAGCCTCTGTAGTGTGGTGTGTGGCCTGAGCGCAAAGGAGGATGACGTTCAGTAGCGTATGTGAAGCATTAGAACCTCTTTGGTATGAACTATACCGATTACGTTTGAAATGGCATAAGACCTATTTCAAACGTAGAATGAAGACCAAAATAGCCAAAGAATAAAGTCGTAGAACAGACAAAAACAAAAACTTTAATGTTTGTAAGGTAGGTAGCTACTTTTTCATTAACTCAGGGCCAGCATATTCCGGTTGTATCTTTCTAATAAAATAAGCATCTAAAACGATGCCATAGAGGTCATACCTGTCATTTGTAAAAATACTTGAAACTATTTACAACACTCTTAAACTTAATCAGCGATACATTTTTATTAACACTTGAGAACTGCTAAACATAAAAAATGAGGTTTTCCGTTTCAAATCATTAAGTTTCAAAAAGTTTTATCACAAATCAACTACCGCAGTCAGATGTAACTAAAGTGCAAATGATTATTTTATTCTTTAAAATCTAGATATATATATAGCGTCCGGTAGATTATGAGTTATAAAACTTTAGTACTGCCCTTCTTAGGCTATGAACTTATATATTAACCTTTGTTGCAAGTCATTTGAGAACCTACATGGAAATTTTGTAAAACGGTGACAATATACACGATTTTTATTGTTTTATAAAATGAAACATATTGAACGCTAGTAGCAAGTGGGTAAGAGAAACCTTTTCATGCAAATTGTTTTTTGTAGACAATGCCATTTTCTGCCAAAGGAAAACGAACGTTAGTTTAGCCATAGTGGTCTTTTACTACTCTGTCATTTTAGATGCCTGTTTGCTTACGCAATATTCGTTGCATGTTGCTTCGATATTTGGGCATGCAAAAACGGATCTTATTTCTAACATTCTTGAGATGGTTTTAGAATACTTATTCAGATTAAAAAAAGATTTTTAAATCAAGTAGCTAGTAGTAACATTATTAGTTTTTCGATATCTTTGATAAAATACAAAGTACGGGTATATATGTGGCTATGTGGCTAATGACGTCGTTATTAGCAGATTATTGTAAACACTTATTTTTCTTGTTTTCAACAATTATTTAAGTATACCTACCGACTTATGTTTGTCTATCAATTTTAGATCAAATCTAAGACTACCTATGGGTAGGTATAAGTAGGTATTTAACAAATCATTATTTAAAACAAACTACGATTAACATCTCATATTAGGTCTAAAATATACAAACCAGGTGTGGTAGAAGTTCGTGGAGTCATCGGTGTCCCTGGCACTTCTAATTCACTTTCAGCATCAGCCAAATTGAAATTTTTCAAATTTTCTGGCGCTTTTTTGTATTTGCTCACGAATGGTCCCTTCTGTCCGTTTTCATTCTCTTCCGAAATCGAATTTCGAATTGATCGGGAGCTGACGCGCCTAATGAGAGAAGATGGCGGCACTACCGGTTCGGGATTTGAATTTGAGCTTCCGTTGACGGTGGACATTTTTCTGAGCTAGAATTCATTTTTTAAATTTACTTTTGTGTTTAATGAACAAATTAGTTTAACTTCGCTAAAAATATTACTTTTAGCTTGTGTTTTTCTTTTGTAAAATTATAAAAATCTGTATAGATTGCGCTGTGAGATTAAAAAGCGTGGCAAAAAAAAACAAAGGAATGACAGAACGTAATAAATTTTATGTTTTAAAATACCTACATGTATTATTATTATGTTTGCAGTACAACAATTAGTAGATACAAGATTCTACTCTACTACTGTCCATTAAAGATAGTCTGTTAGGTAGGTTATAAAGAGAATTTGCTGATAACAAAGGTTATCACGAAGTTATTATGTAATGTTGCATGCACCGATCTTTTAACTAGGTATACTAAACTTATGGCTTCCTACCCGAATTTTGACCATGGCGACTATAGAGCTAGCCAGATGCGCGGGACATATTATAGTGTACAAGTGAGTGCAAACACAGGCGCACTCTATTCCCTCACTCTCAGAATCCGATGGGACGGCAGACCCACACGATCGGGGAGAGGGTGTCTCGGAAAGCACTAAACTTATGTTTAATACCCGAAAGTTATGTTTAAGTTCAAGAAATATGTTTTTATCGTATCAAATTTGATAAAATCGAACTTGTTCTAGAGGCTTGTGAGCATAACGCATAGCGTTCGTAGTCGCGGGTAACAGCTAGTATACTTAAAAAGCTCTTTAATATTAGTATCGAGTTTTAAAGGAAGACACATATTTTCAACCATTGAAATAAAAATAGTGCTCGAAAAATAATAAGTTATGTACTATATAAGTATTATATAAGTGATGTACTTTTTGCTAAAAGTTTACGAAATGTATTTTTGGGTACATAAAATTTATTATTAGATACAGGTATTGGCTTTGGTTTAAAATGGGTATAACTGTAACAAGGACAGAAAACAAGACTTGTTGTATAAAAATCCTTGTGCCCCGCGAAATCTAACAGCTACAGTCATATCCGGTTTTAAAAACCAGTTGTACCTATACCGTTTTCGAAAACCTTATGTAGAGGTTATTCGAGCAAGGTCAAATAACTTCCTATTTCTACCGATTTTTTAATGACCATTTTTTTAGCTAGTAAAACGGATCTATAGGTATCTAATTGCTTTGCAAAACAAAAGATAATGGTCGTTTGTTTATTTGAAGAGATACATTTTTGATCCATCAATTTAAAATTGAAGAAGAATGTTTATAAAAAAATATTTGCTTTAGCAGTGTCAGTTTTCTAAAGACAAAAAATATGTATTTAATTGATAGTCAAATAAAAAAAAAACAATATTTGGTTGCCAACCAAATATTGTTTTTTTTATTTGACTATCAATTAAATACATATTTTTTGTCTTAAGACATTTAGAGGGCCAATTAAGATCGTGTAAGTCCCTGATGTTGCATCTAGAATTTAGTTGATTTATAAAAAACCATAGGAACACGCACTCACATCTAATTTATAATTGTATAACATATTAGAGCATAGGCTACTTAAATAAACTAACAAAATGAATAGACAAATGCAATTACAAAATAGTGTTACCGGGTTTAGTCCCAGAGGACTTATCTTACAAAAAAGTACTATGAACTGAAAATCTTATTATTAGGTACGTTAAACACAGGAAGTTTTAAAAATTCATGGTAGGTTTGTGGTATCTATTATAAGTTATTTATTAATGGCTCTGTAATAGTGTAAAGCTTAGGCAGAGATACGAAGTTGCGCTTTTTGGCCACCAAACTCTATTTTCGCATCTCTTCCTAAACTATATAAGATAAAACTATTACAGAGGTATTAAAAAATAGCTTATAATGCCACAAAATTTACGATGGATTTTTAAAATTTCGTATGCTAATCGTAATAATATGATAAAATAGGTGGCGCTGTCATATTAGCTCGGGTTTGCATCTTGAGGATCAGGAACAAATGATAAGTCTAGATCAAAGCCTTGTCAGAAAATGAATTTATAGTGGAAAAAACACAATAAAATATTAAATTTTATAGAGGCCTTGCCATTAATAAAATTATTACTTTTGTTACTAATAAACCTGACGTCTTGTGCTTTTTGAAGACAGTAGCTTTATAGCAAATAGGCTTTGGTATCTCTTTCCATTGGGCGGGCTGCACGCAAGCCTGTTTTAAACGACCAAGTACAAAAAAGTTCCCAAACAGCTCTGTTTATTTTAAGGCTAGATGGTACAACGGGAAGATGTCCAGCATTAATTACTTTATTATGTTTACTATACAGGGTGGGGCAAATTCTTGGCCCCTTAAGGGTAGCAACCGTTTCTTTTGTTGTGTTTTCACTTATTCTTATTTTCATAGAAAATGTATGGGAATTGTTATATGTGTAATCAAATGTATTATTGTATAATAATATAACACGAAACCCATATTTTTACTTTTAAATTATAGTAAATTACTTGATGAAAGTCGGAACTTAACAAAAGTGATTTTCCATGCTTTAAATACTCGCGTTATCAGTTCTGAATACGAATTTGTTAATTATATAAAACCGTTTGTAGAGTAAAAGTGTTTTTGGGCTACTTTCCATAATATTATTACTCAATGGTACGATTTCTTTTTGGGGTTTAGTTTGTTTGTCAGTTGACCTTCTCAGTGGTTCTATCTCTTCTATGGGAAACGAAGCACTGGTACCTTCTAAGTGGTTCTATCTTTTCTATGGGAAACGAAGCACTGGTACCTTCTAAGTGGTTCTATCCCTTCTATGGGAAACAAAGCACTGGTACCTTCTAAGTGGTTCTATCTCTTTTATGGGAAACGAAGCACTGGTACCTTCTAAGTAAGCAAGAAACCGCGAGGCGCAGCTATTAATTAATATAATATAAGGAATCCGGTGAAATTATTTGTACGTTACATACATAGGTACATGTAATTTCTGAGATTTAGATATCTAAAAACATATAATTTTATAGATATTTGAGATTTTCTGTTCAAGTATTTTAACATACCCAAAAATATTTTTTAATTCTTGACATTGGCTTCGTTTAAGTTGGTCGAACTGGACAAAATTAAAACAAAACGAAATTTAAATGTTTTTGACCTTTTCAAGGTTTATATAGTAAATCAAATTCAATAACTTTCATTTGGTACTCAGCCTTTTTCATTTGATTTCTTGATAAGAATTTCAATATCAACCTGCAGTTGAATTGTAGAGTCTTCTAGAAGCTCTACGTACTTTCGGGCTATGGAGCTGTGTGGATTATCCACCGCAAAAAAATGCTAATCTCATATTATCGCTTAGCGAATATATTGTAGTTCCCTTCACCTTATCGTATAACCAAATAGTAATCGAACCTAGAAACTTGTTATACCTACTGTACCTACAAGTTATCCCTTAGAACTCAGTTGTCCTTGTAAAAGTGATTGTCTAAATGTCCTTACCTTACCATAGGGTACCTACAAGAGAACATGAGTTATGTCAGAACTTTACAGGCGTATTTATAAATGTGGCTTAGGCACTTATCAGTAATTGTTTCGTTTGTATATAACATTTTTATTAGATGTATAAAGTAAAATGTTTAGATATACCTAACTGATACAGGCATTTAATTGAAAACTATCAAAATTCGACTCGTTACGCGCTTTTTCACTTTTCTTAATGAGAGAGTGAAGGCCTACATAATGTAGCTAAGAATCATACTGAGTATACAAAAAAAGACAAAGAAATAATTTATAGGTTCCTCATTTATCAATATCGCTTTAGCCATATCGATGAAAGGAAGTAATAAAGAGTGTCATCCATATAGAGACACATTCTAAAAACATATCCTTTAGAAATATCAATATGTATATCAAGTAAAAACGTATAAGAACGTAAATCATTGTTATTGGAAAGCATGCATAACATTTTGTTGCGTTATAAATTAATAAATCTATAAATCTTTATCGAAAAACATGTTATTCAAAGGAAAATTTAGATGTTGCTAGAATTACCTCAAATTATGGATATAAAGCGGTCAAGACCAACCTAGAGTCTTATATACCTACGTTTTTTGTATAGTGTTGTTTTGTATTTATTTTTAATTATACAGATATGTACCTGAGTGGATATTATTCTTTTTATAAAAGGATAATGTCCCTACCCACCATTAGTAAAAGATAATAAGGTCTTATACAAAGCTCTAATCAGGTTTTTATCAAAATGTTTTAATGATACTTCTTGCTTTAAAATTCACGAATGAAACCGCAATATTTTGCTAGTCATTGTAATAAATAACATTGACGTAGGTCAAGATCTGACCTAGAAAGTCGTATCGCGGCAATAGGAAATAAAATTACATATATTCATTACATAAAAGTGTAATAACATTGACTTTGTCTGAGCAGGTTTTCAAGGGCAAGAACTAAGTGTTTTTATACAAATGTCGGTCAGAGAGAGGTAATTAGTCGTTAACATTTTTTTATATATAGACAAAGGCATTATATTTAAACGCAATATAGTTATTTTTATCTACTGAGTGGGTTTGTCTCCGAAGACACATAACTAAGTTTATTTTTGAAATTTTACCAAAGTGATTTAAGTACCTACCTACTTAATAGATTCAACATTAATAAAAACAACAAAACGTAAACTTTATGCTAGTTTATAAAACTTATTTAAAAGCATAAGATCATGAAGATAAAAAAATACAACCATCTAAGAATCAACCTTTTCCAGATCTTGTTATTTTTTGCGGTGCTACCTAAAATAATTTTGATAGGTAGCTACTAATATATATACTACATAATATGTGAGTAGTACCTGCCTAAGTTTTTACAAGCATCTACTCGAGAGCGATTACAAAGTGACTCTCGGTCAAATTTTACTAAAGTTATATACAAGCTATTTGCTTAGATTTGTTTTAAATAGTTTTTTTTGTAAAGTGTTATCAATCAATGGGTAGGTATTTTAATTCATTCGATTCGTTTCGGAAGCGAAAACGTCGGATTCAAATTTGAATTCTATTTCGACAGAATTTTAGAACGCTATTTTGATTTGTCAAAAGTTTCCGATGTCGAATACGACGGCCTTTCCGACGAATTAAATTACCCCTGCTGGTCACATCTTCATATTTATATTCATAGTTCATATCATATCATCATCATACTTCATAGTTTCATTGGTTTGACAAAACTACCCCAAAATACACAATCGCAACTCAGTTTTAACGTCTCAAGCATCGATCAAAAATGTCGCGGCCTCCCCGAAATTTTTAATCGATGATCTCAAGTGACAAATTTTTGACAGATTTTCATTGAGAACTGGCAAAAATCGCTACTAAACGAGACGAGCTCAGACTCGAGTATTAGTTTCAAACTTTTTAATCCATCATGGTTATTAATACTAAAGTTATTTACAACGGGATATTTACCATGATTTGAGTTTTGAGCTTTCCAATATTTCGGCACAGTTTCATGCGCTATGATCACGGAATAACTGGATATTGGAAAGCTCAAAACTCAAATCATGGTAAATATCCCGTTGTAAATAAATTTTGTTTCAAACTGTTTTTAAATTTTGCGGGATAAGTAGGAATTAATCCCTCGGATATTTTTTTTTATTGGATCCCCTCGGGATCATTCATCTTTTATACAAATAATTCATCCAAATCGGTCCACAAACGACGAATATACACAAAAAATAAAAATAAAGTCCCCGCCGCGTCTACCTCCATAAACTCAATATCTACTGAATTGTTTTGATTTTCATACATTTTACACCAATCGTAGTGATTCGTGATTTTGATCATTGAATGTAAACTTTCTAAAACAAATTGATTATTGTTGACGATATCGGAAAAAATCAAACATACTGCAACGCTTTTCTTTGCGTTGCGCTAACACAATTTACTACGGAGGTATTTTAAGGCCCATACACCAGCGAAAGTGGCGCCCCCAACTATTATATCTTATTATTATGTTGAACGCAGGAATTTTTAAAAATCCTACGTTCAGTTTGTGGTATCTATTATAAGCTATTTATAATAGTTAGCCTCTGTAATAGTTTCATTTTGTAAAGCTTAGGAAGAGATACGAAGTTGCGATTTTTGGCCACCAAACTCTATTTTTGCATCTCCTCCTAAACTATATGAGATAAAATTATAAAAGAGGTATTAAAAAATAGCTTATAATAGATACCATAAACTGAACGTAGGATTTTTAAAAATAGGAATTGCTGTCATATTGGCTCGGGTGCGCCTTAAAAAGATCTATCAAACTGCTACTTCTACGGCTACCTGTGTGAAACCGGGGAGGGACGCTAGTAAATCTATAGTAATATTATAAATAGGAAAGATTTGATTGTTTGTTTGTATTAAATAGGCTCCGAAACTATTAGACCGATTAAAAAAAATCTCTCTATTAAAAAGCTTACTTTTCAGGTAGTGACATAAGCTATATTTTATCTCAGAATTCCCACAGGAACGGGTACAACGCGGGTGAAACCGCGAGGCGCTGCTAGTAATAAATAATGGTTGTCATCGCTTACATAAAGCATCATCTAGCCCCAAATAAGACACTGTGTTATGGTTGAGATGACTGAATAATTTTTGAGGTAATATCAACTTGAACATTATCCATTAAGAACGTTTAATTGGTGTTTAGTAGGTATACTTTTTTTTCTCCTAAATTATAAGTATTATTGAGTATTCTGAAACAAAAATATTATATTCTTCTTTATTCTTTATCATTCTTGTTTAATTATTTTATCTCTGTAACCTTATTGCAATTGTAATCACGACAAAAACCGTGGGAAGATTTTCCTATACCTTATCATTATCGCGAATATTAATACAAAGATAATTATGGTAATAAGTAATAACTTATTCCTTCTGACACTGCTAACAGCACGAGAATTGAGTCGTCGAGTATTACTTTATTTTAAGTTTCGAGGAAGTATGAAAAGGAAATAATAATTTAGAGCATAAGATTCAAAGCTCAATGAAATAAATTCAAAACAAAATTTATATTTTATATTAATATCTTATTATTTGTAAACGGAATCTTTTGAAAACCGCTCATTTGTTACAAACTTACGGATGAAAAACACTACAGTAAAAGGTTAACAATTTCGCTATCGAAAGCGAAAAATATACACATCAAAAATATACGAATTTCTAACCCGAAACTGAGAACTGTATCTCAATCGGTCGTGCCGTTTTGGAGATTATTGGGAATATTGATTGCAAAATCACACCCTAAATCCATAGACCTTTCCGTCGCGGGTAAAAAACAAATCTATCGTCGTTTCATATAAACAAAAAAAACAACGCATCATTTTTTTGGACTTTGTACTAATGAAAAACACTAGTTAAAATTTCGAAAACTGCAAAAAAAATATGAAAAAAACACGTAAAAACCACGCAATCTGTCAATTAATTAGTTAAACAATCGAACTTACTAATAAAAAACACAAGTTAAAAATGTCGAAAACCGTAAAAAAATATTGAAAACACGCAGCAGCGCAATCAATAAACTAATTTGTTCAGATTTCAAACTTACGAATGCAGAACACAAAATATACAGGGTTATTTGAACACAATAAAATAAACAAACAGAGACGCGCGATCGCGTCTGTGTCTTGTGGCTGACTGAGTTTCACTGAGTCTGTAGCACTCAACAGATGTGTTTTAAGGCGATAACTGCGCTTGCGGGAAATTCTCGGTCGATAGTACCTGTGCATACTACGGGTTTTTGATGGCATACGGGTTTTAAGGTTGGTTTACATTGGTCAAACGTCTAAAGCCTTTGGTATAAAAGTCTAAGGTCTAAAGAGTTAAAAGGTGATTATACACAATTCTGTTTTGAATCTCTTAAATTTTTCATATTGCTCCTAATTGAAAAAAAGGTTGCATTTGAAACTGTGGATTGGATTACGCTCTCCACCAAAACTCACCTTTGTCGCTTTGTTATGAGGTATTCATTTATTTTCCTTATTTTTATTGTCTGTATTGTTTTTTCTTACTTTTGTTCCGCTAATAATACCTTTGTTTAGCCTTTAGATCGGTCGGAATATATCGTTGGCTTATCTAAACTGGTTGCAATATAAAATGTTTTTCTTTACCTGCAGAAATAAAACCTCAAAATCACAGGATATACGCTGAAAAAGTATTAGTGTATGGATCGCCGCCGCTGCTTTTAGAATATTTTTTTTGCCTAGTCTGTACATTTACCAAGGCGCGGTCGTTCTGTTATAGAATTATTTGATCAACTATACTATGCGCGGAGGTACTTTGTAATTATTATTTATTTTATTCAAAATAAAAATAAAAAATGATTATCATTCTACTGTATATTTAATATTTGATGTCAGTTATTTATTTACTGAACTCGTTAGTTTTTATCTAAAAAGCGTGCGTGTGTCTCAATTTGACACCACTAAAGTTTTATAAACTTTGGTTTAGTTGATTTTAATATACCTGTTTAGTTTATTTAATAATAAGTTTAAAATAAATAATTTCCACAACTTCTCAGTTATATTAAAATTTTGATAAATTGTACTTTTTTAATTCTGTCAGTAACTCAAATAAATAAATAATTTGGCTTAATCAGAAGTCCGTTTTTGTGGGGTTTTCAAAAGTTTTATAGCGTAGTAGTTTATTTCACCATACATTATTATTTTTCATCAGTTATGAATTCAAATTGGAAATTATATAATTATCAAGCTTGTTGATGGCCATAAAACGTCATATAATTTTGCAATATCTAAACTGTTATAATTACATTTTAATTGATGTTCTCCAAGTTATCTACGTCTCAAAGGTGTGTTGGTTAGGTAGGTATCTATAATTATAATATTATATATTCAAATACATATTAACTATATAGAAATTTTTCACCTTAATTCAATTTAAACTGGAAGAGTTCCAGTCTTATTTACTGAGGCCTTACTTTACTTGTTTATTTATTTCTAGCGAGTGAGTACTGTGTAGCTAAGATAGTTTTATCTCTCGGCTATAAGCGAGCATGGCTCAGCGAGTATCACTGAGCAATTGAGCGAGTATCTTTTAGCTTTTGTCGCTCGGCGACAACTTAGTAAAACGAGTCCTCGCCTGCGGCGCGGCGATGTGTACAGTCAGCGATCAACTATTAATATATGCCCCTCTTTTGTTTACACTGAATATATATCTATTGTACCTTTCTAGAGCTATAAAATTGCCGAAATTTAGTCGATGACTCTCCGGCGCAAATCTATAATAAAATTAATCAAGCGTGTTAGAGTGGCCCTTCATAACACTCGTGATCACGTTTTCAACAAACTAATTGTGTGACGTATTTGTTTACTATTTTATCATAGGTTATGGACAACATGGAAGTAATTTATTTGGTAGGTAACTAGAAAGGTTTTACCCTTATTTATAATAGTCTGTTAATTTAACTTACTTCTAATCTCGCTCTGTCTTTTTCTATTGACATAAGTCAACTGAGAAATAGCACTACTTAGCAGCTGTTTTATGTTAAGCCTATATTTGATTTCAGGATTGAAATTACCTGTATGCAATATTTAAGCCCGATCTATTCAGTACGTGTGATGTAAAAAGGTAACAAACATCCGACCATACAAACAAACTGTCGCATTTATAATATTAATGTGATGTGATGTGATTAGTATAACTAGTTTATGCCCGAGGCTTTGCACGCGTTGTTTCAATGGCCACGTTTAAAGGTCATTCCAATACTACCTCACCTATGGGAACTTATTTATGGGATAAAACGTAGCCTATGTTTTATTTCAGACCAACTACACAATATGCAAAATTTAAGCCCAACCCGTTCAGTAATTTAAGCGTGGAGTAGTAACAAACATGCATCCAAACTTTCGAATTTATAATATTAGTATGAAGTGTGAATAATGTGATTAGGTAATTTACTGTTATTGTTGTTAGTTTCTAATCCTCATGAGATAATTTTAGCTCTGTAGGTACGTATAACATAGGTTTATATAAAATTCTAGCAACTGCATGACACTTTCCAACAACACGATTATAACGGTACGACGAAAAATGGATACGTAAAAATATTGTATAAATACAGTTATTACCCAAAACATTGACGTTTGTCTTATGATTCGCCATAAAAACAATCAAAAACACTAAATTCAAGGAAAACGAGAAGGAATCCCCTATACTAAGGTAAGTTAGTGACGTCACTGTGTCGTATATTTACTTGATGCAATTACGTGACAAAAACATTTACCTTTCGTTCAGCGGGTTTTACCGCGTGGGTTTACCTGATGGGTTAGTTTAACTAATGGTTATAAAAGTTATAATGGTTTAGAACATTAGTAAAATAGCGTAAAATATAGCTGTATTTTGTTAATTACCTATTTAAAAAATGACAGCAACAATAACTATAATTAGCATACGTATGATTTCAGATATAAATTTTATTTCTTTAGGTAACAAAATATCTAGACAAATTGAACTTCATGCAATACATTTAATATTAAGAAATAAGGTGTTATTGAATTTATTTTAATCTTAATGTTTTGTTTCGTGGGAGTGAAAAAAACCATTAATATATCACACTAATATATCACACTAAATATTGTAAATTTTAATACGTAAGTTTCGATGTATGGATGTTTGTTACCTCTTCACGCCAAAACTACTCAACGAATCAGTTTTCCTAAAGTGTGTAAAACTGTTTGTTCTCCTAATAAAGCAAAAAAAATAAAAAAAAATAATAATATATCAGGCTGAAAATAAAAATAATAAATAAGGCTGAAATTTTGCAAACAAGTAACTCTAATCCTAGAATCAAATATAGGCTAGCATAAATCAGTTCACGTGGGATAGAAATCACCTTTAACGTTTCCATAAAAACAACGCGTGTAAAGCCGCCAGCACAAACTGGTGCTAAATAAATAATTCTGGACAATACACACAGCATCATCTAGCCCCAAGCTAAGTAGAGCTTGTGTTATGGGTACGACTAGATGACTGATATATTTTGTAATATTGCATGTTGGTTTGAGGCTATGGTTTTATTTTATTACAGGCTTTGATGGTAGGACATTTGAACTTTATTTATAGAGACACACCATCTTGTCTACTATAACATAATATCACAATAAATTACAAAGATAATATTTTTTATTATTATATCACTTAGTACGTGTGTTTGTTTTAACCATCTAAATAAATAATAATGCCCGGTGTTAAACTAAAACAAAACAAATAAAGCTACAATATAATATCTTGAAAAGGCCACTTAGCTTAAATGTATTTGTTCGGTTTTTTATACACTAATAGGTTCTTGCTATTAATAATCGATTCTCGTTATCACTTGATTATTTGATTAGCATTCAATTTGATTATGATTCATACTAAGCAAAACGCTAGTTAATTATTTGCATTTACTTAGATATAGCAGCGCCTCGCGATTTCTCCCGCGTAGTTCGAGTTCCCGTGGGAATTTTTTGATAAAATATAGCCTATGTCACTCCCTGAAAAGTAAACTTTTGAATGATGAAGAGATTTTTCAGTAGTTTCGGGATAAAATCGGTTCAGTTGTTTCGGAGCCTATTCAATACAAACAATCAAATCTTTCTTTATAATATTAAGTATAGCATAAACACGTGTTTTGCATTATCTATCAGATTCTTAGGAAGTTGTCCCAGTGCCAGCGAGTAAGCGACTAAATCGTCTAACTATCGGCTATTTTCTCGGTCAAGAAACGTACAATAGATATACATTCCATGTGAACAAAAGAGATGCATGTATTAATCTTTGATCGCTGACTGTTCACTAGGGTGGAGCGAATTTTTTTTTTTTTCGTAATCAATTTGGAATACCTATAAAAAGTATCTGTTCTAACTCACAAATATGCACACAAAATTTTGTTATGAACGTAATATATTTAGAGGTGCCCCCAACCTCATTAATTTTAGAGAACTTCGCATAAATTGGTGAAAAAGTACATTGGTCTTATTTCCGCTAAATTATATTCTGAAAGTTGCCCTGTTAGTTTAAGATAGAATTTTTGTACATTGAGACGTGTTTATCGATGTGCAGTACGCGGGGTACGCGGGGAGGTAATTTCACTACCCTCATCAAACGTTGTTTCAACGTCATTTAGTCAGTACTCGCGTGCGATTTTTATTATTTTATGGTTTGCCAGTGAAGTAACCAGTATCTCAATGGCGTACTTATAATGATGTTATGATATATTATTTATTCATTTAAAAATGAATTAAAGACAACAAAAGAGCCGACGGTCCATGACATATCCGAAATATTGGCTCAAGAAGTATGAGATATTTGGCAAAAAGCTTTGCTGCCAACAGTTAGCCGTAAGAGAGTATTATAACTAATTCCTGCCTACCACGACAAATATTTTATGACTCAAAATGAAAGGTAATGAAACCTTATCAAAGCTGTCAAACCAACACAAATTATCATCAGAAAATAAATATATTTAGAGCCTCAAAGACTCATAGATTATTCGATATTTGCAGTTGCAAATGCAAACCTATCTCAAACTGTTCTTGTGCAAAAGACAGTCGTGTTCCCAAAGAAGAAATACATTTTCTACTCGATCAATCAATGAACAAAAAGTAAAATGATGATAGGTGGTTTAGATCTAGCTGCAACTATAAAAAATGTGAAAAAACAGAGAAGAAAACAAAAACGTTCATTTCATAACAGAGAGATAATTGATTCCGAGAAACCGTGTTGTTCTCGTCCTTATAGAAAGAGATGTTGCATTGGCAATCCAAAGTCTTAGGGTCAGTTCCAGTAATAGCGAAGCTTTTAGTCCACATCAAATTCCATTTGCACCACCAACAAAAAAGAAAAGGTTAAATTTACCATCTCGTTAGCTCTTGCGTGCGATCGCACTGGAGTTTCTGACAGAGCAGCTGCTATTATAGCTTCTTCTGTGTTAAAATATCTTTGAATGATTTCTTCAAACAGATCGATCTACGTTACGCCGTGAAAGAACTAAAGTCAGATCAGCTTTACAGAATGCAGATCGCGATAAAAACATACGTGCTATTTATGCTGTAGAAGGGACAAAACTTTGGTTAGTATTCAGAAGGAAGGTAAATTTTACAGAAAAAGAGTTACAGAAGACCATTATGTGATTTTATCGGAGCCAAGAAGTTACTACTTCGGGCATGTCACTTGTGAGTCGGAAATCGGTTCACTGCGGAAGGTATGAAAAGTATTTTAACTTACTTGAAATCCAAATTGATGGAACTACGCGAAATATCTGTTGTTGGTTGCGATGGAACTGACTTAAAGGTGGTGTGATTCGCTTGATGGAAGAAGAAATTAAAAAAACATTACAGTGGTTTGCCTGTCAGTCACCTTTGGATGAATTAACTTTGAGACACTTGCAATTTAATCTATACTAATTTTATAAAGGGGAATGATTTGATTGTTTGTTTGTATTGAATAGGCTCCGAAACTACTGGACCGATTTAAAAAAATCTTTCTTCATAAAAAAGCTTACTTTTCAGGGAGTGACATAGGCTATATTTTATCCCAGAATGCCCACGGGAACGGGAACTAGGCGGGTTAAACCGCGAGGTGCTGCTAGTGTTTAAATAAAATTGCACTTTGGTATTTTTATCGTTTCTTTAAAAAAATAAATTGTTCGAAATAAGTTACGTCACTTTTAGTAATGGCATTTCTAAGTAATTATACTGATATTTATTTAATGGTAGTCCTGAAATTCAGAAAAATACTTTTTTTGAACAATCTGACAAAGAGATAACAAAATGAAAAAAGTTGTTATATTTACCGATTTTCAATTGTGTTGGGGCACCTCAAGACATTAAAATAGATTAACAATATTTCGTACATTTGATTTTCTCATTCAAAGACAACTTTATATCGCTATGCCATCCAAAAAAAAATAAGTTTATTTTTTTTCATACACAATCACTCCACCCTACTGTTCACTCTCATGTGTACGATCTGCAGATATTTGGTCAGGGCGTTCTGGATGTTTTCTATGTACTTATTATAAAAAATATCTATCTATGTAGTGTATTGTATCAATTATATCAGTTACCTAGTACCCATAACACAAGCTCTGCTTAGTTTGGGGCTAGATGATGTTGTGTGAATAGTCCAGCATTATTTATTCACACAGCCGTGCGACAAAAGCTAGAGAATACTCACTCATTCGCTCAGCAATACTCGCTTAGCCATACTCGCTTATATAGCCGAGCGACAAAACTATCGGAACTATACACTCGATTTCCGATGCTCGCCAACTCGTTACTACCTCTACTCGCTTATCGTTCATCGTCGACAGTGTGACAACTGCCTAAGTCACGTGGAAATTTTAAGCATAGCATTTTTACTTATTTTTTTTTGTCTTTTACTTTGGTAGCTAATATGAAAGGTACCTTGGTTTATCAAGTAATTTAAGAATTATAACTTTATTTATGAAAACTAGGTCAAGGTTAATTTAGGTACGATTTTGACCTTAAAGTGTCTATATCCCAGGCGAATTCGGTGTACAATGTTTGTAAATAAACTGCCCATACTTAAAATTAACTCAGTTGCCGCATCTTTTTATACGTGTTCGTTAATTTCGCATACAGATATTGTCCGACTTGGTTTTTTAGAGAGAGCAACAAGCTGAGTCAGGACCTGTTAAACCTACACGCGCTCGTTTGCCTGCTGAGGGGGCTACTTAGTACCAACCCAATAGGTACTTAGGTAGGTACCTACCTACTTGCGTTAGTTTTAGCTTTCCAATAAATTTTAACTGTGTTTGTTCGTGTTACTAAGTAGTCTCTTGTTTTATTTTATTTGCAGTGTTGTGTAGTGTTTAATAAATCATTTTCTTTCTTTATTTCTCTCTAATAAGATTCTAAAATCCTCCAAAAAGTATCGTCCGTGTCACTTACTAGGTCAACTTTATTAATGGACTTTCTAAGTCGCATTTACCCCACAAAGGGGTACTTTGTGACTTTATCCTTAGAGCAATGAAACTCAAGCCTTTTGAGAACTAGGCTAGCGGGTTATTGATAAATTCGTTAATATAAGGTTTAAGCTGAGGTGTGGAAGTTAAACTTAAGTTACCCATATCACGTACGTGTTGGGGAAATCTTGCAAATTAATTTTAGAGCAGTTATCCTCAACAGATTCAGATGGCATAAGTACCTATTTAAGCAAGTTCGGTCACAAAGGTCTTCTGTGTGGTGCTGGCTTTGAATTTGCACCACCCCAACTGTTACCGTGGGTGTCCTAAGAGGCAACAAAGAGATATCCACCGGAGGAGGGCAGCATCGCCCCTTGCAGAACAATTTTACCACCTAACTGCGATCCCCAACCCGCATGCCTTTGTCCAGCAGTGGACCAATACAGGAAGTTGAGGTTGACGTTAAAAGGTGATTTTCATCCCACGTGAACTGATTTATGGGATAAAAAGTAGCCTGTGTTTTATTCCAGGATTAGAATTACCTGTATGCAATTTCAGCCAGATCCGGCCAGTAGTTTTGGCGTGAAGAAGTAACAAACATCCATCCAGCCATCCATACATCCATACAAACTTTCGCCTTTATAATATTAGTGTGATAAATTAGTATAGACAATACAAGGGGGTTCTTATTTAACAACACCCTGGCGTTGGTTTTGATAATTCGAGATATTTTCCTCCACCCCTTAGAGTCTCATGGGATTAAACCACCCCTAGTCCATAAGTAAACATTAATAAGTTAAACTAGATAAAGACTTCAACTTAATTTTATCGATAATCTATAAATTGGAAGACCTTATTGCCCTCAATAATTTGCTCAAGACAACAATAGAAGGTATCTTATATCAGATATCGTTGCTACACTTCGGTTAACCGAAACCGCATCGTAAAATGACATGACATGTGATCGCAATTTCGACTGTTGTGGCGTAGTGAAAATATTGTCCTTATTTGTGCAAGCCAATATGACAGCGATATCTACTCGTATTTTATTATATTTTTACGTTTATCATAGGAATTTTTAAAAATCCTACGTTCAGTTTGTAATATCTATTCTAAGCTATTTTTTAATACCTCTGTAATAATTTTATCTCATATAGTTTAGGAGAAGATGCGAAAATAGAGTTTGGTGGCCAAAAAGCGCAACGTATCTCGGCCTAAGCTTTACAAAATGAAACTATTTTAGAGGCATTAATAAATAACTTATAATAGATACCACAAACTGAACGATGGATTTTTAAAGCTTGCTGCGTTTAACGTCATAATAAGATAAAATAGTTGGAGGCGCCACTTTCACTGGTGTATGGGCCTTAAACTGCTGTTTTGCTTTTATTTTGCAAAATAAAATATTATGTAGCGAGTAGTTTACATTTTTTATTATGTGAACTGCACCTGGTATTAACGTCTTATATATCTCATCATGGAAGAATTTGGGAAAAGCGATTCCCATTTAGTTCTGTGCATCCATAGAGAAATAAAAACAGGAGCAAAAGCTAGTATGTAGTGCTATAGTACAAATAGGGACACTATTTTCTCAAATTATTATATTACGTCATGTTTCATAGAACAAATGGGACCTACCGGTTTTGTATAGGTACGAAAAGGCAAATAAATAAATGCATCCGATAGTACCCCAACTTACCACCTTACTGGCCAAGGAGATAATTCCCTAACAAAGTAGGCAATTAATTAATGTAATCAATCTTATAGTACCTACTGTGACCTTAATGCCAACTAGACCAACTTAGAGTAGCTTTTATAGCTATCAGTAACGAGATCGGAACGAGCGTTGTTTGTATATAAATAATGTATTCGTTGCCTTTGCCCAGTTGTAACTGTAAAGGTTTATTTTTTTGTTATTACCTGTAATTTGACCTTGAAACATAATGATATATATAATACTAAAAATATATAAGGTGTCACAAAATAGGTGTACTAAGCTGAAAGGAGGTGATTACGGTATTCTGATAATTATTGTATTTATGAATATCACTGATGTACACCGCCGCTCTTCGTCTATTTTTTTCTTAAATACTAGTAAACAACAGAAAATAAACCAATGATCAATGAAAATAGTATGATTGATACACTCACGAATACATCTGAATTGACAAGCTGTCGATTTTTGTAAATATCATGTTGATCTTTAACTGTTTATTTAGTTATAAAGTAAAAGTTGTAATATACATTATAATCACAATTCACACTATATTATAAATGCGAAAGTTTGTATGGATGTATTGATGGATGGATGGATGTTTGTTAGCTCTTCACGCCAAAATGTACGGATCTGGCTGAAATTTGTGAAATTGCAAAGTTGATGGTTGAAAATCTGCCTGAAATTTCCGAAATTGTTATACAGATAATTCTAATCCTGGAAGCAAAACAGGCTACTTTTTAACCCATTAATCAGTTCCCGTCGGATAAAAGTCACCTTTAAACATTTCCATGAAACAACGTTTGCGAAGCCGCCAATCGCAGCTACTATAACATAAAAATATTTGTTTACAGCTGAGTTTAATTAGTATTATTTAGTATCATTTATTAATATTATTATTGGTAATAAATAGAGTAACAATAAACCGAAAAATCTCGCAATCATCGTAACGTACCCGTATCGGAATGTGATAAAAAGCCTCAACTTAACGATGTATAGAATTCGCCAACTCATATCATATCATAAAACAATTTTAACAACATTAATAGTATCTATTCTGTGTTTTAAAATACTGGTCATCTACAGGTGTAAATGAGTTTTCGCAGAAATTATTTAATTTGAATGAATTTATCGTGGACGCGGCGTTAGGTTATACACGGACTGAATGTGTCAAAGAGTCAGAGTCAGAGTCAAATCGTTTATTTCTTTAGACTTACAAAATAAGCACTTAGACAAGTAAAATTTATACTATATAAATAAATGGATGGTAAGTTGCCGACTGCAGGCGACGACGGCAGTCGACGGGCGAATAGGGTATCGTATACGCTTCAAAAAAGCGATTTTTTCTTTAGGTATTCTCTTTTGATATATCTCTGTATATAGATTTTTAACCGACTTCACAAAATAGTAGGTTCTCAATTCGTGATTCCATGAATTTTCTTGGATCCCATTGTCAGATCTAAACTTTCAAATAAAAAAAAATCATGAACATCAGACCACCCAGTGAAAAGTTCTGAAGTAAAAAACATAAAAAAATACAGTCGAATTGAGAAGCTCCTTCTTTTCTTGAAGTCGGTTTGATAGAAGCCTAAGGGAACTTACCAGATGAACATTTTTCTTCTGTGTATTATTTATTTATTTATTTATTTATTTATTTATTTTGGAAAACAGTAGTTAGCTAACAGTTTACACCAAAGCACTAACTACGCTAAATACAAATATTAGAACTATAATTAATTAAGAATACAGTACACAGACACATACATAATAATAAAACCAAACATTTAACAGGTAACATAAAATAGAGAAACATTATGATAAGCACATAGAAAAAAAACATATTTTATTTTAAGGTAAGATATGCTCTAAGGCATAAATATATATGACTTAGACTATCGTTGAATATGTCGACATGTTGGAACTCCTGTAACAGACCATTGAGTAGTTCGAGAGCTCTAGGTGTGGGTGCGTTATTGGCGTGTTTCGTGCGTTTCATGAATTATGAACACCCTCTTTGCGCTCACCAATCCGCCTGCCAAGCAGCTTAAAAAAAAACTAGACGACTATTCATTCAGGGTTGCCAGAATTTAACGTTCGCACATAGAGGTTTGATTCCATAATCCCGAGAAAGTGTTAATTTAGGTCGAAAATGAGTTGCTAAGTTGCTAGGCTAGAACAAATGCCTTGGCCTTTAGATTAAGGTTGATACTGATTGATAATTAATTAAATAATAAAACAATTATTACAAAGTTAGTAATTATAAAATTAATTACATACCGAGGGGTTCAATTAGTATTATCTTAGTTACATTGTAATATTTAATTACTAAAACAATCTAATTATAATTATGCTAGACAATATTTCCGACCTCACGTATCAAAATATAATATGCCTTGATCTTGCGTCATTCGATTTTTGCTGACACTTTTGACAGATAAGACTAATTGGTGACACATTTGTCAGAAAGGCTAATTTGCAGTTGATAGATAAATTAAATGTGGAGTATGGGGTCATACATGTGTGAACTTGGGAAGAAAATAAACATCAGTCAAGTTCTGGCGTCAGATGAAGACAGCGATACCTATTTTATCGTATTTTTACGTTTATCATAGCAATTTTTAAAAATCCTACGTTCAGTTTGTCGTATCTATTATAGGCTATTTTTTAATACCTTTGTAATAATTTTATCTCATAAAGTTTAGGAGGAGATGCGAAAATAGAGTTTGGTGGCCAAAAAGCAGCTAGAAAAACTTTGTATCTCTGCTTTACAAAATGAAACTATTACAGAGGCATTAAATAAATAACTTATAATAGATAACACAAACTAGACGATGGATTTTTAAAACTTGCTGCGTGTAATAATAAGATAAAATAGTTTGGGGCGCCACTTTCAATGGTGTATGGGTTTTAAAAGCTTTTCTCGTATTTATTTTATTTATACCTGCTTACCTGTATGTACTTAATTATGTGTGCCTTTGATATAGTGTTATTTTTCCTGTGCTGTTTGTTTGTGTACCCAATAAAGAGTCTATATATCTATTTGAATAAGATTTTTAAAATATTAAAACTTTTTATTCTGTTGTCGATCATTAAAAGCCAATCAAACAGGAATTAATATTTTTTGTAGAATCTATCTATTTAAATAAGATTTTTAAAATATTAAAACTTTTTATTCTGTTGTCGATCATTAAAAGCCAATCAAACAGGAATTAATATTTTTTGTAGAATCTATCTATTTAAATAAGATTTTTAAAATATTAAAACTTTTTATTCTGTTGTCGATCATTAAAAGCCAATCAAACAGGAATTAATATTTTTTGTAGAAAACTATGCTGCTCGTCTCCTAAACAAATAGTCTGAGCAAATTTACTTCATAACTAACTTAATTATTTATTACACACAAAACTTTATTGTATTTATTAATTCAGAAAGCATTTAATCATTAATAAAATGATTTTTTTTCGGTGTCCATTATGTAAAATAACATAAAAAAAAACAATCTACATAGGTACACGTAGATACATACCTATTTATAAAAGACACAAACGCGCTTCTTGTAATTTTATTTTCTGGAGGTATATAATATTTAGGTAGGTTTGTGTTTTATGAATGAAATCGTATTATTTCATTGACTTGAGTCAATGAAATATTTTTTTCAATAAATTGATTCCTTTTCGCTCTAGAATCACCCCGTTTCGGCTTGGTACACATGTTTCATGACACCCTGTATAATTTATTAGCACGGTTCTAATTCGCCACAGCTAGGTTAGTTATAACATATTTTGTGACACCTTGTATAATATACAAGGTGTCACAAAATAATTTACACAAGGATAAAAATAACAAGTGATCAGAAGACGAAAGTTTGTAATTATGGTGTGTGTTTTACTTCATACTCAAACGGCTGAATAGAATTTGATGAAATTTGGTACTAGGACAACATATAATTATTCTGGATTAAACCAGGTTATATTTGATCCCGGAAAAATGCAGTGTTTTTGTTAAATGATCAAATAATTCTAATATGTTTATCTAAGCGCAGGTAAGTGCTCTTTTCTAATTACATAGTTTCATGAAAATTGGTTCAGGATACGATTTTTTAGTAACTACTTATTTAATACATTTCGAAACGTAAAATATTAGTATTCCAAAATATACACGAGCGCGTGTAGGTACCCAAAAGCTATAAAGCTAATTCAATCAAATAAAAGGGTTATCAGTGTACCCTTACCTTTTTGTCCCCTATATTGTAAAAGGTAACAAGTCAATACAAAAATAAATAATCGATATTGTTTGAAAAAATTATAAACCGACTTTAATTAAATATTTTGTTCATAGATCCCATTATCAGAACTGGATCAAATTAAAATAGGACCACACGGGATATACCAGCTTTCAAATAATAAAAAAACCATATAAATCGGACCATTCAGTGAAAAATTCTGAGGTTACAAACATAAAGGAATAAAAATAGTTAAATAAATACTTATAAAAAAATCAAGATATAGTGAACAATCTTTCCTGACGTCTCACGCAAGACGTGATCAATCTACATCATCGATTATTTATCTCTTTCAGTATTGCCTATTTCATGAACAACAACTTCTTCTCTCCGGCCCTTGTGGGGGCACGGAGGGGGGCCTTGAGGCTTGGCCTCTTTACCCCGGCTTCAACTCGATGGCGTCACCCATCGAGTCTCAACCCAAGGACCCCTCGGTCCTTGGGTTGAGGCAAAAATGCTCTTTTTGCCTATATTATTTATAGATTTTTTTGGCTGCATTTTTTTTTGTTTCAATTGTTTTTCAATCGATTTTTTGTCAAAATGACAGCTGTCAAAAATGACAATTTCAGAATGACAGTTACTGTCATAAAAGACAGTATACGTCAAGTGGTTATATAATAGATCAAGCGTTGAGATTTTACTATAAAAACGTTCGAGTTATTATAATGACTTCCTAACCGTATTTTGACTCAACTGAAACTAGCCATGTCCGCAGGAAATTATAGTGCACAAGTGTGCGCAAACACAGGCACACTATTTATTATCTCACTCTCATTAACATGGCACGACCGGGATTTAAACTTAATTATCAAAAAAACTAAGTGTAAACAAAGTATTGTCGGCGCTTATATCTCATTCAAAAACCTACAATAACATATATCTGTAAAATAATTACATACATTATCTATACCAGAAAAAATCTTATGTAAGAATTATAAACAGATCAAAACTCACTGCGATTGGCAAAAGTAGGTACCTACCTATACCAAATTATGCGTTTTAAAATGCGGTATCAAAACTTGACCTTAAAAACAAGGTTTTTTGAGTGATTTAGATTTTTGAAATTGCGTTTTGGATTAGCTATTAAATATATCTATATATCTACCTACTATTATATTTTGCAAAGCTATTTAAATGTTTCCGTGACCGATTCGCGGTAACTTTGCCGAGTATGTCTGGGATCCGGTTTCCGGGAGTCGTTTACGTACTAATATTTATTTATTAGATATAGTTACTTGCTCTGGCTGCGTAGATGTTTTTTTGGACGGAACTCTAATTTTTTGATAGTTTATTTTATTTATTTATTCAAAATATTAATATAAAGTTATAATTTAATGATTATTTATCACATTCAGTTACAACACAAAATAGTTATTACTAGTGTAAATAAACCTGACTTTTCATTATGTATATAAGCGGGTTAACTACGAACCTTGTTTGTTTTGGATCTCTCTCGCCCTGAAGATGTCTCTCGTTAATAAATAAAACGTTAGTGTTCTTCCAACACAAACAAGGTTTGTAGTTAACCCGCTGACATTCATAATGAATTTTACGTAATTAAAAACTTTAAAAGTTAGTAAAAAAAACCTGACTTTGTTTTATACATTTAATAATACAAGGTGCCATATAACATGTGGACTAAGCCGAAAGGGGTGATGATGGTAATAGACCCCAAGAGAAGAGAAGAGAAGAGACTTCTTCTCTTGGTATCCAGTTTAATATTTTTACGCTATCACAGAAATTGTATATTCTAGAGTAATGATAGAGAATAGAGAGTGAATTGGATGCTTTTTCAAACGTGGTTTTTATGTTTTCTATGCTTGTGTTTTGTATTGTAATCCTTTTGTATTTTTTTTAAATTTTTTTTATATAAATAATAGGTTTATTATAAAATAATTATCGTTGAAGTCCGGCAATGCAAAACAAATAATGTTTTCATAATATTAGTATAAATAAAAATACCTATGTAAGTTCTTTTTATTTTGTAGACTGAACAGTCGTAGCATCATCTATATACATATTTAATATCAATCAAATTAAATCAAATCAAATTCATTTATTTTGCTGAACTTGGGTTACAGAGATGTTAGATTAAAGTAAAATGAGCACAACCATGATTAGCAGATTAATATATTTAAGAAGAACTTGTATTATGGGTACCTACTAGAAAACTGATATAGACCGAACTTTATTTAACCGAACTGACCTAATCATCATCATCATCAGCCCATTCAGTCCACTGCTGGACATAGGCCTCCCCTAATGTGCGCCATAGCGCCCTGTCTTGACGCATTCAGCATCTGCCTGCAGTCTTTCGCAGACTTTTTAAAGAGATATTTTAACTGACCCAATGCATTTTACTATATACATAAATATTTTTCATTGTCCATAGAAAACGTCAGAAACAAACAAAAAGTAACACATTGTGAAACATTTGGCGGGAAAACAAAGGCGGGAATCAATCCAGCAACCTGCGCCGCAGTTGGACCTTCGACCGCTGCGCAACAGAGGTCGTCAAATGAACAAGTTACAAGGTCCTAATGAATAACTAATCACAGATTCAATTATTGTTATCTTTATTGTACAAAATTGTCTCACAAAGTTTTTACTCGCAAGCAAAGCGTTTGTTTCGAACCTTGATCTCATATTATATAAATTCCAAGTTAATAACTTAGGGCCACTTACAACAGCACCTTAAGTGTCAATTAGACTTATCGCTACTTTGATAAGACAGACAAAAATAACTTAAGCATGTTTAGTTTGTATTCAGGTATTGCTAATCAAAGGAAAAAACAAAAAAACAGGCGATACTATCAGGGTATCGTTAATCGAAGTTGAAGAAAAAAACTGTATGCATTAGTAAGAGGATGTTGAACCTAAAACGTACAGCATAAAGTATATAGTTGCAAGTAACTTTTATTTTTTATTGTTTAATATTTAATTAAACTTTAACTCGTATTCAATCATTTTATAATAATATAGTTATCAATTTAAAACTGGTTTTGAGCTGACACAACGTGCAATTTTCGTGCTAAACTTATAGTAAGACCTAAGGTAGTTTGTTATCACTTTGTTATGAATGAACAATGTTTGATATCACTTAAAAAAGTTAAATTAAAATATTATCATGATAAAGTTATGTAAAAAGTATAATGTAAAATGTTTAGTACAAATTGGGGTTAGATGTAAATACCTTACATTATTATTAATATGATTAAAAAGTCTAAAATAATAATTGACACACAACGGAAAACTATGAATTAAAAAGAAACATACTAAAACTAAAAGACTTAGAAAATAATAAAATTGTAAAAATAACAACAAGGAGTCTATAAAATAAAAACAATCGATCAAATCCTACGAAAAGTTGGCCACGTCTAGACCCTCCCAGGTAAACCCCTGGGGGTTACATTTAAAAAGACCGATTTTGCGGCACCTTATTCTAAAAAAAGTCTTTAAAAACTTACTTTTATGATCCGGCTTCTTCTTCACAATGACTCCTCCATTCTTCTCCACAACAGCGCTGGTAGAAACTCCGTTCAACTCCTTCATTTTCCGAGAGTTTAAAAAAAAATTGAGCAAATTCGCGGGCTTTTTAACGTCACTTTGACACCTTGGAGGTTACCGAGCTACGGTGCGGCCAAGGTAATATAAAGAGAGCGGAGTATAATATAGCAAGACCTGATCCCACCAACTGTCTTAGCTGAAATGAGCGAGGTGGGGGTAACGTCTCATATTTATACAAAAAATACAATGCAACTAAGATTCTATAATGTTAAATCACAAATGCTCTAAATAGCTGAATGAACGGAAAAATTGTGTTACAAAATTTTGGTTTTTGTTGCGACATCTTTTCTTTTTTGGCATTAGAGCTGATAAATAAAATTATTTGATAATTTAGCAAACCTTTGAACTTACTGTGGCTTAAGATAACCAAGAGAGGACTTGTGGGTTCCAAAGCGTATCGCGTTCAGTTTAGTCGTACTTAAATCACATTTTGTTTCAACTCTTAAATGACAAATTTATCGAATAAATTAAAATTTAAACCTTTTACTAAAATTTAAACCAAGGTTTCAGAATGCTTATCTTTCGGCGTTCTAAACCGAAAGATATCTAGACCGGGGGTTAATTTTTATCTTAGGACTTGTTCGATTGTTTATAATTATATAACAAACTACTTTTCGTGATGTTTTCTGTTAATAACCAACTTCAAAAATAGGAGGAGGTGTAATGTAGTATGTTTTTTACCTCAGAATTTTTGACTCCGATTTTCTTGATTTTTTTGAAAAATTGGTGCTTTTTAAGTGGCCTCATTTTAATTTCTTCAGTTCTGATAATGGGGTCCACATAAATTGAAGTCTGTTTATAGTTTTGTAACACAAAATCAATTGTTATTATGTGTTTTTTTCACCATATTATACTGCATATCCAATAAATAACATTAGTACAAAAGTACATATATATTTTCACTTAAATATACCTATACGTTGGCCTTTTCGGGGTCCACTTTTATGTATGCCTCTTCCCTTATTTTCCTCACGATCTTTGGCATAAATATTAATATTATAACTCATCTTTTAGATAAATATAGATAAGGCGACCTCTTTGGCGCAGTGGGCGAAGGTCCGCCTGCGACGCAGGAGGTTGCAGGTTCGATTCCCGCCTCAAGGCAAATATTTGTACGATCTGCAGATGTTTGTGAAGGGCGTTCTGGATGTTTTCTATGTACAATAACAAATATCTTTCTATGCAGTGTATTGTATTATGTATATCAGTTATCTAGTACCTATAACATAAGCTCTGCTTAGCTTGGGGCTAGATAATAATGTGTATTAGTTGATAAGCGATAAACTTGCTAGTGGTTTCTTTTCCCTTCTTCCTCTAGTGGACAAAAAAATTAAGTGAATTAGAGTCAATTGCACCTTATTTCTTGTTTATAGTAATTACTATTTATCAAGCTGTTTATATAATAAAAAATTGACTTGTCTAAGTGCTTATTTTGTAAGTCTAATGAATTAAACGATTTAACTCTGACTCTGTGTGAATTGTTCAGCATTATTTATTTGTTTAGAACTGATATATTCTTTAAGACCGCTAAATGAAAATATATCATTTCGTTTGTCTGACGTTGGTTTTCCAACTCAAATTCAATTAAACCTATACCGCTACTTTTGCTCTAGCACTTGAAGTATGTGTTTTTCATTTGTTTTGAGTGATAACATGAGGATTATCTAGATGTCTTCAGTATGCCGAGTGTAGAGGAAAGTAACCAAATATGGAATAGTATCCCTAATTTGGAATACCGGCATTTCTCAAAAACAAATGTTCCTAAACGCAAGGAACTGCGATCGTCTATCTCTTTCAATCACTATACGCGCGTACAGGTTTCGACGTGTCAGTCGAGCGAGTCCTTTGTCCGTGGTAAGAGCGTTTTGTTTTGTCGCTGTGAGAAAACTTTCTCAGGTACGTAAATATAAATTATTTTTCGTAAAAATATTGCAAATAGTATTGTGTTTATTGGTTCTTTGTATTGTATACATGTTTGTTTGAAAGTGTTAAAGCAATTTTATAGGCTATGTTTATTAAGTATAAATGTATGAATATAAGTTTAAATTAGTTAGAAACTCCAAATATGGACAGGTCATGGGGTCCAAATATGGACCATTCCATATTTGGATCCCAAACTGTTCCCAAACAGTTAAAGATGGCTGCACAGTCAATGTTACTCCAACGAAATCAAGCTCCCAGCCTCAAGAGCCATCAATGGCCAACTCAAGATCATCTGATGACCGCGTGACTTTAATTGAAGATTCTACACCCAGACAAGACACAGGTCTTGAACCGCAACCCTCAACTTCCAGGCTATCTTGCAGCAGTCTAGGTCTGGTGTCTCCTTATGATATCAATCCAGTGCCATATAAAATGAGAAAAACTTCTAACAGGGGAAGAAAAGCCTCTGTTGCAGCAATCATCACGTCTTCACCATACAAAAATGACCTCATAGAAAAAATTAGGCAGAAAGAAGAAAAAGACAATAAATTCACAAAGGCAAAGAATAAAAAACAGAACGAAAAGAAAACAAAGGGCAAACAACCAAAAGGAAAGACCAAGACTAAGAATGTTCCAGCAGATTCAGATGATGACGAGATGGTACTGTTTGACTCAGACAGTGAACCCGATGCCGTAATAGGATTTGTAGCTCCAGACTCAGCAGATGCGGAGTGTATTTTCTGCCATATGCTTTATTCCAATGATACTCAAGGGGAAACTTGGATCAAATGTCTCATGTGCGGGCTCTGGGCACATATTGATTGCGCTGGTGCAGAGTTCGACACCTGGATTTGTGATTTTTGCAAATAATTGAAGTTAAGTTTAATTTGACCAAAGTTCCTAAAAAGTATGATACAATTTAAGGTTGATTTTTGATTGTTTTTGTAGTGTTCCATATTTGGGGTACCTATTCCATTTTTAGATACCTTTATGTTGATTTTGTTTTTGAGAAATTTTAGTACCCATAATTAATAATGATAATACAAGACTGTTACCATATAAAAACTAAATATTATGATAGTTTATAATTACCATTAAAAGTTTTTGATTTTTTATATTTGTTTCAATTATGCCTAAAAAACAAAACGGTATTCCATATTTGGTCACTTTCCTCTATACTGTTTGGTTTACTTTATTTTTTACTAGCTGCACCGCGGCTTCGCACGCGTTGTTCCTATAAAAACTTTAAAAGGGGATTTTTATCCCACGAGAACTGATTTATAGGATCAAAAGTATACCTATGTTTGATTCCAGGATAAGGATTACCTGTGTGCAAAATTTCAGCCTGATCCGTCCAGTAGTTTTGGCGTGAAGAAGTAACAAACATAACATACATCCATACAAACTTTCGCATTTATAATATTAGTGTGATGTGATGTGATGGAAATGTCGCATCGTACATCACTTTGACATTTCCATTGATAATTGAGTTCGTTTTAAAAAACTATAAACCGACTTCAATTAGGTATATGGTTTTCTCATGGAAGCCATTGTCAGAACTGGACCACATGGAAAGCACCTATTTTCAAATAGAAAAAGAATCATCAAAATCGGATAACCCATGCATGTATCTTGTTTTGAATCAGTTGTTTAAAATTTGACATGTGTAATCTTTTTGCTATATTCTTGTTATTAGGTTATTACACTTACATTTCTTACCTTAATAAAATTAATTAATTTGACTAATTTAACTTGTAGCAATAATTATAACTCTTTTTAATAAGATTTAATCGTAGCTAATGTGATTGGTAATTTTGTATCGTGTTAGTTGCTTAGTAAAAAAATACAAATACAAAACATAGTCAAAAGTTCAGAGGTAACAAGCATAAAAAAACCGGCCGAGTTGAGAATCTCCTTGTTTTTAGGGATCCGTACCTCGAAGGAAAAAAAGGAACCCTTACAGGATCTACTACTTTGTTGTCCGTCCGTCCGTCTGTCTATCTGTCAAGACCACAGATATCAGAAAATAAGGTCAAGACCCTTTTGCTCAGGAACGCGTACTCAAGTCTACTGTCCCTTGAAGCTGTAAAAAAAATAAAACTTCTGAGCCAACGCAATCGAAAGATATAGCCGTTTATGCCGCAAATTTCCGTTTCTAGGTGGATATCCTTTAGTTGCCTCTTACGACACCCACCCAGAGCTGGGGTGGTGTAAATTCTAAGCCAGCACCACACGGCTTAGTGCATCGTATTTATGATAAATATAGGGGAATTTCGTGTAAGAATCTTCATGTTTTTAGACGCTATGATGAGCCATAAGGAAATAATTGCCTATTCAGGATTAAGCTAGGGATTTAACCCATGACTGTTACAGGGAAAACGTTGTCAGTGACTTATTATGACAGTAATAAATTGACAGATTGACTCCTAGGAATTTTGACCAAACTAATTTCAATAACTTTATTGGCAGACAACACATTGTTGTCCGTTATGGTCCATAGATAAAAATAAAACAGACAAACAAAAGTTTGAAGATTTATGTACGATCTCCAGACATTTGTTTTGGGTGTTCTGGATGTATTCTATGACTGTAAAATAAAAAAATATAAATATATATTTAGTTATCTAGTACTCGTAAGGCAAGCTCTGTTTAACAAGGGGCTAGTTAATGAAATGTCCAACATTATTTATTTTGACATATTAAAGACACCATTGAAAAAGATCTTACAATCGAATAATTAAAACCATAATTGATACAATTGTGGTTAGCCCAATTGTATCAATTGTAAATAGTGGCAAACTGTTGCAAACAATCTACGGGTAGCTAAACTGACTTATTTTTGTATGGAGTTTAGCTCTACAATTTTATTATTTTTTGAAAATTTCAATCTGCTTTTTCAAAATTGCATAATGTTATATCATAGTGTGTGTACTCGTATTTGGATAGAAAATACTCAAATAAATAAAAAATGTCTGTATTAAGCGTCAAGTTTCTGAGATCGATCATATATAAGAAAGAAAGAAAAGAAGAAAGAAAATGATTTATTAAACACTACACAACAATACAAATAAAATAAAATAAAAGACTACTTAGTAACACTAACAAACACAGTTAATAATTATTGGAAAGCTAAAACTAACACAAGTAGGTAGGTACCTATTTAAGTACCTATTGGGTTGGTACCACAGATCACAGAAACTAAGGTTGGTACTAAGTAGCCCCCTCAGCAGGCAAACGAGCGCGTGTAGGTTTAACAGGTCCTGACTCAGCTTGTTGCTCTACACAAAAACCTAGAGAAGGTATATGAAAATAACTATATATTTTCTTGAGCACTAGGTTAAAGATCATTTTTATTTGATTTAGTGTCTTCTATATTCAACGGAGTCTTAGTAATAGGGTCCCGTTTTACCCTTTGGGTACGAAAACCGAAGAGAACGTTTTTTTTAAGTTAACCTAGTATATACAATTGGAAACCATGAATACATACGGACCGTAGAATTTTGACACTTTCTCCTGCAATTCTGTTTTCAGAATTAAACTCGGTTAACTCAATCATATTTCAACTATCCTTTATTTTCATAAGGTCAGACTTTCAAGTGGTCAGATTTTCAGTTAGTCGCACTTTTTAATACAAACTGACACATTTGACATATTTTATATTTCCTTGCTTTGGCAGGGAAATTTAACACATGCATCTTTGATCAAGTCTATAGTTGGTTCTGAGCTTATGCTATCGGGGGTGTTTAAGTAGGTACAGATAATAATGAAAATAACTAGGTATATACATATTTTCATTATTATCTGTACCTACATACCTACGTTTTTGATTGTTTTTGGTAAGTAATTCAATAATCAATTTAAAAACAAACGCAATGGGGTTTTATCTGGTTTCCAAGTCTTGCGAAATTTTGAATAGAGGTTATTTGAAAAGAGGTTTTTTATTTGCTGTAGGATCTGTGTTAAAAATGTTTTTGAAATTCATGATATCAGTGAATTTTTTACTTTACTTTTTAATTTGTACCATTTGCTTTCAAACTAATATTTGTCTATTTTTTTTATTATTGTCACTGTTAAATATTTTTACGATCAGTTTGTACCTAATCCTTTACTTGAATTTATTTTAGCTTAAGATTTTTGTGTTACACAAGTTGTTACCCGCAGGCTCGACCTCTCGGGAATTATTATAATTTTTTCCACGCTTTTATGGCAATGGAAGGCAGTTTTGATCCATTATTTACCTAAAAGTAATATTAGGTCCTTACATATGAAATTGGCGTTTTTCGTACTGGCCACTTTAATCACAAATTTCTCCTCTTTGGTAAGGAATTCCAAATTCAAATTTGTACAGCTATAGACTCATGTATTTGTGCTTCGATGATCGTCATTCATTTGTTTTTTTTCTTCTGTTTTTTTCTGTTTGCGTCACTCATTTTACAAAATGGAAAACTTAAAATATCGCATTATTTACGAGTACGAGTTCCGCCGTGGCACTAGTGCTGCGGAAACAACTCGAAGGGTGAATGATGTGTATGGCGGTCGTGTTGCAAAAGAAAACACAGTTCGTTTTTGGTTCCAACGTTTTCGTTCTGGAAATTTCGACCTGCAGAACAAGCCCCGTGGACGGCCTGAGACTCAAGTTGATAATGAAGAGTTGAAGGCTATTGTGGAAGCGGATCCATCGCAAACCACGTCCGAGTTAGCTGCAGGCTGCGATGTTAGTGATAAAACTGTTTTAATTCACTTGAAGCAAATTGGGAAGATTAAAAAGCTTGAAAGGTGGGTACCTCACGAATTGACTGAAGCAAACCGGCAAACGAGCGTCGACTGCTGCGTTACATTACTAAACCGGCACAATAATGAAGGTATTTTAAACCGAATCATTACCTGTGATGAAAAATGGGTTCTTTACGATAATCGGAAGCGCTCAGCGCAATGGTTGGATCCTGGCCAGCCAGCCAAATCCTGCCCCAAGCGAAAATTAACCCCAAAAAAGTTACTTGTAAGCGTTTGGTGGACTAGTGCCGGTATTGTTCATTACAGTTTTCTCAAATCTGGCCAGACTATTACGGCTGATGTCTATTGTCAGCAATTGCAAACCATGATGGAAAAGCTAGCGGCTAAACAACCTAGGCTGGTCAATCGCTCCACGCCACTGCTGCTTCACGACAACGCTAGACCACACACTGCGCAACAGACGGCTACTAAATTAGAAGAGCTTCAATTGGAAAGTCTAAGACATCCTCCGTACTCCCTGGACCTTGCTCCAACAGATTACCATTTTTTTCGAAATTTGGATAACTTCTTGCAAGGGAAAAAATTCAACTCCGATGGGGCAGTCCAAATCGCCTTCAAAGATTTTATTGATTCCCGTCCGACTGGTTTTTTTAGTAAAGGGATCAATGAACTACCTATAAGATGGCAAAAGTGCATAGAAAATAATGGTTCATACTTTGATTAATTAAATATATTATATTAAAAAATATTCGACTTTTTGTTCCTCCCATACAAAACGCCAATTTCATATGTAAGGACCTAATATTATCTGTGCTAATATATTATTTATACCGAGTTGTAATTGAATCGAATCAAGGAATAATCATTTTGCATATAAACTTTAAGACCCTTTTTAACCCATTAGATTATTTCTTAATTATGAAATATCTTAAGTGTTATTGTAGAACCTTAACCATCTACAAACCAAATTTCATTAGAATCGGTTAATTAAATACGTGGTACCAATACATTCACACAATCTTTGGCATTTACAATTCTTTATAATTGCAATTCAGTAGGATATGATATCATCATCAGGCTATATTAGTCCACTGCTGGACATAGCGCCCTGTCAGCTTGCCGCATCCTACGCCTGTAGTAAGAATAGAATATACGAGTACCTACCACGTTCGGATAACTAATTAAAATGGAGTCTTTTATAGGTTTTATACTCAGGAGATTATTTGGATCTAAGATTATTTGGATAGATAAGGTATCTACATAATCACACTAATATTCACACTAATATTATAAATGCGAAAGTTTGTATGGATGTATAGATGGATGGTTGGATGGATGGATGGATGGAAGTTTGTTACCTCTTCAAGCCAAAACTACTAAATGGATCAGGCTGATATTTTGTATACAGGTATTTCTAATACTGGAATAAAACAAAGGCTACTTTTTATCCCAGAAATCTGTTCCCGTGGGATGAAACTCACCTTTTAATGTTTCCATAGGAACAACGCGTGCGAAACCGCGGGGCGCAGCTAGTATCTAGTATAATTTTAAGAGTGTGCCATAAGCAATTTTGGCAATGCGTATCGAATGCGTTTAATGGCCATGAAAGTGTTAGGTACCTAAGTAATTATAATTACTCGCCCACCAATAACACTACCTAGTATAACCACACACTTAATTAACCTTTACCATACCTTTGTGAGTTTTTAAATCATATTATGTACTACTAGATACGCCCCGCGACTTCGCACGCGTTTTTTCTATGGAAACGTTTAGAGGTGATTTCTATCCCACGGGAACTGATTTATGGGATGAAAAGTAGCCTATGTTGGATTCCAGGATTAGAATTACCTGCATCCGGCATTTCAGCCCGATCCGTTCAGTAGTTTTGACGTGAAGAGGTAACAAACTTCCATCCATCCATCCATCCATACCATCCATACAAACTTTCGCATTTATAATATTAGTGTGATAACCATTGATTTATTAAAAACGAAGATGATGTACTGGTTGCTCGAAAGTGGCAACCTCAAATTGTGTAAAATTGTGTTCTCCCACATCAGTCACCGTCTGACCGGCGGCGGCACGGGCGGTCGTGATTCGCGTGAAATATTGTTGTCTCAGTCTCACTTCGGTCCTAGATATGTCCTATGTATGATATGTCCTAGCGTATGTGTTTGCGTGTAGTTGTAACACATGCCAATTTTTGAGTAAGCGCTGGGAGAACGTAACCTATCTTCCCTTTTTAAATCAATGGTGATAACAATTATCAATCTAAGAAACAAATACAGCAGGGAACACCTCCGTGTGCGTTACGTCGACTGGGATCATGATAAACTAGCTGCGCCCCGTGACTTCACACGCGTTGTTCCCATGGAAACGTTTACCATTGATTAATTAGAATAAAAATATTAATATTTGCATGCCTCGGATTTAGGCAAAACATGTATGGTGCTTACGTTATTACTTCGTCTCTTCCATCTATGTGACCCATGTTTACAAATAAAGAATTTGTATTTGTGTTTGTATTTTCTATCACATTCACTTTTTTACTTTATGACTTTAATACCTCAGATGGCCATGACAGCGTTACCGGACTTTGATTTATATCCCACAGGAACTGACTTATGAGTTAAAAAGCCTATGTTTGATTCCAGAATTAGGATTACCCGCGTGGAAAACTTCAGCCCGATCCGTTCAGTAGTTTTGTTTTGACGTAACAAATGTGAAGTAGCTGCCTTTGCTATAGCTTCTCTTCTGTGTGCTTTTTATGTATGTTCTTAGTGCAATTAAGAATTAAGAAACATCCATCCATAAATCTATCCAAACTTTCGCTTTTATAATATTAGTATGATATATTATGCAGAAAAATCTGTGTACCTATTGTAAATGTGGCCTACAAATAAAGTTTTCGCATCCTTTGGTTTCAGGCCTGAAAACGGCACTAGGTCATCGTTTTTTACCTACCAGCTCCATATCTATACCATAATAACATAAAGAAGATAGATTTGATTTTTTGTTTGTTTGTATTGAATAGGCTCAGAAACTACTGGATAGGTTTAAAAATCAATAATGAAAGCTTACTTTTCAGGGAGTGACATAGGCTATATTTTATCCCGGAATTTCTACGGGAACGGGAACTACGCGGGTGAAACCGCGAGGCACTGCTAGTAGTTTATATTTACGCACTTCCTGGCATGAGCCGTGGTTTATGAGATAGGCTGCGTCCCGCGGCTTCGCACGCGTTGTTCCTATGGAAACGTTTAAAGGTGAGTTTTATCCCACGGGAACTAATTTATGGGATAGAAGTAGCCTATGTTTGATTCCGGGATTAGAATTACCTGTGTGCTAAATTGCAGCCAGATCCGTTCAGTAGTTTTGGCGTGAATAGGTAACAAAAAACCATCCATAAATACAAACTTTCGCATATACCTATATGTAACTAGCTGCGCCCCGCGGCTTCGCACGCGTTGTTCCTATGGAAACGTTTAAAGGTGAGTTTTATATCCCACGGTAACTGATTAATGGGATAAAAAGCATTTGTTTGATTCCGGGATTAGAATTACCTGTGTGCTAAATTACAGCCAGATCCGTTCAGTAGTTTTGGCGTGAAGAGGTAACAAACATACATCCATCCATCCATACAAGTTATCGCATTTATAATATTAGTGTGACGTGTGATTGCAGTTCCCACTACAGGGATGTTTCGCCGATTTCCCTTCCTTACAAAAATGCTAAAACTAATCAAAATGTGTCAAAAGTTTATACCTGAATATAGGATACACTTTTGTTTTCATATTGTAAAAATCGATCACGTAATCGCACACGTTTCTGTGTCAATGTTTGAGTTTATCAGTTATTACTTATTACGTTATAATTAACAAAATTTCATTAGATTAGTACAGTGAGCATCATAACATTGTATACGTAAGTATAAGTTGCGTACTAGTTTCTACCCTCTCTTCCAATTGGTGTTCTTTAAAAACAGTTAAGATAACTGATTTTTGGAATAAGAAAGACAACTATAAATTTTATAGTTGTCTTTCTTATGCCAAAAATCAGTTCCCCCGGGATAATATATAAATAACCTATACTGTTAAAGAGTATTCATGAATAGGTAGGTACATATTTAATATGTTACCTACCTATTCATGAATACTCTTTGATTGAAAAAAAATTATTCGTGAGAAGATCAGTAACTACCACACGCTTAGAATAGGTTTCGAGTTTTCGACATTTAAATCCAAAGGTTTATATTTTTCTTAGTTACGTTTATTTTGTATTTCCTTTATTATTGTTATAAGGTGTGTGGCTACGAATAAATTCTTATTCTTATTCTTATTCTTAAATAAAATTCGAGGCCGACTGTACCTAAGTTTTACTTCGGGTCAGACCTTGATTAGTTTTAGGGGTGATTATGAAGGTCGTGTTATCTTCCGGGTGCCTCCAGAAGGGTAGGTAAGTAGTTACCAACTAAACGTGACTCCTCACCATCAATCGCGGTTAAATTAATAGAATCATCTGTAGAAAAAAGTACCGAGGTTTTTATATTTAGTCATGTAAACGCTAATTATATTGTGAAAACATTAACATCAAAAATACTGAGGATCCTTGGGGTATTTCAACCAAAGTACTGAGTTTTATTATTAAGGAAGTTGCTCCATATTTGGCCTACATTTTCAATAGTTGTGTTGACGCAGGAGTTTTCCCTGATCTCATGAAATTAAGTAAACTGGTTCCTGTCTATAAATCTGGTAGCCACACTGATCCGGCCAATTACAGGCCAATTTCAATACTTCCTGCAATGAGTAAAGTTTTTGAAAAAATTATTCTCACACAGTTGTCCTCTCACTTCAACCTCAATAGGTTGTTACATAAAAATCAATTTGGCTTCACCAAGGGTAGATCGACAACTGATGCTGGTATAGTTCTATTATATAGGATGCTGACGACCTCTGTGGCGCGGTGGGCGAAGGTCTGCCTGCGTCGCAGGAGGTTGCGGGTTCGATTCCCGCCTAGGGACAAATTTGTGTACGATCTGCAGAAATTTGTTCAGGGCGTTCTGGATGTTTTTCTATGTAGAATAAAAAAAAATCGATCTATGTAGAGTATCGTATTATGAATATCAGTTATCTAGTACCCATAACACAAGCTCTGCTTAGCTTGGGGCTAGATAATGCTGTGTGAATTGTCCAGAATTATTTATTTATTTTATTTATTTATGGGATAAAGCGAAAAACGCTATCGGTATATTTTGTGACCTTTCTAAAGCTTTTGATTGCGTGGATCATGGTACATTAATAAATAAACTGAGACATTATGGAATTAAAAACAAGGCACTGGACCCTATGCAATCATATTTATCTGATAGAGTCCAAAAAGAATAGCCAAATAAAAGACGAAAAAAAATATAGCCTATGTCAGTCACTCCCCGAAAAGTAAGCTTTTTCATGGTAAAAGATTTTTTTATCGGTCCAGTAGTTTCGTAGCCTATTCAATGCAAACAAACAATCATATCTTTCCTCATTATATATTAGTATAGATAACGAAAAAAAAGCTATACGCCAATTTAATTAATGCTACAGCGAGAACCTGAGTCTTTGCGCTATCTCTTCGCTGTCGGTATAATCTCACAAATCAAAGGATTTTTATTGGTAGGTTTTTACTTTACCAAACACCAAAGAACGCCGCTTGCTGTATCATATTTTTTTTATAATAACAACTCATACAGTTGTTTATAAAAAAAAATTGATAATAAAATCATTCATAATAATTTAAGGGTAGGTACCGTACTTCCAAAGGAAAATAGGAACCCTTCTAATTCTAATTCTAAGTGGGGGAACTAAGGATCTGCACGGACGTCTCGCATTGGAGAGTATTGTGCATTATCCCCCTGCCTAAGCAGGCCCTTACTAGCCCAGCTCCTTGAAGTATCGGAGCAGGACTTACCCTATATTTTTATTATTCTGTACCCACAGAAAAGCTGAAACGAAGCTATCAGTCACCTCGCTGTCAGTCGCTGTGGATGGGGTTGATTCCTCAATGAGGCACTTTAGCCTGTTTTGTGTCTGGCCTCCTCTTTGGCCGTGCAGTGTACCACAACGTGTTCCATCCACCCTTATTATAGGGCGGTTTTTTATCCGTCCATCCGTTCGTCTGTCAACTCCATTTTCTCAGGAACGCGTGGAATTATCGAGTGGAAATTTACAACTAATACTCAAGTCCGTAACCTCTAAATAAAACTTCTAAGTCAACGCAATCAGAAGTTACAGTCGTTTATGTCCAAATTTTTTGAATTTTCCATACACATACACACAAAATCTTTCGGGTACCTACTTCCTATTGACCTAGCATCATGAAATTTTTCAAGAAGCAAGGTCTTCCAATCATACCGAACCCTCTGTGTCCAAGTCTAACTCGTACTTATCGTTTTATTATTTGATTAGGTAGATATCTACCTCTATACCGAAAACGAAGAAAGAAGAAGGAATAGAATAGAATACAATTATATTTGTAACTTAATCCTACGGTTGTAACTCAATCCTACCTTGTAACTGTTGTACCTTTGTTGTCACCTGTTTTGGCCAAATAAATGTATCTTTGTATCTTTAATCAACAAAAACTAACATAACTTAAAATAAAACTGACGATTAGTCGAAGGAAGTATCGTTTGACCACAATCTCCTCTGTTGCTAATTAACAATTTGGCCGAAGCTGTATCATGATGATTTGGAAGACACATATTCACTCTCGTCCTATAACATATTCACTCTCGTCCTATAGAGACCCAGGTTGTAATTGGCCGGAAAAACAGAAGACAGAAAAAAAACCCTTTGAAAATAAATTATTAATTAATAATATTAACATTAGTGTTTCAGTTTCAGTTTCTTTATTCTCAAACAAACACATTTGTGTTGGAATATTTTATAATAAATAATTCTGTGCCTATGTCAAATATACAAAAAGTTGAAAAAAATAATGTCCGAACAATACAATAACACAGAAAATAAATAAATCAAGTGTTTTTAAGCGCGAGGCTTTTTAAAACGAGCAATTAACTTGTAATTAAGTTATTTAGTTTTTCACATTTTTAAGGCTATCAACAAAATTTTACTACGGCTTATGTAATCTTTCAAAGTGGATTACATTTTTTTTAAACGATACAAAAATGGAAATCGTTTGATTCACGGTGTACAAATCGCTCGCTTGGTAATTACCCTAACCGCCACTAGAAAAACCAAAGAAATAATGTTGAAGTTTGTTATTCGATACCATTGATTTATTAAAAACGAAGATGAGGCACTGGTTGCTCGAAAGTGGCAACCTCAAATTGTGTAAAATTGTGTTCTCCCACATCAGTCACCGTCTGACCGGGGCGGCACGGGCGGTCGTGATTCGCGTGAAATATTGTTGTCTCAGTCTCACTTCGGTCCTATTATACGTCTTTCCGTCTTTGTTCTTCTTTGTATTGCACAGGACTGGAAATATAACTGTGAGCGTATGTGATTGCGTGTAGTTGTAACACATGCCAATTTTTGAGTAAGCGCTGGGAGAACGTAACCTATCTTCCCTTTTTAAATCAATGTTCGATACCTACTTAATAGATTTAGGCGTTACTTTACGGAAATTCATTGTAAATAAATGGAGGTAAATCATCATCATCATCATCATCATCATCAGCCTATATTAGTCCACTGCTGGACATGGATGTAAATATTTAGTCACAATTTCGCGAAAAATCTTCTGTAATAAGATCTAACAAATTATACATACTTAATTTTGTTTTAAAAAACTATAAACTGACTTCAATTTTTACAGATTTTTCATGAATTTTCATGGATTTCAGTATCAGAACTGAAGCACCAGCTTTCATATAAAAAAATAATCATGCAAATCGGACCACCCAGTCAAAAGTTCTGAGGTAACAAACATAAAAAAATACAGACGAGTTGAGAACCTCCTTTTTTGAAGTCGGTTAAAAATGAAAGAACATTTAACAAAGTAAGTCGTCAACTAGTTTCGTCTCTCCACGAGACATCATCAGGACACCACACCACTCGATCTTGACACTGAGAGCGACAAACAACAACGGCAGAGTCCCACCAGAGATGTTGCCACTCCGAGCTAGTCCGCCAAGTCTTGGCGCGCGGAGCGCGGAGTGGCTTTTTTGCGCAATTGTTATAAAATATTTTTTTCCTTTTATTTTACTAGCTGCGCCCCGCGGCTTCGCACGCGTTGTTCCTATGGAAACGTTAAAAGGTGATTTTCATCGCACGGGAACTGATTTATGAGATGAAAAGTAGCCTATGTTTTATTCCAGGATTAGAATTACCTGTATGCCAAATTTCAGCCAGATCCGTCCAGTAGTTTTGGCGTGAAGAAGTAACAAACATCCATCCATCCATCCATACAAACTTACGCATTTATAATATTGTTGTGATGTTATTTTAGTTTACGTAGATCCCGTGAGTACTAAGATATAGGCTAAGTTTGACAAACAAACCCATTAGGTTAGTCTCTTAGGCCATGCGTCTGACCTCTCCCCGTTCGTGTACGTCTACCGTCTCATCGGATTATGAGGTACTTGTATTACGAGTAGGAAGTGTTGTAACATCAACAGGAATATTTTTTCAGTATACCTATCTTTTTTAGATAACAAAGTCAAAAGTTATCTTTATTTACCAAACATGGATTGTATTAACCGTATGAGATAATTCTCTGCACTTTGTTGCTATCTTAACTGCTGCGGTGGCCTAGTAAAACCACTGCTGTAAGGTCGTGGGTTCGAATCCACTACCTTACTACCTCAACCTCAACCTCAACAGCCTGTATTGGTGCACTGCTGGACGCAGGCCTCCCTCTGATAAGCGCCTCATTGGCGTTTATCTCATAGGGGGGTTATGCCCATAATCCCAACGCTGGGCATGCTGGTTGGGATCGCAGTTTGGTGGTAGAATTGTTCTGCAAGGAGCGCTGCTGCCCGCCCCCCGATGAATATCCCTTAGTCGCCTCTTACGACACCCACGGGAAGAATTAGGGTGGTGCAAATTCTAAGCCCACACAGTTACCTTACTAGTTCAATTCTAATTCTAAGTGGGGGAACTAAGATGTGCACTGATACATCTCGCATATTTATTAGTGTATTGTGCATTATCCCCCTGCCTAAGCAGTCCCTAACCAGCCCAGATCCTTGAAGTATCGGAGCAGAACCTTTGGTGACTGACAGCTTCGTTTCAGCTTCTTTAAGGGTGTGAATGAGGTTGATGCCTCAATGATACTCTTCAGCTCTTTTTTGTGTCGGACCTGTGGCCGTGCAGTGTAATACAACGTGTTCCACAGTCTCTTCTTAGAAGCAGCTACGACACAAGCTGCTATTATTTCATTAATATTGGGCCAGTTTCGTGGTTTTCCTTGTTCTTATGCCAGTAATTCATAATTCTGAGAAGGTACCCAGTTCCTGTACTTTTCCAAAGTTTTAGAACCTATCTTATTGTTTTTAATACCTATTTACATAGACATTGCCTAAGGCTAAAAAACAGTTACGATGTTATACATCATAACTGTTAGTTTAACCTAATAAATAATTGAGTTTCTTTTAAAAAACTATAAACTGACTTCAATTATAGGGTTTTCTTACAATAAAGAATTACAAAATGAAGATCAATGTCAGAACTAGACCAAATTAATTAAAAATGGAAGCACCTATTTGTATTTGAAATAAAAAAAGTATCATCAAAATCGGATCACACAATCAAAAGTTCTAAGGTAACAAACATAATCAACAGTGAAATTGAGAGCCTCCTCCTTTTTTGAAGTCGGTTAAAAATAAATTCTCGTATATATTTTTATGAAACATAGAAAATACCCAGAATACCCGGAACAATTTTCGATAGGTTATTTTGTTTTAAAACCTGATGCTGACCTCAAACTCTTACTACCTACTTATGTATTATGTAGTTTTATTCAACGGACTAAGTAATTGCTAAGTTAGGTCGAGCTACTGTTAGCTTTTATTTTATTTAAATTACAAGCTGCGCCCCGCGGCTTCACGCGTTGTTCCTATGGAAACATTAGAAGGTGATTTTCATCTCACGGGAACAGATTTATGGGATAAAAATATGTAATAGCCTATGTTTTATTTCAAGATTAGAATTAACTGTATGCAAAATTTCAGCCAGATCCGTCCAGTAGTTTTGGCGTGAAGAAGTAACAAACATCCATCCATACATCCATACATACATACAAACTTTCGCCTTTATAATATTAGTGTGATGTGATAGTGTGATGTGATGTGATATCTAACACAATCTTAATAGAATCAAATAAATCATTACATTATGATTTGATAAGTTAGATTCTAGGCCTTTTTACTTATCGCGGAGGTTATACGTATATGTTCCCGTGGTTCGGCGAAAACGGCGAAAGAGGGACACCGGAGAGGTTTTTAGTGGGTATTATGCCCTTCTCAGGGTTTCAAGTCCCACATAATTCTGGTCTTCCCCAGACCAGTCTATTCGTAAACTAATTTTCCTAGCCGAAGAAAAAATAACAAGTCCTTTTTCACTTTTTACACAAGCAACCATCTGGTACCTCACAGTTGTTGTACTCCGATTACAGTGTCGTTATATAACAACTGACCGTGAAAAGTGTAACAATGTAGTGCAAAAAGTGATTGTTCAATCGCTGACTGGGTAATTCGGCCAAGCTCAATGCCTAGGTCGTAATAGAACGAGCCTCCTCTGAGGCTTTGTTTAATTTGGAGCAAGATATTGTGTGTGGAAATATGATTACATACTTACATTTAGGTAATTAAACACCTGAAAAACTGTACTTACAGTTTTACTCTGCAAGATAGAGGGATAAGACGCTCACCAACACGCTGGTTTGTTTTTTGTTTTTATTTTTAAGAATAATGAGAATAAGAAATCTTTATTTGTAACATTACAATTTAAACTTAATCTAGTAACTTAACTTTGGTACCTAAGTAAAGGAACAACATAAAGACTTTATTAGATTAAAAGAAAGAAATAATACTTAAATATTACAAAATGGTGTCTGACTCAGCATTTGTTGTGATAACTCGCCGGTGGGCGTAGTTATCTCAATGATCTTCCGTCGAAACCAAATCAATTTAGAAAAGAAACAGTTATTTCAACGTAGGATAGGTACAATTGAGATTTAAAGTTAATACAATAAACTTATTAATAATTTAATTGATAAAACGCTATATAGCATCAAAGAGTTTTTAGAAAACGACTACAGTTACCTGGACATTAATATCCCTACAAAGTTGCCTGACACTATCGTAAAGTCACCTAACCTAGATTTAAATATTATCTAAGGACCATTATATTTTTAATTTTAATTTTGTACCTCGACTATTGCCTCTCTACAGCACAATTGTATATTTATTGACATGTCATAGCTTATACATTTAATTAAGTAGCATTTGTATATTTATTATTTGTGTACCTATTGACAATAAATGATTTATCTTATCTTATCTAAACCAATAAATGTTTCTTATCTAACCAATAGATTTTTTTTTATTTTTTTTTATCAGGAATAGACCTTCGTTTGACCGCAATCTCACCTGATGGAAAGCGAAGATGCGACCGACGATGTATCACGATGGTCTAGAAGATTGCTACTCCGGACCACATTCCGAAACACAACAGTGTTGCTTCACGGACTGGCCCAGTCCGGAGGGTGGTGACAAGCCACGGCCGAAGCCTACCACCAGACGGTACCGCTCTTAGCACCACCCAGAGGACACGTGTAAGGTATCAGAGGGTCAACACCTACGGACGTCAGCGATACTGTCCCCCATGGTTATATTAATGATGTTAATGCTTGGCCGGATGTCGCCCAGTTCCACACCGACAATAGTATGCAAGAACATAGTTGTGTTAGACTTAGTTTTGCAAAGATTGTATTAGTTGATAAGCGATAAACTTGCTAGTGGTTTCTTTTTCACTTCTTCCGCTAGTGGACAAAAATTTAAGTGAATTAGAGTCAATTGCACCTTATTTCTTATTTGATAGTAATTACTATTTATCAAGCTGTTTATATAATAAAAATTAGATTAGACAAGTCTATTTTTATTGTATACACAGCTTGATTATGGCCCGTATTATGAAAGCTTGCTCAGTCATAGAGCTATGCTTGAGTGACGTTTATCCTATAGAAAAGCGTTGCTCAAGCATACGAGTATATCGATGACTGAGGAAGCTTTCATAATACGGGCCTTAGTGCTTATTTTGTGAGTCGATTCGACTCTGACTGAATCGAAGTTAAAAACATTTAGTTTATCATTGTATTGTGTATTAGGTTAATAAAGCTGTTTTTATTTTATTATTTATTTAATTTGGCAAAATGTGGTGTTGGAGGCGTCTCCTGGGGATTCCGTAGACCGCGCATCGAACTGACGTCTCCATCCTCGAAGAACTTCGAATCAAGGAGAGACTATCGTCGACTGTGCAGATACGAATACTAAAGTTCTTTGGGCACGTGGCACGGAAAGAAGACTTGATGGAGCGTCTCGTGGTCCAGGGCAGAATGGAGAGCAAGAGGTCTCGTGGTCGCTCTTCTACCAGATGGTCGGATCTCATCACCTCTCAGACACAGTCCACCATGACCGACTGCTCCCACAACGCAACCAACCGGGAACGATGGCGGCGCATTGCACGAGCAGCCATTCATCAGGACCCCATCATAAACACGACCACTCTGCCAAGAGTTACCGACTAGGAATAATGTGTTAAAAATTGTACGAGAAATACACCCCCAATACGACTAAATCAAATCAAATTATTTATTTGCAAACATGGGTCTTAGAGTTAGAGATGTCGGTTATTGAGGTTGGCAAGCACCAGGCATGTTTTGCCTTAATCTAGGGCATGCAAAAGGGGTGCTTTGATATCACCAGTAGTTATCTAAAAATAATATATAACAATATAAAATTTCAATTTTAAATCTTATTAGAATAAAATACAATGAAGTGTCATGTGAAAAGCCATTCATAAATTACATAACAATAGGAACATTATAGACATTAGACGACCTCTGTGGCGCGGTGGGCAAAGGTCCGCCTGCGACGCAGGAGGTTGCGGGTTCGATTCCCGCCACGGGACAAATATTTGTACGATCTGCAGATATTTGTTCAGGGCGTTCTGGATGTTTTCTATGTATAATAAAAAATATCTATCTATGTAGTGTATTGTATTATGTATATCAGTTATCTAGTACCCATATTACAAGCTCTGCTTAGCTTGGGGCTAGATAATGCTGTGTGAATTGTCCAGCAGCATTATTATTTTTATTATTATTATTATAAATTAAATTACTGTCAAACAAAAAAAAAGAATATTACTATTAAAACATTGTTTAGTCAATTTTGATGTCGCGGTCTAACAAAAATTCATTTATATGATAATAACATTTCAATATCAAAAGTTTGTTAAGTTTGTTCTTAAACATTGTCAATGGTAGCACCTTTAAGTTGTTTGGCAATTTAGTATAAATTTTTGGTGCCATTCCATAGCAGCTTTTTTTAAGCAATGCTGTTTTAGCACTAGTAAGGCACAGGTGATGTTGGTCACGTCTACTGCGTGTATTTATTGGCTTGTCAAAGAGGTTTGTGTTGGTTTTTACAAAAACAGTCATTTCGTAAATGTAGAGAGCTGGAACTGTTAAAACATTCGTTGATTTAAAATAGGACTTACAACTATCGGTTGTCTTCAGGCCATACATTGCTCGTATACATCGTTTTTGCGACTTAAAGATTTTTTCTCTATCCGTGCAGTTTCCCCAAAACATAATGCTGTAACGTAATTTGGAAGAAACAAATCGACCTACTGGTACCCATAACACATGCTCTGTCTACTTTGAGATTGTGAAACTTGTAGGAAGCTGTGGTTACGCCCTACATATCTAGTTACTCATGTTTTGTCACACCTTTGTGTATAAATACAAACGAACAAACTTTAGTACTTTCGCATTAATGTTGAATAAAGGTTGTCGCATATATAGGCCGCTCCGGCACCGCTCCCGCACGGCTTCGCCTCTAATCATGTTGATCGCACGCTGTCACTGCATGGACAGCAGCAGCCAGTTCGCTATCTATGCATAGGGTTGCCAGATATCCGGTATTTAAGCGTACAGTCCGGTATTTTCGAGGCCTGTCCGGTAAAAAATAAATGGTCATACCGGACGGAACAATGTCCGGTATTTTGAGGAAAGTCGGTACTACTGGTCACAAGCGCCTAGCAGGAGGTGTTGTATCAAATAAAACACAATTGAAAGCGGTTGCGTCAAATGCAAAATATGTAAAAAACAAGTAAGTACGTAAATGTACCTAGGTACAGTACAACATACATAAATTAGTTTTGGAAGAATGATTAAACTTTATTATTTGTTAATTGGAAGTTCCTATTATGTTTGTTAAACATACCAACAAAGTTAAATACAGACTACCTCAAGTGAGCATACGACCCCAATGTTATGTCTGCATTATATTTTATTCGACCTAGCTTACAACCCCCCCATCGGGGTTGTCCGGTATTTTGCGACTCACAAAGAAAACTATTAAATTAACACTAGGTACAAACAATTTTTTTTTAATTTAGCTTTTGAGTAGAAATAAAATAAAAGACTAGTACTAGATAATACCTACGTGTGTTTTATATTGAACCTCTGTCATGTGTTTTTGGAACAAAGGTTCACGCGGCTGTCATTCATCATCTATAATTTTTTATTAACGAGGTAGTTAGGTACTAGGTTTTATTAGTGTTATTATTTTTCGAACAAATGAGTTCATTAAATCATGAGGGCCATTTGATAAAAGCTTATGATAAAGTAAAAAAAAATAAGCGCGATACGCAAGGCGTAAACCAACCGGCAACCAACAACGAGTTGTTTGGTTTGGGCTTGCTTACAGCACACTGGCTGCTATTATATTAATGCTACAGCTTATTTTTAACCGACTTAAAAAAGGAGGAGGTTCTCAACTCGACTGTATATTTTTATGTTTGTTACCTCAGAACTTTTGACTGGGTTGTCCGATATTCATGATTTTTATTTTATATGATAGCTGGTCCTTTCCATGTGGTTCCATTTTAATTTGATCTAGTTTTGACCATGGGATCCATTAAAATCCATGAAAGAACTATAAAAACCTTCTAATCTTTCTTTCAAAAATTGAAGTCGGTTAATAGTTTTTAAAACAAAATTAATTATTTAATGCCCATTTTTGTTGTGTACGACAGCGGTGTGGGATGTGTATAGTGTACTGTGTCCATTACAAAACAAACGCCTTGTTCCTGATAAGGTTCCAATTCTCGTGTATCTTAGTTACCTTTGTTACAATAGAACTGACACTAGAGTAATGTGACGAAATCTGTGGTTAATTGGTAATCTTGCTCTCAACTTATCAGCATGGTCAACATACCTACACTAAAAAAGGGGGTACATATACATATAATCTAATCAAAATACTTTGTTAAACTGTGTCATTGGTTGTAATTAAGAATGAAAATATGTTCATTCTTTCTTGCATAATATTTATTAAGACACGATGTTTAGCAAACCATTCGTTATTTACTTAAGGTTAAAACACAACAATTATAATTGACTAATAAAAATGAAAAAAATATCAAATAACATCAATAGATATAGAATTAAAATTCAACAGTTAATTAAATAAAATGATATTAACAATTTCTTGTTAATTTGTAAAATTTTATTAGATTATATAATATGTACCCCCTTTTTAAGTGTAGGTATGTTGAAAGAAATCAAACTCTTTTGTTTATCTGCAAAGATATCAAAGTCTGGATTCTGGTCTAGAAATAGCAAGGGTGCGAGGCAGTGGAGAGATTCTTAAGGCACATGCCCGAGTCAACGTGGCGCCACCATCTATTTTATTTTATTACTAGCTGCGCCCCGCGGCTTCGCATGCGCTGTTCCTATGAAAACTTTAAAAGATGAATTTTATCCCACAGGAGCTGATTTATTGGATCAAAAGTAGCCTATGTTTGATTCCGGGATTAGAATTATCTGTATGCAAAATTTAAGCTTGATCCGTCCAGTAGTTTTGGCATGAAGAAGTAACAAACATCCATACAAACTTTCGAACTACAAACATTTATAATATTAGTGTCATTACGTAGTAATTTCAAAAATCTATCGTACAATTTGTGATACCTATTATAAGCCATTCATTAATGCCTCTGTAATAGTTTTATTTTGTAAAGCTTAGGCAGAGATGCGAAATTAGAGTTTAGTAGCCACAAAAAGCACTTGGCTACTAAACTCTAATTTAGCATCTCTGCCTAAACTATACAAAATAAAACTAATACAGAGGTATTAAAAGATAGCTTATTATAGGTGTTACAGACTGTACGATGGATTCAAAATTTTATAAGAAAATCTGACATGTAAATTGATTTTACCAATAAATTGTATTTCTGTATTTCTTTGACCTACCTTTGTGAAAATTGCACGCACTTTGTGGCAGAACGTAGTAGAGCTATAAAATATAAGAACTACATTTCAGCAAATAAAGTATTGATTTGATTTGATTTCATTTGATATACATAAGCTATGCAGACGACATGGTGCTGTTGAGCGCATCCACGTGTGGTCTCGGTAAACTACTAAAGATTTGCGAGAGGTGCGCTACTGAACATGGACTAAAATATAATGTGCAAAAGAGTGAATGCATGGTTTTCCAGGCCAGAGGAAGCTGTCCCGTAAATAACATACCGCCCATAAAGTTATATGGAACTCCATTAAAGCAAGTTAGAGAATTTAAGTACTTGGGACATCTCTTAACCTCTGACCTGAAAGACGATGCAGACATTGAGAGAGAACGGAGGGCGCTGTCTGTAAGAGCGAACATGATAGCCCGCAGGTTCGCTCGCTGCTCTAGAGAGGTAAAAACAACGCTTTTTAAAGCATATTGTTCTAGTTTTTACACATGCAGCCTGTGGGTGAATCATACGCAAAAACAGTACAGCGCCCTACGTGTGCAGTATAATAACGCATTCAGGGTGCTGATGGGGCTGCCCCGGTTCTGCAGCGCGTCAGGGATGTTCGCCGAAGCGCGCGTGGACTGTTTCTACACCACCATGCGTAAGCGGGGTGCATCTCTGGTGCGCAGGGTCCGGGCCAGCTCCAACAGCATTCTGAGCGTGTTCGCTAATAGGTTTGACTGCATTTATATGTATCACTCTTCAAGGATGCACGCCTATACTAATAATAATAATATAATGTACAACATTGCCAAATAATTATTTGTTTTTTCTTGTTTTGATTGTTGTGTTGCTGTGTTCCGATTTGACTCTGTTAATTAAGCTGACTATTTGATTATATATATTATGTACCTACCAATTTAGTGTAATCTATGGACCTATGTATGAAGTCTGAAATAAAGATTTATTATTTATTTATTTGATTGATTTGACAAAGCACCGCAAGTAAAAGTAGAAAGTAATGTCAATCAGCGAGAAAACAGCTATTATTAATTGAAATAAAAATAACAAATTCCTTTTGCTTATCTGAGTTGTCTATAAAGGACTAATTATGTTTTAATGATAGAAACGATTGGCCCCACGTAGACAATTCAAATGATCGTTAATACCAATTACAGAATTATGTAATATTTTGAAATTCATGTGTAATTTTGATACTAAAGAGACATCTGCAGATATTTGTTGGGTCGTTTTCAGCATAATATGATCTATTTGCAATATACCTCAACAGCCTATATTGGTCCACTGACGCAGGCCTTCCCCTGATAAGCGCTTTTATTGGCTGTTATCTCATAGAGAGTAATGCCCATAATCCCAACGCTGGGCATGTGGGTTGGGGATCGCAGTTTGGTGAGAGAATTGTTCGACAGAAGGCGCTGCTGCCTCTTACGACACCCGTGGGAACAGTTCGGGTTATTTGTCATATAGCTGCAAATTATGTCAACAGATTCCAACAACTTAACTTAAAATTCACATACATGGAGTCCACATAAAAAAAGAGCTTTATTCCACATCAGATTTTGAATAAAAGTAATAGTAATTTAAACAAAATGTCATGCAAATTTTAATTCTTCTTTTCTTCTTATAATGGCGTCTACGTCTGGGTTTGGGTTGACATAATTTTGCCAATGTCCGTAATATTCGAGTAAAATAAAAATGAAAGCAACGTTGTTCGGTAATAAAGATAAATAAAAATCCTAGTAGTTTTTAAAACACGCCAAATTTTAAGTGTTGGGTATACATATGTCCGGTGGATTATTTTCATATTATGTCATGCGATGTCAGTTTTTTATTGATATGGACCGCTTTTGGTGGTGTACGCCTCCAGATAAAGAGATAATTGAAAATTATTTATTGTAGAAAGGATCTCAAATCAGCAAATACTTTCCATTATGTTCAAAAATCATCAAAAAGTTAACTTAAGATTATGTACTGCGTTGGTTTGTCTATCTTTTGTGCAGTAATTAAATAAATCGAATATAGGTACATAATATCGAATATGCATAACATTTTTGTGATAGAATTGTTTTAGTAGCCGAGTCAGAGTCTAGTCGTTTATTTCTTTAGACTTACAAAATAAGCACTTATACAAGTCTTGATGACTTACAAAACAAGAATATATAAACAGCTTGATAAATAGTAATTACTATCAAATAAGAAATAAGGTACAATTGACCCTAATTCACTTGAATTATTTGTCCACTAGCGGAAGAAGTGAAAAAGGAACCACTAGCCAGTTTATCGCTTATCAACTAATACAATCTTTGCATAACTAAGTCTAACTGGTCTTACATACTATTGTCTGTGTGGAACTGGGCGACATCCGGTCAAGCATTAACATCATTAACGTAATCATCTACGGAGTAATAGGCTTTCTTGATAAGATTTCGTTTTATGTACAGTTTAAATTTACGAATAGGGAGCTCAGATGCCTCCTACTACATCCACATCGTTACATTCGTCATACAGAGGAGATCAAATGTTCACGAGTTGCTATCTTTAGCAAAGAGAGTCGACAGCTCAAACTGGCGTGAGTTTGAGCTGGCAACTCTCTTTACTGTCTGTTGTAGGTTAAAGTACGTGTACTTTGGATCCATCATTACAATGTCAATGTTCTCTATCATCAACATGAAAGTAGAAACTTTTTCACCACCAATCACTACACTAATACATGGCAATGTAAATCCCTAAGTTCCCTAGTGTTGCCCTAACCGAATCATCGACATTACTAGAAGTGTACCTCGTCAGGCGTACCTATCGACTGAGATGTAATGTCGTTACCCTGGACTCGACAAGTTACTATCGAGTTAGGAGCAAGCTGACTAACTCAGTTATACTCGTTGGTTTATGGAGAAACATGGCGCAAAAACAACCGATTCTTTGATCTTTAAGCCATCGCCGCCGAGTAGAAAAGTAATAATATATAATAATATAAATGTTGGACAATTCACACAGCATTATCTAGCCCCAAGCTTAGCAGAGCTTGTGTTATAGGTACTAGGTAACTGATATACTTAATACAATACACTACATAGATAGATATTTTTTTATTGTATATAGAAAACCAGAACGCAACGAAAAAATTTCTGCAGATCGTACACACATTTGTCCCGAGGCGGGAATCGAACCCGCAACCTCCTGCGTCGCAGGCGAGCCTTCGCCCACCGCGCTATCTCTGAAGACCTCTGTCATCGTAATTCGTCATAGTAATTACAATTACTATCAAATAAGAAATAAGGTGCAATTGACTCTAATTTACTTTAATTTTTTGTCCACTAGCAGAAGTAAAAAGAAACCACTAGCAAGTTTATCGCTTATCAACTACCTAACAAAATGTATGACTGAGCAAGCTTTCATAATACGCTAAGTCTCAACAGCAAAATGTCTAAACGCAACGCTATTGGCATATGAAGCGTGACGTCATACTTGAACATTTTTGTATGGGCATGAAGTTTTGACTTTGAGTTTACTTAACGCATTCACTGCCTAACAAAATGTATGCATATCTAATAAGGTGTATGCATGTGACTTCAAAAAAGCTAATATTTTTTTGTACGTATTCTCTATTGATATAGAAATATATCTGTATATTTATTTTTGTGTTTTATGATGTTTTTACTGTGAAATTTAATAATTGATGAGTAGATATTTTATGGCCCGTATTATGAAAACTTGCTCAGTCATAGAGCTATGCTTGAGTGACGTCTAAGCCATAGAAAAGCGTTGCTCAAGCATTGATCGATGACTGAGCAAGCTTTCATAATACGGGCCTAAGTCTCAACAAATCAAAATGTCTAAACGCAACGCTATTGGCATGTGAAGCGTGACGTCATATGAACATTTTTGTATGGGCATGAAGACTTTGAGTTTACTTAAGAAACTCGATGATCCGTGACACATCATGCATATACCTTATTCCTAAAATTTTGTGTAGAACACTTCCCACACAAACTGTAAAAACACGCTTGCGAGAACCTAATAATAAGTTACTGAAGACTGATTTCCCATTTCCAAACCCACTGTTAATTCAGGGAAGTGCCGCTTTTATATGTAGTTCAAATAAAGCTCTTACTATGAATGATTATTGTATGAGGTAGGTACTTACTTTAACATTAGTTTAAAGAATTAAGATCTACACGGACTTATTTTTGATGATCAAAACCTGCTACTTTTAATCCAAAATGAACTCTGATGAAGCCTCAACAAAAGCTACTAGAAACTTAATTTAATTTCGATAGAACTCGACGATTGAAAATTATTCATCTAAAAATACTTGTACCAAAATCCACTGGTGAAGTTCCGTGCGAATTTCAAATCCGAGTTTCAAACAAGACTGTTTGATTGCCTCACGACAAATGCGATGATTGGCTACGCAAGATTGAGAGCAATTCAATGCCCTCAAATCTGTCAGTCTGTCTGTTACATTTTCACGTGTCTTACTGTTCCGGTCCCTAATAAAATTTGGCAGGGTGGTAGAAAAGTACGTGCAAAGCCGCGAGCAGTAGCTTATTATATGGTTTATTATATGAAATGTATTCTGTATAAGTGTCTGTTAATACTGCTAAGAATGATGAAAAAATCTGGTTTTCTCAGGAAAAACGGCGCGCTCGCGTTGGGCATAAGTTCTTTCATACTTATTGAAATAAGTGTAATGTCCCATGATCCTATCTATGCATGGTTGTCTAAAAGAGATCGCTCTTAAGCGATAAGACCGCCAATTATCGCTTAGTTTTAACTTTTCCTATTGTAAATAGTTTCTTTTAGATTTAAGTGTGCAATAAAGTATTATCTATCTATCTACCTTTTAAATTTCGCATTTATATCTTTTCCTAATTGCAAGTAAGTAGGTAGAGTCTGTTCAAAAAGAGAAGAGTCGTAGGAATTGAGAGCACTCGTGTGCCACTTGACAACTTTTGTTGCGTTGTCAACACTGCTCTGTCATTGCAGTACGACTAAAAGTGTTAATTCACCGTAACGCCACGACTCTTCTCTTATTGAACAGGCTCGATTCAAAATTTCAAAGTTCAAAAGTTATTTTATTTTTATAAAATATCCAATGTACAATTGGAACAGGCCAAATTAGAAAATTAAGCACTGACAAGGAAATAAAGTGGTATTTTTTATTTCTGTCGCTTCGTTACGTAGACGTTATGTAAAGAAGCGACGAAGAAACCTAAAGCTTGTTAGTTGTTATTTTTTGAGTTGTAGTAAATCCGCCAAGCTTTTTTATCCTCTAGATCTTATATTTTATGTAGCAATATATTTTTAAGCCTTTGGGTTGGACAATTTGTTTGAATTTATTTATTGATATTTTTTGCAACTAACTGGGAGTTTTGTTAAAGAAGCGTATACATTGCCTTATAAAAGATTATACTTGAATTCACCTGCGCCTAACCGATCCCATTCCATAGAAAAGTTTTTGCAGGTCACGCCATCTCTTGTATTTTTTGAAGTGTATCACTAAGCCATCAAGGTTTGTGTAAATTAACAAAAAAAACTAAAATTACATTCATACATTTTAAAATTTCATTACTTTCGATCACAGATATTATAAAAATACTTTCCATGGTTCCTGGTGGTGTCTAAATGAACTTATTTTATTTCGTATAATAAATAGTGAATAAGGTAAGCGCTACTCCTCGATAGATGGTGACTTGGGTTTTTTTATTGAAATGCGTTTATTTTTTTGTTTGATTCATATTTTCTTAATATTTTGCTCCACCTTTGACCGCTTGTGTGAGATTTTTAATGGGTGATTAGAAAATGGCTTTCTTGCGGACCAAGTTTTCCGCCATCTAGTGAATGCAACTCAATAACTGGTTGGCCCGCAAAATCTCGCCCGAAGCGTGTCCCATTTTTTACTATGACATGAAGGTAATGCATCATTTTATCTGCAACGTTGTTTAGGTACTAAACCTATTTTTTAATGTATTGTCCGAGGCTTTGAGAAGAAGTAGCTTAGGCTATACTTTGAGAATGGCTGCTTTAGACCATATTCCTCAGAATTCTTTGCAAGATAGACCTCAACATGCTTCGTTCAGAGAGTATACTAGATTTTTTCTCGATAGTTACCTGTAAGAAGTTTCACATGATTGACCTATTTTTTGATGGCTAGTACGAAGTTTAGGTAAATCTTTTTAAAAACCCCTCTTTTGTCTGTTCAAACTTCGGAACTGTTATTGTTCCGAGAAGCATTGATCCAAAATTTCGCCGGCCCCCCCGGTTCTAGGTATCTACGGGGCCTTAGATACCTAGAACCGCGAAATTTTTGATCGATGTTCCGAGGTTCAAACCTTCGTTCAAGGAGTATAAAGACCAGATATAATGCTATAATGCTCTATGGTCAAAACGCAAACCATCCTTTTTCTCAGACCAAAGAGGCTTTTCCTACTTGTTTCCGTAGTTATTCTATACTCTTTGGTATTCTTTTTGTTGTTTTATAAGAAGATTCCTAATCAATTTCTATTTTTTTTGCTATCGTGCTGAATTTTGTACGATCATAGCGTTAAAATATTCTCTTTGATACATATCTGATTTATTTATAAATATGTATTCGAGTGAAGCTTCCTGCTCAGATTGTAAACTAGAAAAGGTGGAGAAAAGATGGACATTGTTGTTACTAAAATGGGTATGTTACCTTACTCCTGTGGATTTGCGTTTCAAATTGGAATCGTAGAACAAGTTTGAGTAAGAGTTTGAGTATTTGTGCATGTGTACATGCGAGAACCTGGTAGTATGGGGTGACAGAAATGCCCATCAGGGCACAGTAGTCGACGTTTGCGTTCAACGGTATCCCAGCGATGGGGTCCTATCTGTGTTTGGGGGCAGGAAAGGACGGAAGAATGGAGTTGGCGAGTGTGTGGAATGGTGGACACGCCCCCATGTATGGGAGGAAGAGGGGACGCCAGTTGAGCCGCGGTAGGTTTAAATGTACGAAGTTTAGGTAAATCTTTGTGATAAGGCGAAAATGGCAGAGCACCGGAGAGGTTTTAGTGAGTATTACAAAATGTCAGCCCGATCTGTTAGGTATTTGGTGGTAGCACGTTACAAACGTTCGGTTCCTGCCCGTGGTCCACATAGTACATCTGGCTGTACCAGTGGCATTTGTTTCTTTCTGTGGTCCACCGCAAGATAACTGGGTGTTAGTTCACCTGGCCGTACCATGGGCATTTTTTACTTTCCGTGGTCCACCTTTCATGCAAACTTTCACATTTATAATTAGTCCGTTGGGTCCATTCACCAGTTCCATTAGACATTAGAATGATTGGACTGAGGAAATAGGCAAAAGGATCAATAGACTAAACGGGAAGTTGACGAAAACGCGCCGGTAGAACAATACAGTGCACCGATTCACTACGAAGTTATTGTATTCTCTTTGCGATTCACAACACAACCAACAACAAATTTAAATAAGTTTCCCTACCCTCCATTAAGGTTTGAAATTTATTTAGAGTACTTATGTTGCTCTGTGTATTTTACGATCTCGTATTGTATTTTAAAAACGTTTTTATTTGCATGTCTTCCTAGTTAGTAAATATTATTTTTATAAATATCGTATAATGATAAAACTTAGTGCACTAGCCAGAAAGAAATTAGAAATAAGTTACCCTAAATCTCATTATAAGTGAACTAAATGTAAGTTTTTTAATGAGAATAAATTCTTTAAACCGAAATTGGTAACTGGACGTAACGGACAGACTTGACTAAACAGTGAACTGATCCTAATAACGTAATGGGTTTCTGCTCAAGGTTTGGCAGCGTTGTTTCTATGGAAACATTCAAAAGTAATTTCTATCCTATGGGAACTGATTTATGAGATAAAAGCTTATGTTTGATTACAGGCCTAGAATGACCTGTAGGTATGCAAAATTTCAAAATGATCCGTTCAGTAGTTGCGTGACAAACATCCATACATCCCTACATCCCCATATATCGCCTTTACAGACGGAGTGGTGAATTGCCGAATGCTAGATGGATTCTTGGATTGGATTTCTGTCGTAAATTATGATAAGTAAACAATAATGTGTTTTTCCTTCTAGTTAAACAGATGCGTCGGTGCGGCGGTACCAGTAAAAAAACTGAACTACAAAAGCCTAGCTGATGTCATGACAAAGTACAACAGAGATATCTGTGAAAACGATGTAGATAGAACAGTACTTTGCACTAATGATGTGGAGTCATTCATCAAGTTTAAATATCCTATATTAAGACTGAGGTACGTGTTCTTGACCGCGACTCGGCAAGCGTAAAGTACGACGCCGCGCCCTCCGGCCAGGTTGGTTAAAGATGTGTGAAGGACTGCTGGCACATGCTGGATGCGGCAAGCTGAAGACAGGGCGCTATGGCGCTTATAAGGGGGGTGGGGTATACATAGGACATAGCTAGTTGGGCGTGGGCGTGGGCGTGGGCGTGGGCGTGGGCGTGGGCGTGGGCGTGGGCGTGGGCGTGGGCGTGGGCGTGGGCGTGGGCGTGGGCGTGGGCGTGGGCGTGGGCGTGGGCGTGGGCGTGGGCGTGGGCGTGGGCGTGGGCGTGCGATCGGCGTGCGCGATTTCAAAATGATTTCAGGAACCTTTGCGAAGGCAGCGACATACCAAAGCGCCTCTACGTGGCAACCACCATCGTCCTCTACCACTGCTGCATGAACGCCCGCGAGGGTGCTGTCGACGAAGACATCTGCCGCGAGCTGACAGAGTACGAACAAGAAAAGATCCTCAAGTTCTGTGAGAACCTGAGCGAAATGGAAGTTACTGTCAACAATGTTGAGAAAGCTGTCAAAGGTAGTTTGTCTCTGTAGTCACGCTTATTTAAAAATGCAAGCGGGTGGATATATTGTTTATCTGTTCACGGCAAAACTGCTGAACGGATCAGGCTAGGAGCGGTTACGGTCGAACTTCAGCAGCCTACCTAGATGAGCTTTAAAAAGTTCAAAAGTTACAGCTACCTGTGTAAATAATTCATTAATTTGAAAGAATATGTCGCTAGTTCCGGGAGAAACACGGAACCCACAGCGTCAGTTAACACTTAAATAGTAGTAAAGAAGTGTGGCCGCAGGATAACAGATGGCGCTGTTCAAAGTATGTATTATCGCAAAGAACAAATTGCCACTTGTTGTACCTTAGTATATATCGGAAGAGTGTGCGTGTAGTTTTCACTTCTGCTGGCATTCCGGAGTGCAAACCGTTGTTTTCTTCTGTGGGTTGTTTGTTTGCTCTATAATTACTACCATGACTGATGCGTCCAGATAAGGTGGGTGTGTGTAGGGGTGTGTGTTGTGTGAGCTTGTGAGGCACCAGTCTCGTCAGAGTCTGGGTAACCTGAGTACACACAGAAATACCTGCTGAATTTGCCATTCCTACCTCGAACAAGTAACGACCATCGCATGAAAGGAAGCTGCTGCCCTTCCACTGGTGACCCTCTTACGGCATTCACCCACACGGGTAAGGGGTCGATTGTTACGCCGCCACGATCTTCATTTATTACAATAAAAATCTATTTATTTAGTTGAAAAACTAGTTTATTCAGGCATTAAGAAGAAAACGTAAGGCCAATTAAATAGGGGAGGCTCCTAGTCTCAACACGTCACAAATCTAAACTAAAACCGCTGGCCTGTCGAGCAGACATTTTACACCTTTAACGAGCTCACAAGCCTGAAAGTGAAAAATAAAGTACTATGTAGGTACTTGCAAATGTAAAATTGTATAAGTATCAAAATTGTATAATTATATGATCTGTAATGCACATTCCATTATTAAATAAATGAACTGAACTGAACTGAACTAAAGTTGATTAGTTGAATGAAATCAATTCATTTGTGATGAATTCTTCAGATGCCTTTGAAAGTAAGGAATCACCCGGAGTAAATCTGACCTTGGAAGAGAGCACAGACACAGTTCCAGACGCGTCAGATTTTGCCATGAACGAGGCCTCCACCTCACAGGCAGATAATTTGAAACAGCCTTTACTGAAGGTATTCTTATTTCTCATCACTTGATCATCTTCATAGTAAGGCTTTAACCACAAACATGCAAAATGGTATTATAGAGGTCACATCCCACCATCCCATCAGAATATTATCCCATTATAATATATTAAAATAAAATAAGTGTATCTTATGACGACATTAAATTTATAATAATGTAAATTTGATGGGTTTTTAAACTTAGATGAAAAAGCTTTGCAAGATACTTCTTTGATATCTTCAGGTAGCTTGTTGAAAATGCGTCCACACATCGCTTGAACTTTTTTTTTTTGAGACTATGGAAACGTTTCTTATCCTTTGAGAATTGATTTATGGGGTAAAAGTAGCCTGATAAAAGCCATCAACCTGCGCCTCAGCAAACATGATAGTAGGGGAGCCCACGATGCTAAATGCTCGATGCAATGCTCGAGCGTCATAGAGACCTATTAGGTTGCAAAGCTTAGATGATAAAAAGAAAAAAATGTTATATAATATATAATAATAATAATATAATAATAAACAATCTTTATTGCAGGAAAAATGTAGATAGATTACAATAGGTGTTCAGAAAGTTCATAAAATAAAAATAAAAACTAACTACTGTATCCTGCAATTGGCGGTCTTATCCCTTGCAGAGATATCTACCAGACAACCATTGTGTATAAGGCACCTTATGTCAAAGGCTACCTATGAGCTAGTTGTATCTAGCTGTGTGTTGGCCAAAGCCAGTGTCAGTGAGTCGGCCACCAGGGTCGCTCACTACCCCCGAACTAGTTGGTACTGTATCTCGGGTGGCAGTAAACTACTCCTCGCGCCGGCCTTGACAGTAGTCAGGCTCAACTTTAAAAGTTAGATTCGGCTGTTTTACATTAGTAAAGTTAAGCAGCGAAAACCACTAATAAATTAATAAAAAATAAATAAAAACAAAGGTTATGTATACAAGAATTGTCAAAGTAGGTAGGGTACTTACAATAAAAACCACTTTAACAATATGGCATTTCAAACAAAAACTATAACTAAAAACAAGAGAGAGAAATTGTCACAAAGAATGTAGGTACAGTGGATGTATGTGCAAGGTCTTAATACCATATAATATATGGTATCAAAACCCTACACTTACCCCGAATTCTGTTTACATATTATGTAAACAAAATTCACGGCAAATTATTATAATTCAGGTATACATTATATAATAATATTTATAATTACAATGTATAATGTCGATGGATAGGTAAAAGGTTATTAAATATATGTATATTGTTATAGGTTGGTTAGGTAATTAAGTTTTTCAGTTTCATTGTAGTTCAGATTCAGTAACCAGTCAGTTATATGTTTTTTTGCCTTGAATCTCGTCATTTGATGAATGATGAGATCCTTATTGATCCTATTATAGAGGCGCGAAGAAATTATTTTATAAAAACGGCTGTAAAATGTGATTCTGTGTGTCTCTGTCTCACATATTTTATGTGACCTTCGTTTCGGTACTGCATCGGAGGGGGTGAAGGATACTGTAGAGTGCATGCGCAACAAGGTTTGGAGCACGAATAGCTGTCTCACTGTGAGGAACTTACAGTCATTGTAGAGACTTGTAGTAGTGTATCTATATGGTTTCTTCAGCATGACTTTCAGGACTGCCCTCTGACCTGTCTCCAACTGGAGCATTTTAGTCTTCGTCGACCCCCCCCAAACTGAAATGCAATACCTAGTTATGGACTCACCAAGCGCTGAGTATACTAGCCTGAGTGTCTTGAGGTTTGCTGAAGATCGAAGGTTCTTAAATATGTATATAAGTTTTCTCATTCGGGCAGTTAAGTTATCAATTTGAGCATGCCAATTTAGGAGTTGGTCTATTGAGACACCTAGATATTTGATTACATCAGTTTTTTGCAGGCTAGGACAAGATATACCTTTTCATCGTTGGGGGAAGCGGCTATAGATTTTTAAATATGTAAAAAAATACTGTTGCATGGACATATTCGAGCGCGTCAGATATTGATAGCATCAATGTCCTACGTATTTTTAATCATGTGCGTATGTTAATCTGATCATTTGCATGATGCGGGGTGGTTGTAAGTAAGGGTTAAAAATTAAAAGAAAAAAATTAAATCGAGTGCGTCAGGTTTTCTAAGGGGGTGTTAAGTACACCAAAAAAATGCTCTCATTCAATGATCTGACGATTTCGATCTGACACAAACTCGCGGCCATTATTATAATGTGCAAAAAAATTCTCCATTTTGAAATACTCAAGCGCGTCAGATTAAGATATATCGCTCCTTTAAAAATAAACCGAAATAACTCAAAAATCGGGTGTTTGGAGGTTTTGTCATAAAACGCATTATGTACTTGCAAAGAATAGTCTCATTTCGACAGGCGCTCCATTCTGAGCAAATTGAGCGAAATAGAAGACCACCTATCTCTTTTCCACTAAAGACCATGGACATATGTTGTTCATCTTTATGTTCTAGACGTGCTGTCTCATAATCTGACGATTATCTAAAGGGATTCGCCTAATTTGATAAATTTTATTTTTTCAAATTTTTAATTGAACATAATTAATTGAGAAGCTCAGGAAATAGCAAGCAGATAAATAAGTGTATGTTTTTTGAGTAGAGTACTTGTATAAGAAGAAAAAGTGAGAGAGGAGTAGAAACGCGGAGAGGGAAATATAGGTGCCAGCATTAAACTTTATCGACGATTTTTTATTATTTCGGCTTGCGAAAATCGTCAGATTATATATTTTTCGTTATCCTTATTTATTTCCTTCAAAAAAAAAAAATTTGGCTACGCTCGAGAATGTCGAGGTGACGTTTTTTTTTTACAACTTTGCTGCCCTCCCCTTTCTTTACGTCACTCTCTAATTATCAGATTAGTGGAATATACACTTTTAAGCATGTAATTAACTCACCCTACCTTAATCTGACGCGCTCGAGAATTTCTAATGATCAATTTTTTTTTACTAATCTGATCCTTTATCCTTCACGGGCGGCCTTATATATGGAGCTCATCTTTGGTGGAGGTACTTAACCGGATACAAGGTATAGCAAATTATTATTATAGCCCTGTAAATTAATCTGCCGCGCTTTAGTAAATCCCGAAATCCCCGCTTGGGCTCCCCTACTATGAGGGATACGCTGCAGAAGCGGGGCAGCCCCAACAACATCCTAAAGGCGTCCTTTTAGTCGCTAGACTAAATGGCAATGATATTAAATGGGCGGCGGCGCTACTGTGAGTCGGGGTTTTGCCTAAAGATACATTTTGTTCTTAGAAATCAAAAAATATGCTACATCGTTGTCAGTTGCCCCTTGACCACGATCACTGTAATGCGGTAGAAACGTAGGGTAAATAAAAACAAAGGTACGCGATAAATACCCGATAAATAATCATTAAATTATGTTAACGAATCGCAAAAGTTCAAACATATCGTTTTTTTAAGTTTTTTATCGGTCCCATTGTCTCAGCTGGACCACGGAAAGCACCAGCTTTCAAATAAAAAAAAAACCATGACAATCGGACCACACAGTCAAAAGTTCTGAGGTAACAAACATAAAAAACAGTGTAATTGAGAACTTGAAGTCGATTAAAATGAAGGAGTTAAAATATGTTTGGGTCCAACCGAACAAGTGTCATAATGTCATAATTATAAAGTTTAATAACTAACGTGAACACGTCTTACTATAGAAACTTTCGTAGTTTGAAGAATTCATTATGAATTCTTCAAACTACGAAACAAACGTTGGTGTTCTTACAAGGTTCGTAGTTAACCCGCTTACATTCATAATGAGAACACGTTTATTATGGGTTATGTGGGCTATGTAAAATTTATCCCGTTTTTGGGATATTATTTGATTTCTTAGAAATTACCCATAGTGTAAACTATACTAAATAAAAACATCTTTTTCTCGTGTTTCAGTTCAACTCATCTATAACGGTGTTGCCATCGGTGGTGGCTGAAACCGATACATACTCAGAACTGGAGACGGATTCTGATGCCAAAATTATGAGAAAGGAGAACAGTGTGGAGTCTGCAGATATCAGTAATGTTTATCTTCCGAAACTAACAGGTAGGTATAAGAATATAAAGAAATTCGATTATAGAAAACGAAGCATAAGTCCTTGTCCCGTAATCTTAAAAAAACAGTGTTGGTAAATATTGAATTGAATTGTCCAGCATTATTATTATTATTATTATTGAATAAGGAATTTGAAGTGGGATTTTTTCTTTTTTTTTTCACAATAAAGTTAGTAATTTCTTGATGCGCCTCGCGGCTTCGCACGCCTATCCCACGGGAACTGATTTATGAGATAAAAAGTAGCCTATATGTTATTTCAAGCTTAGAACTACCTATATGCAAAATTTCAGCCCGATCCGTTTAGTAGTTTTTGCGTGAGAGCGCAATAAACATATCCGTTCCGGTCATCTACCTCTCCCATCAACCTAATAGATATTATAAAGAGGAAAGATTTGTATTTTTGTAACGAATAAACACAAAAACTACTGTAATGATTCATTATGAATGTAAGCGGGTTAACTACGAACCTTGTTTGTGTTGGAAGAACACCATGAAGATGTCCCTCGGGGATGAAACGTTGGTGTTCTTGCAACACAAACAAATAAAAACATGTCATTTTAACCCACAGACGTAGGTTTCCTCAAAAGGTATAAGATGATATAATAAAAACATGTCTTAACCTGCAGACGTAGGTTTCCTCAAAGCACCACAACCAAACGAAGGAGATCCAAAGAGATTTGAAGTTTCAAGACACAAAGTATACCCCGAAAATCCTTCTAAATTTATGCAAAGAGACAAAGAGGCAAGAGGAACTGAAAGACAAAGAAAAGAGGCAGACAATAATAACTCTAAATGCTACAGAAGAGAAACCGACGATTATAGATATGAGAGACATAGAGTTGGTACGATAAATGTCGAAGAAAAGAGGCATGAAGAAAATAGGCATCAAGACAGGAGGTATGAAGAGATGAAAGAACCAACTGAAAGAATAATGACGCCTAGAATGCCACCAATGAAAGGTGAGTAATATAATAAGTCATATAGTAATAATAATAAAAATGTATTTGAAACTTATAGATAATTCAGGCCTCATAAGCGCCCTGATAAGCGCCTTATTGGTGTTTATCTAATGGGGCGTAGTGCCCAGAACTCCCACTTGGGCAAGCGGAATAGAGATCGCAGTTCCATAAAAAAATCCAAGTATCTATCTTTCTAAGAATTTGTTTTAGCTAAGCGATGGGATAATGGTAGACCTATCCTAATATAGGGTAGGTACAATAATGTGTGTTTTTAATGTAGTCAATAAGTTCTAACAAATTATTATGCATTATATATCATCATCCATTATGAACGCCTAGCACCCTGTCTACGACTTGCTGCATCCAGCATCTGCCTGCAGTCTTTGTCCAGTAACAGTAAAGTAAAGGCTTATAAAAAACGTCTCCAGGTTCTGGGTTTCCAGAGAAAAGCTGCATGGAAGGCTGTTCCTGCTCGAAATGCATAAGCAGTGCCCTTTGCTGCGGAGATCCTAGCAGCACTGCAGGGTTTTGTCAGGAAAAGCTGAAGCTGAGCCAATTAGTAAGCGGATTGACGAAGAAATACTTTTTAAGGTACCTACTAGATAAAATAAAATAAAATAAATAAAAATAGCCTTTATTTCTTCTTCTTATTTACCTACTTAAGTACATCTATTTTCAAACATTTATTTAAGTAAGTAGTCGCCATTTTTGGCGTCGGCCTCCCCCAGCTCCTTCCACATTTTCCTATCTCTAGCCTTTGTCATCCAGTTAGCACCAGCTCTCTTCGTAAATATGTCTTTCCATCTCTTCACCGGTCGACCTCTCTTACATCCCTTGGGATCCATTCTGTGATTTGATTGGTCCAACGGAGAGTAGAATCCGAAAGATTATTTTCCATCCTGCACATGTGCCCAGCCCAATTCCATTTTAATGACCTTATGACCTCTACGACGCACGTACCGGTATAGTACCTACTAATGGTATATTTTTTTTGAAAAGCAATCGTTTTCGCAAACATATGGAATACTCAGTGACCTTTAGGCCTTATTTACGAAGACGGGGTGCGTGCAGCGGCGCGTTCAGCAGCTGCGTCATCGCATGCGTAAACACAAACATATCGCAATGTACGGTGATGTTTATGAATAGGCGGGGCGGGCAGAGCGACGGTGGCAGCTACGTGCAATGCCGCGTATAACGCAGCGTGCGACGTCGCTAGCGACGCGTCATATCAAACAAACGCGTGTAAAATTGCTTCTCTGTAAACACACTCCACCAACGCCATATGTTTGAATTCATTGCGGGCCGCACCGCTGCACGCCCCGTGTCTCCATAGACAAGCTCTTTGGCAGGAGCACCAGGATACCAGCTTGGGCCCTTGAAAGCCCTGAAAGAATATTCATCATTACCACGAGAATGTGTTAACCTTTTAAAACGTCCAGAAAAACTAGTAAATTAACTCGATAAATACCTCAACCTCAACAGCCTATATGGGTCCACTGCTAGAAGCAGGCCTCCCCCTGGTAAGCGCCTTATTGGCTCATATGTCATAGGGGTATTGCCTATAAACCCCACTGGGTTGCCGATAAATACTAGTGAGTATTAATTTACAGTTGAGAAAATTATAATTTTAATGTTTGCAGAAATAATGTGAACGGCGGCTGGCAACTGACTTGGAAGGCATATTTACTGGCAATTACTATGTTGTTTTTGATAATAATCCTAGTGGTGATAGGAGTCACCATGCCACTTCATAGTGGAACCTCGGATCCCTCTTTAGCTGCTAGGATTGTGGAGAAAAGAGAAATGCCACGCCATAAATATGCTGAAAAGAGTGGGTAAGATTTTTCTTCCTCGGATTTTATACAAAGGTATAAAACTTAAAGGGTCGTTAATCAGAAACAGCTATAGGACACATTATACATTTTATTTATTCACCGTTGATATTGACGCAGTAGCCAGTACATTCCCTTTCTCAGCACTGTCAGTACCATCAACTTTTCTACGTATAGACCAGCTCACGTTTCGTTACTTAGCAAAACTATTAAAGTCTTCGACGATCTTGTGGTGGAACGTGCGAAGTTTCCCCTGTGACGTTGGAGGGAAATTCTACGAATCCTTCGAGGTATATATATATAGTAGATATCGGATAAAGTGTCAAAAGATACAATATCAAGCTATAAATCACAAATCGAGTCCCGCCAAAAACTGCATTCTAGTGCGACTTATCGATGAAAATCCTTCGGTAAATATCTAATATAAATTTTGCCTTCTCCCTACAGGCCATCTGATCTGGCCCCAGGGCGTCGCATTGTCTATAAGTCTGAGAGATTCTGATTTATTATCTCTCTACTCAAGAATTCGTTACTACAACTCTGTTTTGCTGGCCTCATATAGTACTGTGAGACTTTATATAAGTTGTTGTTTTTTGTTTTCAGAGACGAAAACGAAGGTCACTCGTGGGAGTGCGTTCAAAACCTCTGTCAAAAAATCTATGACTCCAGGCCCAGTATCTTCTCATCATTTGCTCGCTGCTCCCTTGTCTGCATGGGTCCTCAAATCTGGCCGCTGCCTATTGGCTACACCAAGTACAGTAACAAAATCGTCTCCCTTTCCACCAGCAGGCTTGAATACAAGTTTCAGTCCCTACCATGCGACGCGGTACACCAATACGTTGCTGAAGCATTCAAAACATTTCTCGGCCATCTCGTGAGACTGGAAAAACAGAGCAAGAACAGCGAAAATACAGTCGGAGATCTACCACTGATGAAACTTTATATTCAGATCTTCGTAGAAAGGGACACTGAGCCTAGGTTGCGGTTGAATACGGATGAGTCTTACAACCTCGCGATTGAAACTGTGCAGAATCAGCTGGTGGTTAAGGTGTCCGGGGCGTCCTTCTGCGGAGTCAGGCATGGTCTCGAAACTCTGAGTCAACTTATACTCTTAGACCAGACAACGGGGAAGTTGATAACCCTCTCAGATGCCATGGTAAAAGACGCTCCAAGTTACAAATACAGAGGCCTGATGATCGATACAGCTCGAAATTACATCCCAATGCAAGATCTGATAAGAACAATCGATGCTATGGCAACTGTCAAGCTGAACACCTTCCATTGGAGAATATCTGACGTAACCAGCTTTCCTCTTCTCCTCCCTGATTTACCAGAACTCTTTGAGTTCGGAGCATATGACCGATCCATGGTTTACACGAAAGAGGATATCACATCACTAGCGAACAGAGCTTACTACCGTGGAATAAGAGTTCTGATAGAAGTGGCAGCGCCAGGTCCCGTTGGCAGACCATGGTCGTGGTCTCAAGACGTATCCTGCCATAAGAGCAAAGAAAACTTTACATGCAGTAGTATTCTCTGTCTGAGACTTAACATGAAAGACGCTGTCTTCGACACACTGGAAAGGATTTATGCGAACATAATAGAAATGACAAGAGTCGACGATGTTTTTCATTTATCTGATGGTATATTCCCTCTTACGAACTGTTTGTTCCTGATTGAGGATAGAGAAGGATTTTTAGAGAAAGCCTTGTTTAGACTGAAACAGGCGAATAAGGGTTTCTTACCGGAGCTTCCAATAGTGTGGTACACCTCCCATTTGAACAAGGATTTTGAAGCCAGGGCGTGGGAGAAATTGGGTGTTCAGTACAATGACGCAGAGCTATGTACTTCGGAAAATCATCTCACGAAGTTTAAAGTCATTCATTCGACAAAATGGGATTTATCGTGTTTAATGGAAAAGCAGCGCTGCAAGAGATATAGGTGAGGGATATTTGATTTTAGAGTAGTAAATACCATGGAACATCGCCCTACACTGCGTTGGAATAAGGTCCGCGTACTCAGGAGGTTGCGGTTACGATTCCCGCTTTGGGATAAATATTTGTACGATCTGTAATTATTTGTTCTGGGTATTTTCTTAGTTTTAAAAAAAGACGTGTGGCACTCGGGGACTGCCGCGGTAAAGCTATTGCAATGCCATCTAGAGGCGAGTTGCTGAACTAAAGAGACAAACGTCATATTTCAAAAAGTCATTAAAAGTTCTACTATTCATCGATAGATGGCAAAACTAAAAATTATCACCGCTGTTCCGGTCGGAGTGGGGAGCGTAAGGTTTTCTCGTTACGGAATTTCTGGATTCGGTCCCCGCGCTCAAGGCCCGCGATAGAAGCTATGCAATAGCTTAAAAAAAAACTCTATTTAATGTATTGTATGTTTATCAGTCTACCGACACCAGAGTCACAATCGGTGCTTACCATATCAATGTCCATCCGCGCTATCCAGGTTAAGTCGATAATATAATATGTATATTTCGACACGATCGTACTACCATAATTGCCCGGAATTATGACTAATCTATACTAATATTATTAAGAGTAAAGATTTGATTGTTTGTTTGCATGGAATAGGCTCCGAAACTACTTAGGTTCCGAACTTACTTTTCAGGAAGTGACAAAGGCTTTATTTTATCCCGAAATTCCCACAGGAATGGGAACTACGCGGATGAAACCGCGAACCGCTGCTAGTCTATATATCTAAAAGAAAGTCGTGTTATTTACACAATTTATTACTCACGGCTGAACCGATTTGACTGAAATTTGGTGGGGAGGTAGCCGGAGGTAGCAAGTAGGAGAAAGGCTGGTAGGAAGTAGCAGGAGATGGACATATCCCGTTCCCGTGGGATGCGACATCAAAAAAATCCGCGGAGGCGAAGTCGCGGGGCGCAGCTAGCTCCAAATAATTATAACTTTTCCCATCTCGTGACAAAAGCAAATGTATGGAATTTGGCTCAAAGACACTAGGTCAATGTTGTCATTCATCGAACCAAGGTTGTTGCATGACTAAATGTATGAAAAACTTGATAGACTAAGACATAATAGGTTAAATCTAGATATCCCTCAGTAGACATCAATATTGTTATAACCTGCGTATTTATAGTAGGTACCTATATAAAAATGAATGAATGAATGAACACTTTTATTGTACTAATAGTAATAAATATACATTAATGTCTTATATCTAAATAATAAATAAATGTAGTACAAAATGCGGCCTTATCGCTGTGAGCGATTTCTCGCAGGCAACCTTGGTATATAATGTAGGTATGTTATATAATTTTATATCTTAGGAACTTTAAGATGGAGCCTATGTTCCAAATTGCAGTGCCCCACCAGGGCTCATGTTGAAGATGTTCCTAATTTTAATGATCGCAATGAAAATCTTGAATCTTAAAGAACGAGATTGACAATGACGTCATCGTTCATGCTGTCCTACTCGGTTCGAACACCCTCAATGGTCGATAACACAAAAACCACTCATTCTTTTGGGTTTCGCCGGTCCCCCATAGATTGAGGCTTCCGTCATTTGGGGCCACTAGAAAAATGGACCGCGGTCCCTTTCGCCGAATTGATTTAACTTTAAACTGGTAGAGATGCTCATGAGCGATAAGACCGCCATTTGTCACTAGTTTGTAAGTTGTTTTGCTGTATTTATTCTTTCAATAACCGTGCATAAAGTATTTTCCATTTTATTATATTTTACTAGTTTCTGCCGACGCGACGGCTTTTGATTCTACGGAATTTTTTGAAGGTGATTTAGATCCCGCGGGAACTGATTTATGGGATAAATGCATTTGTTTGATTACAGGAAGAAAAAAGTAAAATAGTAAAAGAAGAGAAGTAGAATTACCTGTATGAAAAATTTCAGCCCGATCCGTTCAGTTGTGTTTGCGTGAAAGAGTAACAAACATAAATAAATATCCATAGATTCTTACAAACTTTCGCGTTTATAGTATTAGAAGGTAAAGTAAGATTAAGAGATAAAAATTACATCATAAATTCATAATTAATTAAATTTTTATCTGCGAGATTATTAATTTTACTGACATTTCATATTATGACTATTGTATGTAAGAAACTTTTAATGTAATTCTGTTTTCTTTTGATTATTCTAATTAGTTTCTTACAACCGTTTTTATTTAAAAAAAAAACATATTATTATGTACTTACCTACTGCAAAAGATCCCTCCCGGCACCCGGAACAATTCGTCAGATAAATCCCCCACGCAAATAAAACATTCCCGATAATGTAGTGGAAATCTACTCATTGATGGTTCAGCACTTACCTCTATCCCTTATTATCATTATACACCACCATAAGTGCGAGCGAGAAAGTTAAAACGCAACATTGTTATTATTTCATTTGCATCTACAAATATCAATGAAAAGGTCAATGATAATGTTACACGTGAAACGAAGTAAAGAGTTTAATGCTCTTTATGCCACAAACTATTTTGTTATTAGTTACAGTGTCCGACACGACTTATATGGATTTACGGCATACTGGTCAAGACTGCATGTTTGTCTGCCTTAGAGATCTACAATATATAATATACAATAGATACTATACCGTGTTCATTTTGAATGAGGCATAAACGTATACAAACCGAACATACTTAACCTAAAATTCACTTCGTTGGCGCGTCCTTTTTATACGTAATTTACATAACTTGTCGATTTTAGATCCTCCCTTCAATAAAAATTGCTTACAATTATATCTGAAACTCGACGCCAAGCAAGTGAGATTTTGTTATTTGCGTCGTATTTTGTATACTAACATGCTCCATTCAAAATGGATAAACCATAGATATTATGCTCGGAGTCTCTCGAAGGATAGGATTCGTAACGAATACATACATTATACTCATGAGTGTCATGGCGAAACATTGAGGTGTTTACCATACAAGGTTAGAAGGAAAGGAAGAAAATACATTTATTTTTAAACTCAATCGCACAAATTTTTACGTTATATTTACCCCTTGTTACTCGTACATTACCGAGTTGCATTACTCCTACATAAAGTTGCTCGTTTCGTGTTGGCGTGAGATTAGTATTAAAGTAATAGAAAATCTTTTTTCGGCATACTGGTCAAGACTGCATTTTTGTCTGCCTTAGAGATCTACAATATGTATGTATAATATATATACAATAGATACTAGATAATATTATGTTCGGAGGATAGGATTCGTAACGAATACAAAAATATAATTTCCTATTTTACATACTTCTGATAAGGGATATTGGTTGTCGGTTTTAGAAAATTTAGAAATTACAAAATACATCCACAGCCTGTATCGGTCCACTGCTGGACGCAGGCCTCCCCCTTATAAACGCCTTTTTGGTGTTTAACTCATGGGGGGGTAGTGCCCATAATCCCCACGCTGGGCATGCGGGTTGGGGATCGCAGTTTGGTGGAAGATTGGTTCTGCAGGGGGCGCTGCTGCCCGCCCCCCAGAAGATATCCCTTAGTCGCCTCTTACGACACCCACGGGAAGAATTGGGGTGGTGCAAATTCTATGCCGCCGGCACCACACGGCATACATAATACAAAATACAGTAATTAATTTTTAATTTTTAATTTAATAAGTAATTATTGAATTAACTAAGTACAGGATTGCCGTTCTTATGGAGTTTAGAACGAAGAACAATTTTATAAAGGTATTACAATAAACGATTTTGTCACTGCGATTCCATAGAAGACTCAGAAGTCTACACGCAATAATAGTACATTGTTTGTTACCCAAGGAATGAAAGTAACTTATTTAGTCCCGAGGCCGCTTATAGTTAGAGGGACTAAATAAGTTACTTTTACCCGAGGTAAGCACTGAGCTTTTCATTACGAATACAAGGAAAGTTAAAATGAAAATATAAATAAGCTAATGAAAAAAAGGTTTCGCCCTTAATATGGATTTTCTCTAGTAATGGCGCGCGCAGTGATGGCAGACAATGGGCGTGATGCGTCACTATGACTGTTTATAAGGGGTGGTTTTGCGGGCGATGCTTCACCTCTCCTCCGTAGACCGAGACATGTTCTCGGTGACCCTGTTGACCCACTCACCGCCGCCAACCCCGAGGAGGTGACGTCAACCGATTCGTTACCGCACACTACACAGTCGACCATAAACCGACCCCGCCGGAAGCGGGGGTCGAAGAATTCCCTTTTTCCGCCCGCAGATGCATTTGTGCATCTAAGGCGTAACCTCCATGCCCTTCGTAGCATCAGCCCAAGCCCAGGCTCGCACCTAAGTGGTGGCCCAAACTAATTTTACCGGCGAGGCGCCCTCTGCGCCCGCCAAAAGTCCGGTAACGCTGTCATGGCCATCTGCGGTCAACAGCATTATAGTCCATTAAAAAAAACGATGCTTCACTTGCCGCGCGGAGCTCGGAGTGGCAACATCTCTGGTGGGACTCTGCCGTTGTTGTTTGGCGCATACAAAAATACAAAATAATTTATTTGACATTAAGATTATAAGAAGGTGTTACAGAGTAGTTGTTACATTTTTATGGTATAATGCTGGAGTATTTCCTATGATCCCCGCACTAGGCTAGGCCTGTTTCGCGGGAGACCGACTGAACAATGATTGAATTGCCATTACATAGAGAGCGTTACACTAGCAAACGGTATATAAAAATATGAAAAAGGTACAGAGAAAAGCATGCAGTAAAACAAAATAATTATATAAAAATTAAGAATAATAAAGTTAATTATCAGCTATCAGGATATTTTCAGGATTCCAAACAATAACAATTCTAATCCTATGTCAAGATCGAGTGGTGTGGTGTCCTGATGATGTCTCGTGGAGAGACGAAACGACTTACTTTGTTAAATGTTCTTTAATTTTTTTTTATTGAAATTGGTTAGATTTTATCTCAGAAAGTTTTTATCGCGGAATTGTTACAAAATATTTTTATCCATATATTTACAATGGATTTACGCAAAGTAACCTCTGAATGGCCTGTATGGCCGGCTTACATTATTCCAGTAACCAATCCAGCACTGGACTGGATCGCTGGACTGAAATAATGTTAACCGGCCATTATGTAACGAGTATATAACATACGACAGAGAATCAAAGTTATCGACAGCTAAGTGGCGTAGAGGAAGTGTACAAACTATTAGGTACTACCATTGATTTATTAAAAAGGGAAGATGAGGTACTAGTGTCTCGAAAGTGGCAACCGCATATTGTGTAAAATTGTATCCTCCCACCTCAGTCACCGTCGGACCGAGGCGGCATGGGCGGTCGTGATTCGCGTGAAATGTTGTCTCGGTCTCACTTCGGTCTTAGATACGTCTTTCAGTCTTTGTTGTTCTTTGTATTGCACAGGACTGGAAATATAACTGTGAGCGTATGTGTTTGCGTGTAGTTGTAACACATGCCAATTTTTGAGTAAGCGCTGGAAGAACGTAACCTATCTTCCCTTTATATATTATTTGTGGTACTACTAATTATTTATTATTTCGAAAACTTTCGGTATTTCTTGAAAAAAGCTGAACCTCTCCCTTAAAAGTACTTTTTTTGTTACGCCCTGTATTATTTCCATTCCTAAAAATCCATAAAATCGATATGAACGATTTTTTAAAATGAAATCGTCATTGCTAAATAGCTCCTTATAAAACTGTTACAGATAACAATCTCAAGGTGAAGGAATAATCTAAGGTCAAGAAGGATAATAGAATATATAATAAGACGCAGTTTACAAATAATTAATCTTATCGAATAACATGTGGTTCGCGCCTAAATGAAACATCATCATTAACCTATTATTAGTCCACAGCTGGACATAGGCCTCCCCTTGAGTGCCATAGCGCCCTGTCTTCAGCTTGCCGCATCCAGCATCTGCCTGCAGTCTTTCGCAGGTCGTCGTCCAATCTGGCCGGAGTTTTTTATACTTCGTTTGCTGAACGAAACTACAAATTTTGCTATTAGCCCGGAATCAAACATTAGCTCCTTTTTTACGTTCACACTCATAGGTTTCCATAAATAATTAATTTTGTTTTAAATAACTATAAACCGACTTTAGTTTTTATAGTTTTTTCATGATTAAAATGGGACCACACGGGAAGCACCAGCTTTCATATAAAAAAGAATCAATAACATCGGACCACATAGTCAAAAGTTCTGAGGTAACAACAAATAAAAAAAGAAAAACAGAGAACAGTCTAATTGAGAACCTCCTCCTTTTTTTGAAGTCGGTTGATAACTGAACGAAGACGCGAGCAGAAACTAGTCTATTCATATATAATAAAGAGGAAAGATTACATTGTTTGTTTTTTTGTATTGATTCGGCTCCGAAACTATATGACCGATTTAAAAAATCATTCATCATTCAAAATCTTACTTTTTAGGGAGCCACATCAGCATATTTTATCCCGGAAATCCCACGGGAACGGAAACTACGCGGGTGAAACTGCGAAGCACTGCTAGTCCTTTATAAAACTTTGTTTTTTTTTTCAGGACATGGCAAGAGATGTACTCATGGGTGTCATGGCGAAACATTGAGGTGTTTACCATACAAGGTACGAAGAAAAGAAAGACAATAAATGTATTTTTAAATTCAATCGCATAATTTTTTAAGCTATTGCATGCATTGCTTCTATCGCGGGCCTTGAGCGTGGAGACCGAATCCAGAAATTCCGTTACGAAAATAACCTAACACCCCCCAATCACCGGCACAGCGGTGATACTTTTTAGTTTTGCCATCTATCGATGAATAGCAGAACTTTTAATGACTCTTTGAAATATCACGCTTGTCCTCTTTCGTTAAGCAACTCGCCTCTAGGTGGCATTGGTTGTATCGGCGTTACTGCTTGCTATAGCTTTACCGCGGCAGTCCCCGAGTACCAAACGCATAGAGATGTCACTAGTACTATAAAAACTCTATGGCCACACGTCTTTTTTTAGTTTTTTTTTGTGTGTTGGCGCGAAATGATTCAATGTAATATAAAATCTTTTACGATTTGCGAATTACTTTTCCTTTAGTTTCATTTCTCGTCGAAGGCAAAAAAAAATTTAAACCACGAACAAAGAACAATTTTAAAAAATCTCACGTAAGATTGGGGGACGAGAAAAATCTCACGACATTACCAAGGGCAGAAGGGGGTTCGAAAATCGGCAAAATTACGTATCATCACGTGTAGTATGAAAATGCCACCTATTTTTGTGAGTCTGAAGTCTCGCTCAGTTTGCATAGTGTAGAAAGAGATACAAATAGGTACTTTTTAATAAAGAATTGTTTTAAATTATCGATTCAATGCATAACGCATGGATTTGACAGGTGGCGAATCAATCCTCTGGACAGACCTGGTCACCAGCAGTAACCTGGACAGCCACATCTGGCCGCGGGCAGCTGCAGTGGCAGAGCGGCTCTGGTCGGATATAGCCATCAACACCACGGTATCTTCAGAGGTGTATGTCCGGTTAGACCATCACAGGTACACACTAACATCATATTTACCGGCGTTTTCCAAAAGTTTCCAAAATCTTTACCCGCTCTTTGCTTAGTCAAAGATGTCTAACAATGATATCTACTCAGATGTCGCCAAAACTAAACTAAACTAATTTGACAGTACTAAACATGTCGCTGTCCCTGTCATAAAGATCAAAATACTAAAGATGGCATCATTTTTAGATTGTCAGACTAGTTTAGTCTAGTTTTGGCAACCACTGAATAGACAGCATTAACTATGTACTAGATAAAATTAGTCATATCACACTAATATCATAAAAGTGAAAGTTTGTATGGATGAATGGATGGATGGATGGATGTTTGTTACCTCTTCACGCCAAAACTACTGAACGGATCTGGTTGAAATTTTGCATACAGGTTAATCTAACCCTGGAATCAAACATAGGCTACTTTTTATCCCATAAATCTGATCCCGTGGATAAAAGTCTATTTATAAGTTTCCATAGGAACAACGCGTGCGATGCCGCGGGGCGCAGCAGCTAGTACGTAGATAAAATTAGTGTGTTTATCAATAAAACAAACAAATTGTTATTGCTTTTTATTCTGCAATCACATAGCATTAGGGCATCGAGAACCGGCCATATTTTAAGAACCGGTTCTTTCGATTCCAGTTCCAACTCAGAACCGGGTACCCGGTTCTTTCGGTTCCTTTCGAGTTTTTAATAATTTATTAGTTTTTTTTACTACAATCTAACAAAATTCTACAAGAGGGTCAAAAATCAAACAGGGAATTTACAATCACAGCT